>OY804585.1:69786885-70341960 GCA_963680875.1 Bathymodiolus brooksi | reverse complement strand
ACAAACAAACACAACAAGTCGTAAATAAGACATGAGTCCTCCTACAAACAACACACAACAATCGTATATAAGACATGAGTCCTCCTACAAACAAACACAACAATCGTAAATAAGACATGAGCCCTCCTACAAACAAACACAACAATCGTAAATAAGACATGAGCCGAGTATACAAACAAACACAACAATCGTAAATAAGACATGAGTCCTCCTACAAACAAACACAACAATCGTAAATAAGACATGAGTCCTCCTACAAACAAACACAACAATCGTAAATAAGACATGAGCCCTCCTACAAACAAACACAACAATCGTAAATAAGACATGAGCCCTCCTACAAACAAACACAACAATCGTAAATAAGACATGAGTCCTCCTACAAACAAACACAACAATCGTAAATAAGACATGAGTCCTCCTACAAACAAACACAACAATCGTAAATAAGACATGAGCCCTCCTACAAACAAACACAACAATCGTAAATAAGACATGAGCCCTCCTACAAACAAACACAACAATCGTAAATAAGACATGAGTCCTCCTACAAACAAACACAACAATCGTAAATAAGACATGAGCCCTCCTACAAACAAACACAACAATCGTAAATAAGACATGAGCCCTCCTACAAACAAACACAACAATCGTAAATAAGACATGAGCCCTCCTACAAACAAACACAACAATCGTAAATAAGACATGAGCCCTCCTACAAACAAACACAACAATCGTAAATAAGACATGAGCCCTCCTACAAACAAACACAACAATCGTAAATAAGACATGAGCCCTCCTACAAACAAACACAACAATCGTAAATAAGACATGAGCCCTCCTACAAACAAACACAACAATCGTAAATAAGACATGAGCCCTCCTACAAACAAACACAACAATCGTAAATAAGACATGAGCCCTCCTACAAACAAACACAACAATCGTAAATAAGACATGAGCCCTCCTACAAACAAACACAACAATCGTAAATAAGACATGAGCCCTCCTACAAACAAACACAACAATCGTAAATAAGACATGAGCCCTCCTACAAACAAACACAACAATCGTAAATAAGACATGAGTCCTCCTACAAACAAACACAACAATCGTAAATAAGACATGAGCCCTCCTACAAACAAACACAACAATCGTAAATAAGACATGAGCCCTCCTACAAACAAACACAACAATCGTAAATAAGACATGAGCCCTCCTACAAACAAACACAACAATCGTAAATAAGACATGAGCCCTCCTACAAACAAACACAACAATCGTAAATAAGACATGAGCCCTCCTACAAACAAACACAACAATCGTAAATAAGACATGAGCCCTCCTACAAACAAACACAACAATCGTAAATAAGACATGAGCCCTCCTACAAACAAACACAACAATCGTAAATAAGACATGAGTCCTCCTACAAACAAACACAACAATCGTAAATAAGACATGAGCCCTCCTACAAACAAACACAACAATCGTAAATAAGACATGAGCCCTCCTACAAACAAACACAACAATCGTAAATAAGACATGAGCCCTCCTACAAACAAACACAACAATCGTAAATAAGACATGAGCCCTCCTACAAACAAACACAACAATCGTAAATAAGACATGAGCCCTCCTACAAACAAACACAACAATCGTAAATAAGACATGAGCCCTCCTACAAACAAACACAACAATCGTAAATAAGACATGAGCCCTCCTACAAACAAACACAACAATCGTAAATAAGACATGAGCCCTCCTACAAACAAACACAACAATCGTAAATAAGACATGAGTCCTCCTACAAACAAACACAACAATCGTAAATAAGACATGAGCCCTCCTACAAACAAACACAACAATCGTAAATAAGACATGAGCCCTCCTACAAACAAACACAACAATCGTAAATAAGACATGAGTCCTCCTACAAACAAACACAACAATCGTAAATAAGACATGAGCCCTCCTACAAACAAACACAACAATCGTAAATAAGACATGAGTCCTCCTACAAACAAACACAACAATCGTAAATAAGACATGAGCCCTCCTACAAACAAACACAACAATCGTAAATAAGACATGAGCCCTCCTACAAACAAACACAACAATCGTAAATAAGACATGAGTCCTCCTACAAACAAACACAACAATCGTAAATAAGACATGAGCCCTCCTACAAACAAACACAACAATCGTAAATAAGACATGAGCCCTCCTACAAACAAAACAACAATCGTAAATAAGACATGAGCCCTCCTACAAACAAACACAACAATCGTAAATAAGACATGAGCCCTCCTACAAACAAACACAACAATCGTAAATAAGACATGAGTCCTCCTACAAAACAAACACAACAATCGTAAATAAGACATGAGCCCTCCTACAAACAAACACAACAATCGTAAATAAGACATGAGTCCTCCTACAAACAAACACAACAATCGTAAATAAGACATGAGCCCTCCTACAAACAAACACAACAATCGTAAATAAGACATGAGCCCTCCTACAAACAAACACAACAATCGTAAATAAGACATGAGCCCCCCTCCTACAAACAAACACAACAATCGTAAATAAGACATGAGTCCTCCTACAAACAAACACAACAATCGTAAATAAGACATGAGTCCTCCTACAAACAAACACAACAATCGTAAATAAGACATGAGCCCTCCTACAAACAAACACAACAATCGTAAATAAGACATGAGCCCTCCTACAAACAAACACAACAATCGTAAATAAGACATGAGCCCTCCTACAAACAAACACAACAATCGTAAATAAGACATGAGCCCTCCTACAAACAAACACAACAATCGTAAATAAGACATGAGTCCTCCTACAAACAAACAAAACAATCGTAAATAAGACATGACCCCTCCTACAAACAAACACAACAATCGTAAATAAGACATGAGTCCTCCTACAAACAAACACAACAATCGTAAATAAGACATGAGTCCTCCTACAAACAAACACAACAATCGTAAATAAGACATGAGCCCTCCTACAAACAAACACAACAATCGTAAATAAGACATGAGCCCTCCTACAAACAAACACAAACTATCGTAAATAAGACATGATCCCTCCTACAAACAAACACAACAATCGTAAATAAGACATGAGCCCTCCTACAAACAAACACAACAATCGTAAATAAGACATGAGCCCTCCTACAAACAAACACAACAATCGTAAATAAGACATGAGCCCTCCTACAAACAAACACAACAATCGTAAATAAGACATGAGCCCTCCTACAAACAAACACAACAATCGTAAATAAGACATGAGCCCTCCTACAAACAAACACAACAATCGTAAATAAGACATGAGCCCTCCTACAAACAAACACAACAATCGTAAATAAGACATGAGCCCTCCTACAAACAAACACAACAATCGTAAATAAGACATGAGTCCTCCTACAAACAAACACAACAATCGTATATAAGACATGAGTCCTCCTACAAACAAACACAACAATCGTAAATAAGACATGAGCCCTCCTACAAACAAACACAACAATCGTAAATAAGACATGAGCCCTCCTACAAACAAACACAACAATCGTAAATAAGACATGAGTCCTCCTACAAACAAACACAACAATCGTAAATAAGACATGAGTCCTCCTACAAACAAACACAACAATCGTAAATAAGACATGAGCCCTCCTACAAACAAACACAACAATCGTAAATAAGACATGAGTCCTCCTACAAACAAACACAACAATCGTAAATAAGACATGAGCCCTCCTACAAACAAACACAACAATCGTAAATAAGACATGAGCCCTCCTACAAACAAACACAACAATCGTAAATAAGACATGAGTCCTCCTACAAACAAACACAACAATCGTAAATAAGACATGAGCCCTCCTACAAACAAACACAACAATCGTAAATAAGACATGAGCCCTCCTACAAACAAACACAAATAACGTAAATAAGACATGAGCCCTCCTACAAACAAACACAACAATCGTAAATAAGACATGAGCCCTCCTACAAACAAACACAACAATCGTAAATAAGACATGAGCCCTCCTCCAAACAAACACAACAATCGTAAATAAGACATGAGCCCTCCTACAAACAAACACAACAATCGTAAATAAGACATGAGCCCTCCTACAAACAAACACAACAATCGTAAATAAGACATGAGCCCTCCTACAAACAAACACAGCAATCGTAAATAAGACATGAGTCCTCCTACAAACAAACACAACAATCGTAAATAAGACATGAGTCCTCCTACAAACAAACACAACAATCGTAAATAAGACATGAGCCCCCCTACAAACAAACACAACTATCGTAAATAAGACATGAGCCCTCCTATAAACAAACACAACAATCGTAAATAAGACATGAGTCCTCCTACAAACAAACACAACAATCGTAAATAAGACATGAGCCCTCCTACAAACAAACACAACAATCGTAAATAAGACATGAGCCCTCCTACAAACAAACACAACAATCGTAAATAAGACATGAGTCCTCCTACAAACAAACACAACAATCGTAAATAAGACATGAGTCCTCCTACAAACAAACACAACAATCGTAAATAAGACATGAGCCCTCCTACAAACAAACACAACAATCGTAAATAAGACATGAGCCCTCCTACAAACAAACACAACAATCGTAAATAAGACATGAGTCCTCCTACAAACAAACACAACAATCGTAAATAAGACATGAGCCCTCCTACAAACAAACACAACAATCGTAAATAAGACATGAGTCCTCCTACAAACAAACACAACAATCGTAAATAAGACATGAGTCCTCCTACAAACAAACACAACAATCGTAAATAAGACATGAGCCCTCCTACAAACAAACACAACTATCGTAAATAAGACATGAGCCCTCCTACAAACAAACACAACAATCGTAAATAAGACATGAGCCCTCCTACAAACAAACACAACAATCGTAAATAAGACATGAGCCCTCCTACAAACAAACACAACAATCGTAAATAAGACATGAGCCCTCCTACAAACAAACACAACAATCGTAAATAAGACATGAGCCCTCCTACAAACAAACACAACAATCGTAAATAAGACATGAGCCCTCCTACAAACAAACACAACAATCGTAAATAAGACATGAGCCCTCCTACAAACAAACACAACAATCGTAAATAAGACATGAGTCCTCCTACAAACAAACACAACAATCGTATATAAGACATGAGTCCTCCTACAAACAAACACAACAATCGTAAATAAGACATGAGCCCTCCTACAAACAAACACAACAATCGTAAATAAGACATGAGCCCTCCTACAAACAAACACAACAATCGTAAATAAGACATGAGTCCTCCTACAAACAAACACAACAATCGTAAATAAGACATGAGTCCTCCTACAAACAAACACAACAATCGTAAATAAGACATGAGCCCTCCTACAAACAAACACAACTATCGTAAATAAGACATGAGCCCTCCTACAAACAAACACAACAATCGTAAATAAGACATGAGTCCTCCTACAAACAAACACAACAATCGTAAATAAGACATGAGCCCTCCTACAAACAAACACAACAATCGTAAATAAGACATGAGCCCTCCTACAAACAAACACAACAATCGTAAATAAGACATGAGTCCTCCTACAAACAAACACAACAATCGTAAATAAGACATGCGCCCTCCTACAAACAAACACAACAATCGTAAATAAGACATGACTCCTCCTACAAACAAACACAACAGTCGTAAATAAGACATGAGCCCTCCTACAAACAAACACAACAATCGTAAATAAGACATGAGCCCTCCTACAAACAAACACAACAATCGTAAATAAGACATGAGCCCTCCTACAAACAAACACAACAATCGTAAATAAGACATGAGCCCTCCTACAAACAAACACAACAATCGTAAATAAGACATGAGCCCTCCTACAAACAAACACAACAATCGTAAATAAGACATGAGCCCTCCTACAAACAAACACAACAATCGTAAATAAGACATGAGCCCTCCTACAAACAAACACAACAATCGTAAATAAGACATGAGCCCTCCTACAAACAAACACAACAATCGTAAATAAGACATGAGTCCTCCTACAAACAAACACAACAATCGTAAATAAGACATGAGCCCTCCTACAAACAAACACAACAATCGTAAATAAGACATGAGCCCTCCTACAAACAAACACAACAATCGTAAATAAGACATGAGTCCTCCTACAAACAAACACAACAATCGTAAATAAGACATGAGTCCTCCTACAAACAAACACAACAATCGTAAATAAGACATGAGCCCTCCTACAAACAAACACAACAATCGTAAATAAGACATGAGCCCTCCTACAAACAAACACAACAATCGTAAATAAGACATGAGTCCTCCTACAAACAAACACAACAATCGTAAATAAGACATGAGCCCTCCTACAAACAAACACAACAATCGTAAATAAGACATGAGCCCTCCTACAAACAAACACAACAATCGTAAATAAGACATGAGCCCTCCTACAAACAAACACAACAATCGTAAATAAGACATGAGCCCTCCTACAAACAAACACAACAATCGTAAATAAGACATGAGCCCTCCTACAAACAAACACAACAATCGTAAATAAGACATGAGCCCTCCTACAAACAAACACAACAATCGTAAATAAGACATGAGCCCTCCTACAAACAAACACAACAATCGTAAATAAGACATGAGCCCTCCTACAAACAAACACAACAATCGTAAATAAGACATGAGTCCTCCTACAAACAAACACAACAATCGTAAATAAGACATGAGTCCTCCTACAAACAAACACAACAATCGTAAATAAGACATGAGCCCTCCTACAAACAAACACAACAATCGTAAATAAGACATGAGCCCTCCTACAAACAAACACAACAATCGTAAATAAGACATGAGTCCTCCTACAAACAAACACAACAATCGTAAATAAGACATGAGCCTTCCTACAAACAAACACAACAATCGTAAATAAGACATGAGTCCTCCTACAAACAAACACAACAATCGTAAATAAGACATGAGCCCTCCTACAAACAAACACAACAATCGTAAATAAGACATGAGCCCTCCTACAAACAAACACAACTATCGTAAATAAGACATGAGTCCTCCTACAAACAAACACAACAACCGTAAATAAGACATGAGCCCTCCTACAAACAAACACAACAATCGTAAATAAGACATGAGCCCTCCTACAAACAAAACAACAATCGTAAATAAGACATGAGCCCTCCTACAAACAAACACAACAATCGTAAATAAGACATGAGCCCTCCTACAAACAAACACAACAATCGTAAATAAGACATGAGCCCTCCTAAAAACAAACACAACAATCGTAAATAAGACATGAGCCCTCCTACAAACAAACACAACAATCGTAAATAAGACATGAGTCCTCCTACAAACAAACACAACAATCGTAAATAAGACATGAGCCCTCCTACAAACAAACACAACAATCGTAAATAAGACATGAGCCCTCCTACAAACAAACACAACAATCGTAAATAAGACATGAGCCCTCCTACAAACAAACACAACAATCGTAAATAAGACATGAGTCCTCCTACAAACAAACACAACAATCGTAAATAAGACATGAGTCCTCCTACAAACAAACACAACAATCGTAAATAAGACATGAGCCCTCCTACAAACAAACACAACAATCGTAAATAAGACATGAGCCCTCCTACAAACAAACACAACAATCGTAAATAAGACATGAGCCCTCCTACAAACAAACACAACAATCGTAAATAAGACATGAGCCCTCCTACAAACAAACACAACAATCGTAAATAAGACATGAGTCCTCCTACAAACAAACAAAACAATCGTAAATAAGACATGACCCCTCCTACAAACAAACACAACAATCGTAAATAAGACATGAGTCCTCCTACAAACAAACACAACAATCGTAAATAAGACATGAGTCCTCCTACAAACAAACACAACAATCGTAAATAAGACATGAGCCCTCCTACAAACAAACACAACAATCGTAAATAAGACATGAGCCCTCCTACAAACAAACACAACTATCGTAAATAAGACATGATCCCTCCTACAAACAAACACAACAATCGTAAATAAGACATGAGCCCTCCTACAAACAAACACAACAATCGTAAATAAGACATGAGCCCTCCTACAAACAAACACAACAATCGTAAATAAGACATGAGCCCTCCTACAAACAAACACAACAATCGTAAATAAGACATGAGCCCTCCTACAAACAAACACAACAATCGTAAATAAGACATGAGCCCTCCTACAAACAAACACAACAATCGTAAATAAGACATGAGCCCTCCTACAAACAAACACAACAATCGTAAATAAGACATGAGCCCTCCTACAAACAAACACAACAATCGTAAATAAGACATGAGTCCTCCTACAAACAAACACAACAATCGTATATAAGACATGAGTCCTCCTACAAACAAACACAACAATCGTAAATAAGACATGAGCCCTCCTACAAACAAACACAACAATCGTAAATAAGACATGAGCCCTCCTACAAACAAACACAACAATCGTAAATAAGACATGAGTCCTCCTACAAACAAACACAACAATCGTAAATAAGACATGAGTCCTCCTACAAACAAACACAACAATCGTAAATAAGACATGAGCCCTCCTACAAACAAACACAACAATCGTAAATAAGACATGAGTCCTCCTACAAACAAACACAACAATCGTAAATAAGACATGAGCCCTCCTACAAACAAACACAACAATCGTAAATAAGACATGAGCCCTCCTACAAACAAACACAACAATCGTAAATAAGACATGAGTCCTCCTACAAACAAACACAACAATCGTAAATAAGACATGAGCCCTCCTACAAACAAACACAACAATCGTAAATAAGACATGAGCCCTCCTACAAACAAACACAAATAACGTAAATAAGACATGAGCCCTCCTACAAACAAACACAACAATCGTAAATAAGACATGAGCCCTCCTACAAACAAACACAACAATCGTAAATAAGACATGAGCCCTCCTCCAAACAAACACAACAATCGTAAATAAGACATGAGCCCTCCTACAAACAAACACAACAATCGTAAATAAGACATGAGCCCTCCTACAAACAAACACAACAATCGTAAATAAGACATGAGCCCTCCTACAAACAAACACAACAATCGTAAATAAGACATGAGTCCTCCTACAAACAAACACAACAATCGTAAATAAGACATGAGTCCTCCTACAAACAAACATAACAATCGTAAATAAGACATGAGCCCCCCTACAAACAAACACAACTATCGTAAATAAGACATGAGCCCTCCTATAAACAAACACAACAATCGTAAATAAGACATGAGTCCTCCTACAAACAAACACAACAATCGTAAATAAGACATGAGCCCTCCTACAAACAAACACAACAATCGTAAATAAGACATGAGCCCTCCTACAAACAAACACAACAATCGTAAATAAGACATGAGTCCTCCTACAAACAAACACAACAATCGTAAATAAGACATGAGTCCTCCTACAAACAAACACAACAATCGTAAATAAGACATGAGCCCTCCTACAAACAAACACAACAATCGTAAATAAGACATGAGCCCTCCTACAAACAAACACAACAATCGTAAATAAGACATGAGTCCTCCTACAAACAAACACAACAATCGTAAATAAGACATGAGCCCTCCTACAAACAAACACAACAATCGTAAATAAGACATGAGTCCTCCTACAAACAAACACAACAATCGTAAATAAGACATGAGTCCTCCTACAAACAAACACAACAATCGTAAATAAGACATGAGCCCTCCTACAAACAAACACAACTATCGTAAATAAGACATGAGCCCTCCTACAAACAAACACAACAATCGTAAATAAGACATGAGTCCTCCTACAAACAAACACAACAATCGTAAATAAGACATGAGCCCTCCTACAAACAAACACAACAATCGTAAATAAGACATGAGCCCTCCTACAAACAAACACAACAATCGTAAATAAGACATGCGTCCTCCTACAAACAAACACAACAATCGTAAATAAGACATGAGTCCTCCTACAAACAAACACAACAATCGTAAATAAGACATGAGCCCTCCTACAAACAAACACAACAATCGTAAATAAGACATGAGTCCTCCTACAAACAAACACAACAATCGTAAATAAGACATGAGCCCTCCTACAAACAAACACAACAATCGTAAATAAGACATGAGCCCTCCTACAAACAAACACAACAATCGTAAATAAGACATGAGTCCTCCTACAAACAAACACAACAATCGTAAATAAGACATGAGCCCTCCTACAAACAAACACAACAATCGTAAATAAGACATGAGCCCTCCTACAAACAAACACAACTATCGTAAATAAGACATGAGCCCTCCTACAAACAAACACAACAATCGTAAATAAGACATGAGCCCTCCTACAAACAAACACAACAATCGTAAATAAGACATGAGTCCTCCTACAAACAAACACAACAATCGTAAATAAGACATGAGCCCTCCTACAAACAAACACAACAATCGTAAATAAGACATGAGCCCTCCTACAAACAAACACAACAATCGTAAATAAGACATGAGTCCTCCTACAAACAAACACAACAATCGTAAATAAGACATGAGTCCTCCTACAAACAAACACAACAATCGTAAATAAGACATGAGCCCTCCTACAAACAAACACAACAATCGTAAATAAGACATGAGTCCTCCTACAAACAAACACAACAATCGTAAATAAGACATGAGTCCTCCTACAAACAAACACAACAATCGTAAATAAGACATGAGCCCTCCTACAAACAAACACAACTATCGTAAATAAGACATGAGCTCTCCTACAAACAAACACAACAATCGTAAATAAGACATGAGCCCTCCTACAAACAAACACAACAATCGTAAATAAGACATGAGCCCTCCTACAAACAAAGTATAGACATGTTGAACTATTGAACTATTGACATATTTGTAACAATCAGTATAAGATGACATCCACATTATCCCTAAGAAATTTAACGTTTTACCCATATATCCTTATTGTACACAGTATAATACATATATAAATATATTATATGACAGTTTGACACATTGTGATTAAAGTGATTGAAATGTTATGTTATTTGTAATCTATATATTAAATGGTATCTTTGATGTGATAATCACATAATATGCAAGCAACAACAAAATTTATATTAAATGTCATGACACACTATAGATGATGCAGATGTTCTATCAAAACTTGTTACCTGTTCAAACGTTGCAACTATCAGGTTATCAGGAAAAATATTTCTGAAAATACACAAACAGATTTAAAGGGATCAATGAATAGAAAACATGTAAGAAGAAAATAAAACAGTTGGACAGTACAGTGTATATGATCGCGGTTAGATTAGCATCAGGGCATTTAACGCCAAATTCAACACTTGTTTAGTAATATCATCAGGTCAAGCTAAGTTTTTCGAGAAAATCGATGTACTCAAATAAAAATGGCATATGCGGTAGTAGAATTGACAAATATCAGTGGTGATATGTATCTATTGCATAAATAGTTGTACACCAACTATCACTAGTTCATAACTACGAAGGCCCTTGACTAAAACACTATTTGGTTAGTCTTTACCTCCAGTTGTTTGTAGGAGGGCTCATATTTTATTTCCGTTATTTGTGTGTGTTTGCGTATAGTGCTGTCCAGCACACATTGTGATGCATTTTGTTTTGATTGTCTTCGTCTTGTGTACCCAATTTCTTTGGACTGTCCATTTTTGATTTCCCTTTCCGCATTCTCTATCGTTTGTTGATATACTCCGGAACCTTTGAGCCGTAATGAAAGCGGGAGGTTTGGCGCTTTAAAATCTGATTCAATCCACCATTTCTTTAGAAATGCCTGTACCAAGTCAGGGTCATTACGGTTTTCACAGTTTTCCGGTTGTTGACTGATTTTGTCTGTTTATATACTTATGAGTTTTGACTTTCCTTTTGTTAGATTGTTCGGAGTTCGGTAATTTTGTTATTACCCTTATTTAGATTTAGCTATTGAAATATCAATATGAATCTGACGTGTATTCAATTTACCTGAAGGCAAATAAATTTTATAAAACCTGGGGGATATGGTATGGTGGTGTTCCCCTCATATTAGTATAATACCTCTATCTTTGAGCAATACATATTTACTATAATTTTGTTAATTTTTGAATTTCATTTGCAACAAAAGTAACTCTTTTCACATAATATCAAATCACCAGCATTGGAGTAATACTGATGACTGGTGAAATGAGTTACTGAAACCCTTCCAAACCATCTGAGATTTCCCCGTGTTTTTAGTGAGGTTCGCGATGTTTTCTGTGTTGTGGTTTGTGGACCAATGATTGTCCGTTTGTCCGTTTTCTTTGGGCCATTGTGTTGTTTGCCATTCGACTTACAACTTCTGATTCTCTATATGGTATCTTCAACCTTTTCTTGCACGTATATTTGATGTATATCTATGTTGGTTTTGGTTTTTGATCTATATCATTATTCTTTATATATTTATAATGGGTAATAAATCATGAAACAATATATAAATATTCCAATCATGTTCTTACAGAACTACATTATCATTAGATATAGACAAAAAAAAAAAAAAAAAAAAAAAAAAAAAACAATGTAAAACTCAAAATCAAAATTAAACCAAACTTACAGAATATCGGGAAAATACATACACGAACAATGCTTTGTATATGAGTAGAATGTGCTGTGCGGGTTATATCTAAATGGCATCCATGTTTGTATGGTTGAATTAAAGTTACACCCACATGAGATTTAATGTTTTGAAATTTTATTTCAAAATTACATCATATGATTAGAATGAATTGCACGGTTGCAATGACGAAAATGAAGAAGCCTCTCAAAAAGCCCCAAAAGGGGTGTGTGTAATCAGAAGCCATACGAATAAAATGCTGGCTTGTTTGGGTATATATAAATTACATCCACATGAGTAGAAAGATTTGTTCTGTTATACTAACATTACTCGAACACAAATAGATTGTTTATGGTGTTTAAAGCCACTTTCAATAATATTTCGGTTATATTATGGCAAAACAAATAGAATATTTTAAGTGAGTATAGAAATACTTAAAAAACCTCAAAAGATCTGCGAATATGTCTTGTGTTTCTGTATGTGTGTTGGCAAGGGATCTATACTCCTGTGTAATAGATATACGCTTTCCTACAAAATATAATATTAAGAAGAGTTTGAAGATACCAATGGGGTAATCAGAAGCTGTAAATCGAAGAAAAACAGACAAAACAATGGCCAAAAGAAAACGGAAAAAAGGTCAAACAACGATCTACAAAACATGCACATAAAACTAAAGATCCAGTAACACAAACCCCACTAAAAATTAATTCTCTGCACGATTGCACCCTTTGATAAAATCAACATACTGAATAATGTACTTTCATTGAAGAGAAATTTCAACATATGTATGCCTATGATGATGTTGTTGAAACAGCTTTATTTTCTGCTTTGTAATTGATTCGAGGGGAACTTTCTATGAAAATAGGGGAACAGGAAAACAGCATAACAAACGAAATTCATGACAACCACCTCCTGCCCGCATATACACATTAACATTTTATTTAAAATTTGATGTAATACGTTTTATTTCTAAATGTCTTGTATGACATCACAAAAACAACAATGTGATCATTTTTGTTAATGTGGAGATGCAGAGCCAGATTTACTATTGTGCTTAGGTGTGCTTAAGCACAGGGCCCCGTTGGTCAGGGGGTTGGGGCTTTGGGTAATATATAATAGCTTCGAGTTTGTTGCAGACGCAGTGTACATGTCTGATCTAATATAGCGTAATATATTAACTATTCCTAAATTTCCTGAGCATATAGTCCTGACTGCCTGTGTAGGCCTACCGACTCTACCTCCTTCAGGGCCCAAGTAAGGGCCCTCATAACTTAACTAGCACAGGGCCTCATTTGTCTAAATCTGGCACTGTGGAGATGTATATAACTATGAAAATATCAACACAAAAACGTTTTTGGATCTAGCATCTCCTTCACTGCCTCAGTCATGTGTGACCTTAGCCGGTCTTGGTTATCCTTTTCGTGTTCAGATTCGTTGATTTTCTTAAGCTTGTTCCCGATGGTGATCAAATAATATTTTGTACTTGAACGTACCTGATGAAGTTCCAAAAACGCGTCATGCGCACTAATTTTGATATCTACAATTTTATTATCGGCGTAAATAAATTAGTTCTACATTATGAGGGTCACAATATACTACATCGTAATATTTCGAAAATTATAACAGCTTTGATTATATTCACTAAATGCGCACATCCAAAAGAAATCAGAAACATTGTTTTGCTATTTATTTTTGTGCTTCAATTTGAGATCTATGGTATTTAGCACTTTTTTTCGAATTTGTTTCTTGTTTTTCATTTCTTGTTTTAAACTCCACATACCTCAAACTGCATTTTGTGTCATTGCTATAAATTAGGAAAACCCTTTGTCCTTTGTCACGGAAATTAAGAGAACTGTATTCACTATATCTATATAAAAATACAAAAGGTATCATTATAGACATACCTGGTTCAATTATGGCACATAAGATGCTACCTAGCAGACATGGCAAGAAGTTAGCTATCATCGTGTATGTGATACAAACAGCACTAATTCTACCATTTGACCTTAGGTCAAGGGACGCCGTGGCTGAAAATAAATTTCAATAATAACACTTAGAAAAGGTATAACCCTATCACCATGCATTGCTGCATTAAGTATATATGTTCCTATTGGTCGATGATCAAGAACGAATGTCGTTTCAATAGAGCAGGTTACACTGTCTCATTTGAATCATTTGCATCTAAATCTATGTAGTTTTTATTGAGCAATCGTTGTTCTTTTGATTTCAGTTGGAGTCATTTTGTCATGATATATATACACAAAGAAAAAAGTTAAGCACCCCCATGTTTTTTTTGAAATGACAAATGATACGACAAGTATCACGAGATTACTGACCAGATAATCTCAAGAACGCAATGGTGACCTGTTAGGACATTACATTGGCTGAAAGAAACCACACAAAAAAAAAAAAAAGTTAATTTAATGAATATTTAATCACAATATCACAAGGCCAGTTTTTATAGTAAAACATGTTCATTTTAAGTATTGACCTTCACAGTTCAAAAAGCACGATAAGATTGTCGTTTCACTTTCAAAACGTCACTTATGGATCACTTGACGACATCTATTGTTCAAAGTTCAGTACCGGGTGTAACCCCCACGTGCTTGGATGACGGCCTCAACCCTGCGTCTCATCCCTCCAGTTAGCCGTCGGATGTCCTGTTGTGATAGCTGCTGACATTCCCTGATGCAATGCTGCTTCCAACTGACGAATGTTTTGCACAGGAGGTTGCCGAGCATGTATACGACGGCCTAACATGTCCCAAATATGCTCTATGGGATTCAAATCCGGGCTCATGGCTGGCCAAGGAACAGAAGTCACGGCTTCGCTTTGGAGGTAGGTGGTTACTGCTCTTGAACGATGAGACCTGGCGTTGTCATCCATATACACAGGCCTTGTAGCTAATGGGTGGTTGTCGAAATGGGGGACAACAACTGGTTGCAAGACGTCTCTGATGTACTGATCACCAGTTAGGTTGCTTTGTATGTTGACTAAATCCAGCTTGCAGTCATGAGAGATACACCCCACACCATTACTGTTAGGACCCAGCTTGTTCCTATACTAGATCAACGACATGCCAGAAAATATAAGATCCAAAACCAGATTGTTCGCTGATGATACCATCGTATATCTTACCATTACATCTGATATCGATAGTGTAAGTCTTCAAGATGACCTGAACAAATTGGCTAAATGGGAAGAAAGATGGAAAATGAGCTTCCATCCAGGGAAATGTAATGTCCTGACCACCTGACCATCTAAAGAAAGAAATAACCAATTATGAATAGTTACACCCTACATGGTCAACAGCTAGAGCACGTAACAACGGCAAAATATCTAGGTGTTTCTATAACATCTGCAAGAAAGCAAACAACCCCATGAGCTTCTTAAAGCGAAACCTAAATATCAGAAATGCAGACATAAAAGAGAAGGCTTACAAGTCATTGGTTAGACCGACATTGGAATATGCATGCACCACCTGGGATCCATACAATGTACCTTAAAGAGGACAAAAACCGTATCGAAATGGTCCAGCATAGGGCGGCAAGGTATGTAGTGAACAGGTACCACAACACTTCATCAGTCACTAGCATGCTAGAAGACCTAAAATGGCCTACATTGGAGGAAAGAAGGCAGAGGGCTAGACTAGTCTTAATGTACAAGATCGTAAATGGTCTAGTTAAAATTGATGCCACTGACAGACTCGTACAACCATGAAGACTGAGTCGAAACATGGGCCAACACTCCTTTCAGATACCACCATGTAACACCATTATATGGAAGGAGTCAATCTACCCAAAACCCACCAGGGATTGGAAGGCTCTGCCCACTGACACTGACACTGCCAAGAGTCTTGAATCCTTCAAGACTCACTTACTTGATTAAATTAATCAATTTGTTTTTGCTTGCACATTTATTTTGTACAGCACTTTATTGTTAGGTTTAAAAATTAAGTTTAAAATTGGCATGCGCACCAAAGTGGCAGTATCATCAGTGGTTGATGGAGGCCGCAAACTGGTAGAAGTAGAAGAGCCTCCACGGTAAGGGACGGTTGGCTGGATGTTCCTTGGGGTATAGGCTGTAGTTCTCCAAACCCTCATCCGGCCGTCGGTTACATGAAGCAGAAACCGACTCTCGTATGACCAATGGATCTTGCTCCATGTCCTTAAATTCCAACCACGTCGTGCTAAACACCATGCTAAACGTGATCGTTGATGTCGGTCGTTTAATGACTCTCCTCGACTTAAGTCCCGCTGATTTCAGACGGTTTCTAACTGTTCTTGTTGACAGACGTCTATTGGGCAGCCAGTGTTGTTTGAGTACGGGACTGGTTACGAATGGCATCCGTCTAACCAAACGCTGCAATGACCTGTCGTCACGATCAGATGTTACCCGTGGTCTGCCGGATCTTGGGAAGTCTTTCACATTGTTGGTTTGTGTGTGTTTTCTCACCAGTCGGCTGAGGTTAAAGGTTTACGTTAACTACATAACTTGTTTATTTTTTTGCAAAAATGTTTACGTTTCGAGTTAATTTATCATAAATCATATATTGTATACTTCAAAGCATCAGTCCATATAGTGAATGCAATAAATATTTAAATGTTAGTAAAATTATAACACACTGCGGCTTCTGAACATCGACCCGTCTTCAAACCAGATACACATGTGCTTGCAGACCCACAGTACTGTTATGAACATGGGCACGCCACACAATAGATCTACTTCATGTACCGTAGAGTCGTGGTTAAAATCAATGGACGAATCAAAGCTTCGTTACGTTGGGGACTTTAAAAGATTGGACTATAAAGTTTTTCAATGCAGACGACTTTGATGAGTTCGAAGTTGCACCCAGCACGGTCCACCGCCGAATGATCATGAAAGCAGTCGCTAAACTTCAGACACCGCACTCAAAATTAGGATGGAGTGGAAATGAAAAAAAGCAGAATGTTTTTTAGCCCAAAAAGTTGTCTTTTGTCGCCGGCAACACGTTTGATGATGACGATGAGGAAGGCGAAAAACAGCAGTTTGTGTATAAATCCTCAGCTGAACTGATGCTAGATGAACTTGAGGTAAGCATGCATTTTTACTCGTATCTTTTTTCAAAAGAAAAAGGGGTGGGGGGGGGGGGGGGGTAAAACAGATGCTTTTTTCCCTTCAACATCAGGGAACGGCATTTTTTTCTCCAGAAAAATTACAGAAACAAAAAACAAAAACAAAACTAACAAGCCCAACAAAATTAAAAAAAATAAATAAAAATATAGCAGCCTCAACTTTCCAAAGTTAAATCGACCGTCACTAAGGCAAAGCTGCATTACATC
Source organism: Bathymodiolus brooksi (assembly GCA_963680875.1). Taxonomy (NCBI): domain Eukaryota; kingdom Metazoa; phylum Mollusca; class Bivalvia; order Mytilida; family Modiolidae; genus Bathymodiolus; species Bathymodiolus brooksi. The sequence goes on along the minus strand of OY804585.1, from coordinate 70,323,832 downwards.
CAACTCGCTATGTATTTTCCATATGTGTAACGTTAGTACTTGTAGTCAGTCTATTTGACCAAAAAAAATGAGGTTTTGTTATGTCGTATCTGAATTTTATGAAGAAAGCTAGAATGTTTTTCAAATGCCTAATTTAATCTCTACTTTTTTTTCAGGAAAAAGTGACCATGTGTAAGGCAGAACTTGACAGTGCCAGAAAGCATGCAGATGACCTGCAGTTCAAGTACGCAAACCCTTTAATTAGTGTTGACAAAACCAAAAGCCAGTATTCAATGTGTCATTTAAGGGAAGGCCATAAACGTTCAAATTGCGTGTATGGAGATTGCCAAGGACCGGAAAACTGTAATGACATTGATCGTCACCCGGCCGAGAAAAACAGCTATCCGATGCCAATATGAACTATAAAAGTAAAGAGAAAGAACTAGCAAGTTTGCAAGAGGAGTAGTGTGCTAAAAAAAAAGGGCTGTTAAAGAAACTCAGTGCTCATTTAAATATCAAATACAGAGTGATTTGATCAATTCCAACTGGATAAATATACATTCATGACCACAAGTGGCAGGGCCCTTCGACAAACTGCAATAAATAATGACATATTTATCATGCAGAAGCACTACAAAAATAAAGTTGCAAATAACCTGAACTCGGAAAGAAAGAAATTTCAAAACATATTGACAATTTCAACAAATAGTTCTCGCCTTGCAATGAGTCTAACAAGAAGAAAACAATTGATCCAACCAGAAAATTGCTTGAAGCAAAAGGAGTTGAATTTCCAAATTTTCGTGCAACACAAACCGAGGAGCAACTTCAGTTGATAAACACAATGAACATGGTTAAAGAGTCGTTAACAGGATTACATAGTATTTTACCACATTCTGTTATTAACTTTGCACTACCGACCAGTTCCGGCAATAGTGGCACTACATTTTTCAGTGCATGTAGGGAGGATTCTACTACACCCGATGTAGAGAATGAGGATAACAATGAAAATTTACCACCAAAAATGAGGAAATTAAATTTGCGTTACTAATTTTCGTTGTGTCGAACCGCAGGTCTAGCTGTCTTAAACAAGCGAAGCACGCTTTCATGAGTTTTTTGGTTTCAGACCCAATTTATTTGTATTAAGCGAAGGACGCTTTTTAATACAAACATTTAATTAAGGACCATTCTTGCATTTTGCGTTCACATGAATTCACGTATATTCGAAGGACGCTTTCAATTGTGTTAATTGAGGAATATTTTTTAACTTCGTAGGAAGCTTTATTACTGGATATAATTCATTTTGATTTTCTTATCGGGCTTTGTAAGTATTTATCATTGATTGATTGAATTTGTATGTTGAAATCTGTACCTGATTAAAAGCAAAAATAATAAAACTTGCGCACATCAGTTGGGGCATTGCGTATTATTCTCCCTTAGCGATTGGTTCATCGTATTTGACGTCGTTGTGTAGGTTTCCCCTGGAAAGTGTTTGCGCAGGTCAGTTTGTTGTGATTGGTTTTTAAAATTGTGACGCACAATGTTTATGTCTGTTTTGAATGGGCTTAGTCTGCGCAGGTTCAGATCTTTGTCCATACTGAATTTTGACGGCTTCTATTGTATAGGATAATGAAGAATTCATTATACAGTCACAGGAAATAAAGTATATTATACAAACGTCTAAGCAAGTGACAACCATACAATATATCTGTCCCACTCGATCTCAAAGTTACTTGTGATACTAGGTTAATACTAAATATTAAATATTATATACGTCTGAAAATTAAACCAAACAGTATTAGAATTAGATTTTTGAGATGTAAAATTTTTGTTCTTCCCTCGACGGGATTTGAACTCACACCATTGATACACTGCAGCACCAATCGATTAGCCTTAAGTCCAGCGCCCTAGACCACTCGACCACATCCGCTCCATAAAAATGGAACTTCAATAATCGAAGTGTTACCTTGTCTCGTAAGGAAAATCTAGAGATAGACATAAGACATGTGTCTAAGCGTGTGTAGATGGTACATATATACTCAATATTATAATTTGACAGGATAATGAAGAATTCATTATACAGTCACAGGAAATAAAGTATATTATACAAACATCTAAGCAAGTGACAACCATACAATATATCTGTCCCACTGGATATTTTATATATCTATCGTTCCCTGATGATGGTATCTTAAGCATTGGGTTTTAAGCGTGATGTATTTTTAATGCACATTTGACATATACTAGAATTTTGCTTCTTGAATATAATTGCAACATTATTTATTATAATAGTAAATACATATTTTCCTATTAATTTCAATGGAAAATAATCGTGCAATATATCCTTGTATTTGCACGCTAAGTAAAAATACTGATAAAATGTATATTGCACTAGTTCAAATGAGGGTAATAACAAAATTACCGAACTCCGAACAATCTTACAAAGGGAAAGTCAAAACTCATAAGTATATAAACAAACAAAATCAGTCAACGACCGGAACACTGAAAATGAACATTTGAAGTAGTTCAATATTCCACCTAAATATAATAAAATACACAATATTTATATGAAAAATGCTTTAGGCATAAAATATTTATTACTATATAATAAAAAGGGTTATGGCATGCATATTGGTGAATATTGTCCCTCGCAATATATCATATTACACTCGCAAGCTCGTGCAATATGATATACTGCTAGGAACAATATTCACCAATATTCATGCAATAACCCTATATTACGTATAGGAGAATGTCCGAGTAACTCTCCATTCCTTAAAAATAATGGAGCCGAGGCCCATTGTTTTTAAGGAATGGAGAGATACGAGGACATTCTCCAACTTAAAATCCACCCATTGTACTTTATTAATTTTATTAATTATTAATCTTGTAACAAAAAAAGTCTGTGTATAGTATCTAAAGTACAAAGTATTAAATTGTTTGCCCCTTGTGAAACCTTAAAAGTACAAAGAGAACAATAACTCTCCATTCCTTAAAAATATTGGAGAGTTTGGACAATAGAGTTACATCACAGGTGGATTTTAATAACGGAAAATCCGTTTTATTGACTACGTGATGTACGGACGGTCACTGTAATGTTCAAGTTTCAGTAAAATCTATATTGTGGAAACAGGTTCCGTTGGCTCAATGAGTTAGGTAGTTGGATTACCTAACAACTCATACAAGCATATCACCAATACGGCGTGGGTTCGCGCCCGGCTTTGTAAATTATAAAAAAGGTGCACTCGATTCGCAGCCGCAAGTGATAAAGTTTACCAGTTGCTTGCCCATGGTCTTTGGTTCTCTCCGGGTACACCGGCTTCTTCCACCACTAAAACTGGTCGCCATGATATAGTTGAAATATTGCTGAAAGTGGCGTTAAAACACCAAAAATCAATCAATCATATTGTGGAAATCAAGTAAAGGCTTTTCAGTGTACACTGTAAATATACTGCTAATAACTTACTTATATAAGAATGATGTGCGACTTATTATGTAGTCTTTCTGTAATAAAGTTAACTCAGTATTTTATATCGAACACAAAACATATATATGTTTGCTTTCTTTTAGCAACCATTTTTTTTTTTATTTCACATGTGTCATGAATGGATGGATAAATGTTTTATAAATGATGCATATTTAAATGTCAAGAATATATTTATTTAAGATACTTAAGAACACGTGTTCGTGTTTACCTTTAAGGTCAAACATGTGCTTTATTTAAAAATATAAGCGATATGATTAGCTTACATTGGCATTTAACTCCAAGGTTAAAGTTTCTTTACGTGCTTCACGAGCTCCTTTTGCTTTGCGGAATATACTACATTCTTAATAACATTCGACGCTCGGCCTTCGGTGCAGCTACCCCCCCCCCCCCCCCCCCCCCACCCACCCAACCCGGGTGTAGTTTTGTAATATGTTTAAGAAAATAATTTGCAGCCATCATAAATAAACAAATTTATACTTATTTTCATATTGTAATTTATATTTTTTGTCGTTGTAGATAAGAGTAATTTTCTACTGTTGCAGCGGCCAGTGCAGATTCATGTGTGATGTTTATAGGGACTATATTTGTATTTAATTAATAAATTGTTGGCTGCACGTCTGGCGAGCTGATCCCAAAATATTTGGTGTTTGTGTCTTTTTATGATAATTGATGATGTTAAATACATAAATAATTTATGCTCGGTTGAGGTACGAATAAGAGCATAAATGGTGTTGTCTGTTTATTGTTTATCAATGCATTGATGACAATAGTATGTTTTACCTTAGAACAGGTATATACAACTCATTATTACCTGTAATAATAGACGATATCATCAAAGGGACAATCATCATCTTCAACATGCGTATATATATCTCTCCCAAGATTCCTATAAGATAAAAACATAACTTCAAAAAACCTTAATTACCATACAAAACTCATGAAAGATTTTATACAATAGATAATATTAAATTTCATCATATTGACTAGTATAATAAAATCATTTCTTATTTAATCCGTATCCCACATTTTACTTCCAAACGTTGTGTGTGCATAATTATTACATTAAATAGAAAACACATAAACCATTGACCCCTAACTATAGGGATAATAGTGTATAGATTATTAATATTTATCTTGCAAGCTAAGGCCCTTATTTAACACATATTAGGTCAATGTCTTCTGTCCAGAAACCACTTGGAATTAGGATTTTGCGTATAATTTTGAATCCTTTATTGGGCGGGCATGTCCCCCAAAAAACCTAGCAGTGCGATGAGCGAAAACTGTAAGATATCAAAGAAGAAGAAAAACAGACAATGCAATATCCAAAAGACAAAAAACAAACAATGATCTACAAAGCAAAACTAAAGATTGAGCAACAAAAACTCCAATGCAACCAGGAGTGAGCTACGGTATTCCGGAAGGGTAACCAGTTTCCGCTCCACTTATGTATGGTAGTGTTTTACTTATTTGGTTTTCAGCGGCAATATTTGTCTTTCCTCTATCACCGACTATGAGTAACACAATGGGTATCTTATAAGAAGCAGCAACAGCTTAGCCTCCGCGAGTACCTGTTGTCACCCGTGTTTGCTGCTTATCCTTCGCGAGCACCTGTTGTCACCCGTGTTTGCTGCTTATCCTCCGCGAGTACCTGTTGTCACCCGTGTTTGCTGCTTATCCTTCGCGAGCACCTGTTGTCACCCGTGTTTGCTGCTTATCCTTCGCGAGCACCTGTTGTCACCCGTGTTTGCTGCTTATCCTCCGCGAGTACCTGTTGTCACCCGTGTTTGCTGCTTATCCTTCGCGAGCACCTGTTGTCACCCGTGTTTGCTGCTTATTCTTCGCGAGCACCTGTTGTCACCCGTGTTTGCTGCTTATCCTCCGCGAGTACCTGTTGTCACCCGTGTTTGCTGCTTATCCTTCGCGAGCACCTGTTGTCACCCGTGTTTGCTGCTTATCCTCCGCGAGCACCTGTTGTCACCCGTGTTTGCTGCTTATCCTCCGCGAGTACCTGTTGTCACCCGTGTTTGCTGCTTATCCTTCGCGAGCACCTGTTGTCACCCGTGTTTGCTGCTTATCCTCCGCGAGTACCTGTTGTCACCCGTGTTTGCTGCTTATCCTTCGCGAGCACCTGTTGTCACCCGTGTTTGCTGCTTATCCTTCGCGAGCACCTGTTGTCACCCGTGTTTGCTGCTTATCCTCCGCGAGTACCTGTTGTCACCCGTGTTTGCTGCTTATCCTTCGCGAGCACCTGTTGTCACCCGTGTTTGCTGCTTATCCTCCGCGAGCACCTGTTGTCACCCGTGTTTGCTGCTTATCCTCCGCGAGTACCTGTTGTCACCCGTGTTTGCTGCTTATCCTTCGCGAGCACCTGTTGTCACCCGTGTTTGCTGCTTATCCTCCGCGAGCACCTGTTGTCACCCGTGTTTGCTGCTTATCCTCCGCGAGTACCTGTTGTCACCCGTGTTTGCTGCTTATCCTTCGCGAGCACCTGTTGTCACCCGTGTTTGCTGCTTATCCTCCGCGAGTACCTGTTGTCACCCGTGTTTGCTGCTTATCCTTCGCGAGCACCTGTTGTCACCCGTGTTTGCTGCTTATCCTTCGCGAGCACCTGTTGTCACCCGTGTTTGCTGCTTATCCTCCGCGAGCACCTGTTGTCACCCGTGTTTGCTGCTTATCCTTCGCGAGCACCTGTTGTCACCCGTGTTTGCTGCTTATCCTTCGCGAGCACCTGTTGTCACCCGTGTTTGCTGCTTATCCTTCGCGAGTACCTGTTGTCACCCGTGTTTGCTGCTTATCCTCCGCGAGCACCAATGCTTATTTTTCTCTGCAGTATTTTGTGAATCCGTGTTCGTGTTTTCGTCCATATCCTCTTCGATTAATGGATTCTGATTACCCCTTTGATATCTTTAAAACTTTCCTCCCATCACCAGGTCTCAGAACTGTTCCAACATAAAGACAATACTTTTCCCCCAATATGTTACATATGGCCAACAATCAAACGCCTCTATGTTATGGAAGCCTTCTAAACGATTTGTCAGATTTGTATTCTTTATTTGGGACGAAACTTTGCTTACATATATTACATAATTAATAATACTATATTGATTGATTGATTGTTGGTTGTTTAATGCCCAGCGAAAAAATGTCATGTTTATTCAGGAAAAGATCAAATGTAACAATATATCACAAGTTTACAGAATATAAAATAGATGGGTAGTGATGGTATCAATAAACATTTTCTAGTTTTCTAGTGCCCCTAGTTTTTTCGAAGTCTACAAAAGATGTCTATAACTTGAGTGACGCTTTTTTTTTAACACGACATGGTCCAAAGTCCAATTGGAGAAGACATCGTGACCCATCAAATGAGGACGACGTCACCCTTATCCAGTTCAATATTGGCAAACGTGCTTTGAAGTAAAGTATTTTTAACAACATATTATCCTTTATTCGAATTCTTGCTACAAAAATAACTCCAAAATTCCAAGCTTCTTTTAATGCTCCTCTGTTAATTAATCTTCTGTTTATCCTGTATATCCTGAGATATAATCAACATAACATAAAACGTAATTTAATCTATATATACCTTAACAAAAATAAAATAAAACAAATGAAATAAAATAAGATAAAAAAAAATATATCAAATTATATTTTCTCTAACTATTAAAAATATATATGATTGCAACAATTGTTTTCTTGTTTTTTTAACCCTCTTAATAAAGGCGTAGATATCTATTTAATTTATTGATGAATATACTATAAACTTTGACATTTTTCTCTCTATAATTCTCAACAAATAATTCAATATAGGAAAGCATTTATCAACTTATTTTAATTAGCTAAGATTTGTTCCTAATTCTATCATCACCTCCTTGTTTCGCTTTGTTAACAAACGAGCGAATTATCTATTCGGTATAATCTCATTAGCACATGCGCCGGTGAATGTGACTGACTTTTTCATTGGTAGCATAAATTGTGTGCGACATTTTCCGCAAACGTAAATATAAATTACCGTCTTCCAATCAAAGTATACTACCGTATTTGTACTCTCAGACATATCAGAATCGAAATAAATCATGGAAGCCAGAATGTGTTTTGAGTTTTAACATGGATTGGCGAATATTAGTAAATTTTATCCCTCGCTTCTGGCTCGGGATAAAATACTAATATCCGCCAATCCATGTTAAAACTCCCAACACATTCTGACTTTCATTATTTCTTTCTTAAGTAATGAAAACTCCAATATATAATTTAGTGCACATAACGCGTTTCTATGATAACCTTCACAATTCTGGTTTCGATACTTACTTCTTTCGTCAGATTTTAATCTGTTTTCCAAAATTCCTTTAAAAAGTCGTTAAGTAGCTAAAGTAATCGTCATATGTTTTGCAGAAATCATATTAACTATTGCCTCAAATTTTCCATTTTTAATAAAAACGTAGATATCAAATTTAGTTCGCACGACGCGTTTCTGGAATAACCTTCATCAGGTACGCTCTAAGTCGGGAGGTTGGAAAGCCAAATAATTTAAAAGTTTTGGGAGCAAGCAAAGCAAAAGGCCTAAACAGGATCGCCAAAATCAGTAACCTATACCTAAGAGAGGAGAAGAAGAGCATGAAGATACCAAAGAGGTAATAAGAATCCGTAAATCGAAGAACAAACAACACAATGGCCAAATGAAAAAGGACAAAAGGACAAATAACGATCTACAAAACATACATATAAAACTAAAGATCGACAGAACCTTAGATTTAATAATAATTACATTATTTAGTAATTGTAAATTTCAATAACAAATATATCTAATAAACCATGTCAGTGACGAAACACTGATTACGGGGCGGATGATACCACCGGGGACTAATAGTCCACCAGCAGAGATATGGACCCGTGATAGTACTAAAACGTAGGTATCAATATTAGTCCGTACGACGCGTATCTGCATGGAATAACCTTCATCAGTAGAACTATTTAAAATGGAAGGGGTTTCTAAAACATTGAAGTAGAAAAATAATAGATGACTTATATGTCCAAATCTGTATGGCCATGGGTTTTTAAAATATAATCAAGTTTTAATGATTTATTTCTTATTTCATATTCTGCTGAAGATTGAGTTTCGCTATATAAGGCGATTATAACGCCCATCCTTTGGTAGACATTATTTGTTGTTATCACTGAATGCTAACGCTAATTGATAGCAGTGGTACATACATCTTACTGTCTCTATTAACTCCATGGCTTTATAATTTCTATATTTTAACAAAATAAGGCAATTACTTTGAAAATGCCAGGGTTACACAATTCGATTGATTGATTGGTGCTTAACCCCAGCATTAGCAGTGTTTCAGTTATATCGTGATATTCCAACACAAAAAAAAACGACACCCCTAGTAACATTAAACCAGCAAGCAACAAAGATATGACTGAATCAGAAAATGTCATTACAATATACTTAGTACCATTTTGCAAAATTTTTGTTTTTTCTTTTTTAGCGAAAATGCTCACTCCTTTATTATCTCCAGACTGTTCTTCCATATTATTTAGTTTCGACTGCTAACTTGACTGTTTAAGCAAACATGTTTCGTACTTTCTAATCTTAAGTAAGCCTAAATTATATCAATATATAATTCAATGACTAAATGTATAATATTCCTATTTAATTCACACTATAAACAATACAAACAAGTACAAAAAGATGCAATGCATTGTTCCTAGCTGGAGTGGTGCATGCGTATCTATATCTATTAATAAATATTTTATTAGCTACTGGCTACTAGTGGCGATAACCAACTCACAGAGCTGGTCAGTATGTCCTCAAATGTATGATAGTGGATCAAACGAGACAAACTCACACAAATAAATAAATAAATAAATAAATAAATAAATAAATAAATAAATAAATAAATTAATTAATTAATTAATCAATTAATTAAAAAAACGGTAGCTAGAGCCGTTGCATCATAAGGTTTTTTTTATTGATATTTATGCATATCTAATTTCATTAATGTTGAAAGTGGGGTAAACACGACATATAAAATTAATATTTTTGCAACAGTAAATAAAATAAAAAGAAATAGAACATTGACTTGCCTATCCATAGAAGTGTATCTGGAGATAGCGTCCATTTCCTCAATGAGAATCCTACAGACAATCCGATCGTTCCACCAATAAATGTTAATATAACTAATAGATTTGTGTTCATACACTGCTTACAGCTCCCTCGTTGTGGCTCGGCCATTATTTCACAGCATTAATATCAGATTAGAATTTTAACAGCGACCTTAAAACACGTCCAGTTATGTGCTTTACACGCACACAAAGCATGTATGTCATATTGTCCCATGGCACTCTAAATCAATAAATATGATAAAATATACAGGTTAAAAACACTCATATTACTAACAAAGAACTTGTCCGTAATTATAATTTTATGGGCATTTTACAAAATATAAACATAATTATCTAAAGAATAAATAAATGCTATTATGTGCTGTGTAATTGATTTTGTTGGTATTATCGAAAGACAGCGGCTGCAGGTAAATAGAAACCGATTATCGATCGATCGAAAGAACTGCTCTGTATTAATGAACTAACTATTATTAGTCTGTATATTACTATGAATGTAAGGTTTACTTATACCAAGATGCAAGCATCTAAAATGACAATTTTAAATCGATGAGCTGATGTCGAAGAGCTGGAAAGATTACCTTTTACATTCTACCTCACTATTTTGATCGAAAGACGAGGTTGCGCTGTAATAATAAACTAACAGTTATTAGTCTGGGTATTACTATGAATGTATGGTTTACTTATACCAAGATGCAAGCATCTAAAAATGAAAATTTCTTTTTGGCTATCCTGTTGAGGACCTTTGGTTTTATTGCTCCCAAAACTTTAAGTAATTTGCTTTTAAATCTTTCGATTTTGAGCTACTCGATGAAGGTTATTCCAGAAACGCGTCGTGCGAACTAAATTTGATATCAACGTTTTTATTAAATCTCTGAGCAGATGTGGAAGACCTTAAAATATTACTGTTTCCATTCTACCTCACTGTGTTGGTCCGAATATAAAACAATTATTCTTTAATGCCTTACATAAAACTATGACATATAATGGAATTGTACTCTCTATAACCTTTTATTATCCTGTATGCATGGCATAATATTATACTACTCAAACCTAAATATAATGTAGTTCAAAATACCATCAAGCAAATTATCTGTTTCAACTTGTCTATACTTAGATATATGGAGTCCTCGATAGATACAATTTGTGTTAGACACCACTATACACAAACAAACACAAATAACGTAAATAAGACATGAGCCCTTCTACAAACAACTGGATTACCTTTTACAGTCTACCTCAATGTGTTGGTCCAAATATAAATAAATTATTCCTTAATTGCTTGAATAAAACTAAAGCATATAATGGAATGAAACTCTTTATAATCTTTTAATATTATTATATTATGCAGAATAATATACTCAAACCTAAACAGTTCATACATACTTTCTATACTTGGTTGTATAAATCCTCGATACACGAAAATCGGGCTACATTAATTCATAAGAGAATCTAACACGTGACAAAAGAAATGGACAATGGTCAATGGTGAATATTTACGAGATCTAAAGAAAAATAATTTTATTCTGGTTACAGTAAAAAATCAAGCAAAATACGTTTCGGGCAACCTAACCAAAAGTTTGAAGATAACAAAGTCATAATCAGAAGTTGTAAATCGGAGGACATACAACACAATGACAAAAAAGGACAAAAAGACAAACAACGATCTAGCTAACATCCAAATTGTTCATCTTGTTTTTACATTAATATATATAGTCCATGGTATTTTATATGGTTTAGATTGTTCATCTTGTTTTTACATTAATATATATAGTCCATGGTATTTTATATGGTTTAGATATAAAACGGTATTTGTAAATTGATGTTGGTTTTATTTGTCTTGTCTGACTACTGGATAGATGTTACTGACTACTGGATAGATGTTACTGACTACTGGATAGATGTTACTGACTACTGGATAGATGTTACTGACTACTGGATAGATGTTACTGACTACTGGATAGATGTTACGGACTACTGGATAGATGTTACTGACTACTGGATAGATGTTACTGACGACTGGATAGATGTTACTGACTACTGGATAGATGTTACTGACTACTGGATAGATGTTACGGACTACTGGATAGATGTTACTGACTACTGGATAGATGTTACGGACTACTGGATAGATGTTACTGACTACTGGATAGATGTTACTGACTACTGGATAGATGTTACGGACTACTGGATAGATGTTACTGACTACTGGATAGATGTTACTGACTACTGGATAGATGTTACTGACTACTGGATAGATGTTACTGACTACTGGATAGATGTTACTGACTACTGGATAGATGTTACTGACTACTGGATAGATGTTACTGACTACTAGATAGATGTTACTGACTACTGGATAGATGTTACTGACTACTGGATAGATGTTACTGACTACTGGATAGATGTTACTGACTACTGGATAGATGTTACTGACTACTGGATAGATGTTACTGACTACTGGATAGATGTTACTGACTACTGGATAGATGTTACTGACTACTAGATAGATGTTACTGACTACTGGATAGATGTTACTGACTACTGGATAGATGTTACTGACTACTAGATAGATGTTACTGACTACTGGATAGATGTTACTGACTACTGGATAGATGTTACTGACTACTGGATAGATGTTACTGACTACTGGATAGATGTTACTGACTACTGGATAGATGTTACTGACTACTGGATAGATGTTACTGACTACTAGATAGATGTTACTGACTACTGGATAGATGTTACTGACTACTGGATAGATGTTACTGACTACTGGATAGATGTTACTGACTACTGGATAGATGTTACTGACTACTGGATAGATGTTACTGACTACTGGATAGATGTTACTGACTACTGGATAGATGTTACTGACTACTGGGACTACTAGATAGATGTTACTGACTACTGGATAGATGTTACTGACTACTGGATAGATGTTACTGACTACTGGATAGATGTTACTGACTACTGGATAGATGTTACTGACTACTAGATAGATGTTACTGACTACTGGATAGATGTTACTGACTACTGGATAGATGTTACTGACTACTGGATAGATGTTACTGACTACTGGATAGATGTTACTGACTACTGGATAGATGTTACTGACTACTGGATAGATGTTACTGACTACTGGATAGATGTTACTGACTACTGGATAGATGTTACTGACTACTGGATAGATGTTACTGACTACTGGATAGATGTTACTGACTACTGGATAGATGTTACTGACTACTGGATAGATGTTACTGACTACTGGATAGATGTTACTGACTACTGGATAGATGTTACTGACTACTAGATAGATGTTACTGACTACTGGATAGATGTTACTGACTACTGGATAGATGTTACTGACTACTGGATAGATGTTACTGACTACTGGATATATGTTACTGACTACTGGGACTACTAGATAGATGTTACTGACTACTGGATAGATGTTACTGACTACTGGATAGATGTTACTGACTACTGGATAGATGTTACTGACTACTGGATAGATGTTACTGACTACTAGATAGATGTTACTGACTACTGGATAGATGTTACTGACTACTGGATAGATGTTACTGACTACTGGATAGATGTTACTGACTACTGGATAGATGTTACTGACTACTGGATAGATGTTACTGACTACTGGATAGATGTTACTGACTACTGGATAGATGTTACTGACTACTGGATAGATGTTACTGACTACTGGATAGATGTTACTGACTACTGGATAGATGTTACTGACTACTGGATAGATGTTACTGACTACTGGATAGATGTTACTGACTACTGGATAGATGTTACTGACTACTGGATAGATGTTACTGACTACTGGATAGATGTTACTGACTACTGGATAGATGTTACTGACTACTGGATAGATGTTACTGACTACTGGATAGATGTTACGGACTACTGGATAGATGTTACTGACTACTGGATAGATGTTACTGACTACTGGATAGATGTTACTGACTACTGGATAGATGTTACTGACTACTGGATAGATGTTACTGACTACTGGATAGATGTTACTGACTACTGGATAGATGTTACTGACTACTGGATAGATGTTACCCTCGGGGACTAATAATCCACCAGTCGACTTAGTGATAATAGTTAAAACGTAAATATCAAATTTAGTGCGCAGTGTCTGAAATAACCGTCATCAGGTACGCTCAAAATCGAAAGAATGGAAAACTGAATAATCTAGCTTTATGGGCACAGACTTCTAAGATAAGCAATGATCCACAGGACAAATGGACCACTGATCCATTTGAAATTACATATCTGTATTCACTGGTCTCTGGTCGAAGTCGAATTTCATATTTTCATATTTTCTGAGTTCATCCCCGGTTTTTAGTGAGGTTCGTGTTACTCCTTCTTCGATATACGGATTCTGATTACCCCTTTGGTATCTTCAAACTCTTCTTCTAAAAGATGATCCACGATACAAAGATCCATAAAAGCTGGATTAAATATAGAATTCAATATATAGTTGAAGAAGTATAAACAGTCATGCGGAATATATTATCTACCAAGATATACAATAATCTTATTTATCCACATTGGCATTAGGTTGGGTACTGGTGAAGGTTCCGTGCTCTCAAATCCACAGAGATGCTTAGCGCATTCCCGGATGATGGATAGGGAGAAGAGTAGGCACATTGTAGCCGTTTCCAAAGACTACATTTTTCGTCCCTATCCAATCCTCTATTCTTCATCTTTGGCAGTCAAAAGTCATTGACCCGGTCGACCCATTCCTTCCCTCATTTCTATATAGTTTTTATATTTTATTGAACTTGTTCTCGTCCTGAATATAACTGAGCTACTGCTCGCTTGATGATCTTAGGACCAATGGAAATTATATCAAACAAACTGACATTGATATTGTACTGTCTATATTTATTTTGTAATTCATTTTTGATATAGGGTGCAGTGTTTGTTTTTAACTTGAAGCGAGTTTGAGCAGATCTGTTTTGTTTGTGTATATCTGAATGATCGTTGAAGATCCATTTATGAGAGGAGAGGATTGTTATTCCTTTCATCTGTTTCACCCAGCCACGTTTTGTGCCTGTCCCAATCGATTACCTTAATTTCTAACGTCATAAGCCGAGGTTCATCCTTTGTGTTCAATGAGTTGAGGTGATAGGTGGTTGTTCTTTTTGTTGGTATTGGTTGAATTGTTGACCACCACCGTCTAAATTTTCTTTCAAAATATAGATGATGCTTAATTTTTATGTACTTATTTCCTATATCTATCAAATTCAACAATGATCTGTAAATTTAATTTATTCATTTACCTCAACAAATTAATCAAAACGAATATACTGATAAATCACCTCAGTATTTGGGTCAAATATGTGTACTGTCTGCGAGTGGAGACAAAAAAGTATTTGACCTTTGTTGTGCATTCAAAGCTGCACTTCCGGTCATGGATCTTGCGATGGTGGTGTAGAAGGGTAAAATGTACGAAACTGCTACAAAACCGTGTGGTAAGTACAAGAAAACATGATATTTATTTAGTTTAAACATCCAAGAGTAGGATTCAACCTTTTATTCCATGCTGATCTACCTGTAGGTATAGATTTAGGCCAACCCCCCAAAAATGCGTTGCACTCCTGGTGTTTTTTTATAGTTGCCCAGCGATCGTCGAGGTGCCCCTATACCTTATTATCGATAGAACTTCCGACTCCTGTGGTATCTATGACATTCAAATTGAGCAGACGTAATTCCCACAATGCACCATTCTCAACCCAAAAAGAGCTTTGTAAAGCCTTTTTAAATTACTTTCTGCTAAATTTTGTGTAAAAATGTGTTATTATATATTAGACAGAGATATTTATTCAAGTGTTTGATCGAATTGGCGCTTAAATTCGCGGATTTCCATAATAGGTAGATGCGGACGAAAAAAAAATCTATGGAACGCCAGTTTACCTTACCTTACCTTACCTTACCTTACCTCTGTATCTTTACCCCCTACAAAGGAGAACCATACTGTGTCGTATGCTAAACGTGTGTTGGGTGGCGGTGCGCTGTACAGTACTGTGTGAGTGAAAATCCCATCACCTCCGTATCCATGAATAAAATTTATGTACACTAAAAATCAGGCTTATTCACATGGGATATAAAAGTTTATCAAATCAAGTTAAAACAATCCACAACGATTGTCCCGACATTACGTATAAAATATGCATGTTGCATGTATTGGAAAAATTTAAGAAGACGCATCACTGTTTACAATCTATAAGTCTCTGTTCGTATGGTTAAAATCTAAAATCTATTTGTTACGGTTTGGTTCGAGGTTTAAAAAGTAATTGTCACATCCTAAAATCTAAAACGAATCGTACCGGTATCTACAGTTTCAGATCTAAAACGTCATCTTTCAAAGTCTAAAATCTAAAACAATTGTCAGTTTATTGTAATGGATTCTTGGGCAATCCCCGGACGGCTCTAGATCTCCCCTCCCCCTTTTCGCAATGTTAGTTCCGGTTCTTCATTGTTGTCTGTATTTTGTCTCTATCACTCTCCAGAAGTTTCGTTCTCTTAATATGCAATTTGAACATTAATTTGCTTGATAGACCTTCGAGTCTGGCTACGCTGGCCGAGTTTTTCTTGGTAGGTTTCACCTTGATTGTATTGTCCATTAGCAGTTGTAGTTGGTCAACTTCGCTCAAGTCCGTAAAATTTTCATTATTTTGGAACTCATTTTGCCATATAGCGTTGATCTCGGACAGTAAAGCTACTCCGACTGTAATTTTACACATTGGAGAATGAAGTGTACATTTTTTTCAGCTGCTCCGCATAGCAGGCATATTGGGTCAGTTTCATTTCTGTAGTACTTAATGCGTTTTGTTTGCAGCACGTATGTCCCGGTGACGAGTCTTAATTTTACTGGAATTCTACTGATGTCTAATGATGAGTAGCATCTGTGCTTCAAAATAGGATGTATTTTGCACTTGCTCAGGTTGTGGTTACTAAGATATTGCAGCCCTTTGTAGAGTTGTGCTAGAGTTGTTAGCTGGGTACACCAGTGGTCATTCACTCTTGATTTCACCAACGAGATCCATCGTGATTTTTTGATAGGATTGTCCAAATAGTTGTACGCCTCTTTCAGATCGTATTTTCGTAGTATTTTGTTGACACTTATAAACCAGCTGTTACTAGATTCCTCCTTCACGGTTAGTTGTCTTCTTGCAAGCTTTTTCTCAGTGTTTTTTTCGCCCTGATGACAGACGTTATTGAAGAATGTGAGGGCTTTTATATGAATTTGTGCTTCTGTTTGTAGAATTCCAGTTAGTATATAAACGGCTGGGTCCGAACAGCTCATCGGTAATGACAGGATTTGTTTTAGTATCCTTTTCTGGAAGAGTTCTAGTTGTTTAAGTGGTTTTGAGGACGGTAATAATAGCTCCATACCGTAAAGCAATATTGGTGTTATGTAGGTTTTGTAGATGTGTAGTAGGGACTCGGGATCCAGGCCGTTGTGTCCATGAAATCCACATCCGAATAGACTGTATGCACTACGTCTTGCTTTAGTTATATTTTCATCAATATTAGTTTGGATATTGTGTTTCATCGTTGTTGTTCTGATGATACCTAAATGAGTAGCTTGCTCCACCTCGGGTATGGTGATATTCCCCATATTAAGTTTCTCGTTGGTTGTTTCGCACTGTTTGTTGTTTCCTCTAATGTGGATTGCTACACTTTTCTTTGGTTGTAACTCATATCCCTCGAGGTTCGCAAAGTCAAGAGCCATGTTAACCATGATGTGTGCATCACTGAGCTGAGTACTGAGTAATGTTGTTAACGTTGATGTTTCCTATTTTCAGTCCTATACCTACATCTTGTAAACGGTCTAATAGTGGGTTGATATATAGTTTATAGAGATCAGTGCCAAGGATACCTCCTTGCCGGACTCCAATACCGACCTTAAAACAATCGGACGTGCTTCCTGCCCATTTTATGCAGCTTTCCGCATTGTGGTGCAAGCTTTTAATAATAGTCCACGTTTTGTCCTGAATTCCCGCGTGGTACATACGCCGGAACAGATGTGAATGTATAACTTTGTCGAATGCAGCTTTTGCATCGAGAAGTACAAGATGTCCATTTTACTTTTCGTCGGTTAATATTCTGTATGCTTCTTCGACAGGTAGAGCAGCATTCATGGGGGACGATCCTTTCGTAAACCCTCTTTGCGTTGGATTTTGCATATTATGGATCAATGGTTGTATTCTATCTCTGATCACTGCTTCGACGATCTTACTAATAGAGGCAGAACTGTTATTCCTCGATAGTTGATGGCATCGTTTTTGCTTCCGACGTCAAACGCTGCACACTTTCATATTTTGCGAGTGTTTCATCAAGTGAAACAATGGATCGATGAGGCTGACAATATGGAAGCAAAAGATTGGGGATGGTCTATTGAACACAACATGTGCGTGCCAATCAGATCGAATTTGCCACCCGCTCCAGATGAACTTCTAAAAACGATATATTGCAGATGTAAGACAAACTGCGATTCAAAACGCTGTAACTGTAGAAAGCATGGTCTGGAATGTTCTGTCGCTTGCACTGAATGCCGAGGGAATACATGTAGCAACATGTCTGCATGCGGAGATCAGGACTCTGATTCAGACGAATAGTTGATGCCTAATGTTGATATTTGAAAGATACATGTATTGCTAACTTATCAGAACTTTCATTTATTTTTTTTGGTGGGGATTTTTGGTGAATTTTGTTGAAATTTTCCATTTTCGTTCATCTATGTATGTATGTATGTTTATGGTGTTTAGCCCGACTTTCAACAATATTTCAGTTAAATAGTTGCCGTCAGTTTTATTGATGGAGGAAACCGGAGTACCCGCAGAAAACCACCGACCTGTCACAAGTCGCTGACAAACTTTATCACATAATGTCGTTAATCTAGGGAAGGAAAATAAGATGTTTCTATTTTGTTTTCATTAAACAAACACCAACTGATTGTTAGCAATTGACATTTAATTATATTTCAAAACATTCTTTATTAATCTGTACCGAAACAATCATGATTTAATTTATTCTGCCACGGAAAATATATTTTTTTCAAAATTTCAGTTTTATGCATTTTTTTTTTTTTTAATGAAATTTTACCAAAAAAATAGCCACCTGGGAAGAATATGGATAGATTTTTTTATTTTGTTTGAAAGAATATTCAATAATAACAAGATATTTTTAGAGAAATTGGTAATATTCTGCAAAGTATAGTGAACATGTGAAATTTCCAGTTTTCAGCGATTTTTCTTCAAAATCCCTTGTTTTTACCCCAAGAATTGCAAGAAGGCAACTTGGGATTTTCGGCGACTTTTAATATGTTAATGAGGACACTCCCAGCTTCAAGATGAGCCCAAGAAACCTTCTGTTGCAATTTGTTCTATGTCACGCCTTTTCTGGCGTATATAGACTGGATTAATTTGTTTTGTTGGGGATTCATGTTTTATTTATGTTATTTGTATTCATTTACATATACTAAATACACTGGTATTCGGTCAACACGAATTTTATATCATACGACCGTGTAGTTTATCAGTAAACGACCACGAGCCACCAATGAGGTAGGAACCTCTAACACTTGTGGAACACACTATTTCACAACCAGTTTTTACTTGGGTTGGTGTTGCTCAATTCTTTGTTTTCTGTGTAGTGTTTTTGTTGACCAACGTTGCAGTTTTTTGTGCATTTTCTATTGGCCATACATAATGTCTGTCCTCATAGCTTCTGATTGCCCTTTTGGTATCTTCAAGCTTTTCATATAAAGAAACAGCTAGCACCTTTATAATCTATTGGATTCCTTTTATTTTGTCATAAGTAACAATCATATAATAAAAAAGTAGATGTCTTATTTAGTGCACACAACGCGTTTCTTGAATAACCTAAATCAGGTACGTTCATAGTTCATAGTTCATAGTCAAAAGACTAGAAAACCAAATAATGTATAAGTTTTTGAACGCTAGTAAATCAGTGGGTCTAAACAGGATAGCCAAAATCGGCTACTGCTACCTTATTTCAACAATCATAGGTTGATGGTTTATGGTGTTTAATGCCACTTTCAACAATATTTCAGTTAGAAATGCCTGTACCAAGTCAGGGTCATTACGGTTTTCAGTTTTCCGGTTGTTGACTGATTTTGTCTGTTTATATACTTATGAGTTTTGACTTTTCCTTTGTAAGATTGTTCGGAGTTCGGTAATTTTGTTATTACCCTTATTTATATCGTGGTGGTCAGTTTTATTGGTGGAGGAAACCGGAGTACCCGGAGAAAACCACGACCTGTCGCAAGTCACTGACAAACTTTATCACATAATGTTGTATCGAGTATACCTCGCCATGAACGGGATTCGAACTCAAAACGTTAGTGTTGCTGAACGACCATAGACGAATAATGTAATTGACATAAAAAAAAGTGTAGGAAGAGTGACATGCATGTATTGTTCATTAATCTGAAACCATAATTTCTGCATCAAACACATTCAAGTTTTCTGCTTCATCGTCATCATCTCCGTCCGTCAAAACCGACGCACTGAAATGATACGTCACAACCACTCCAAGGGCATGCGCAAATAAATTTGTAATGGATCTGAATCTGTCTCTGAAAGTAAAAACTATGTCATTAAGACATAGATATGATGTGGTCGAGAAACAATAATACCAAATAGTAAAACAACACATCTCTTAATATCTAAAGACCATTTGCTTTGTATGGGGGAAGTTTCCATTGTTTCAGCTATGTAAACATTAAACAGCACATTTTAAAGAAAACAGTAATCAATATTTTATAAATGATGTACAGAATGCTAAAACATTAGAACACTTATTTTTTTCAAGTTTAATATTCTGAAATTTTGTGATTTGATGAATCTGATACAAAAATTAAAAAACTATGCACTTTTATTAGATTTATAAATAAAAATGTCTGCCCTCATGGCTGAAAAATGTAATCCTCTCTCTCCTGTTGTAAATATTGTAAATACAGTGTACACGTAGCTCATTTGCTATAACGCGTTGTTGTATTTTAATTTGTTATCTATATGCCATTGGATTAACAAAGGTTACCAGAAATAAAGATATACTTTATGTGAGGGTCGACATTTTACCCACACGTGGAAAATACTTGCATGACTGGCATTGACCGTATAATTTTAATTGCAGGAGGGAGTGGGTAGATAACTTTGTTTTAACTACAGCGCATGTATTAAGCTAGGAGAGTGAGTGGTCATGTATATGTGTGTTCGGGGTATCACATTTCCCTGTTTCTGTGATTTTCCGATTTGATTTAGAAACTGTTCTGACGGTGCTTGATTTTCATTTTACTGTACATTCTCGACTTCGTTTTAAAATTATAGTTATCTGGTTAAACCTTATATCCTGACAAAACATAACATAAGTCACGGAACAACTTTATCCATATCTACACGTTATGCGAATTAGTATAATTACTTATATTAGCGCTGCAAAATAATGGTGAAAAATGGCAAACTAAACATAAGCTCAGATACCATATACACGTGATGATAGTCCGATTATTGAATTTGACAGTGAATTTGATGCATTTCAATTTATATGATTTATGCAAATACAATCTCATTGAAATTAATTTTTGTGATAGAGTGTGGTCTTTTTGAATAGAGCGAATCTGTTCATGTTTATCATTTTTGTTTGTTTATATCTATATCCCATTAAATGGTTTGATCCCGCAACATTTTTACCTGTCCAAATTTGGAATCTGAATTTCCAACGACATATTTCGTAGTCTTTTTTCTCAAACAGTTTGAGGTAAAGGTTCGTTGTTCGTTTTATTGGTGGAATTGATGACCATCACTGCTTAAACTTTCTTTACATAATCACCGCCACGATATAACTGAAATAGTAATGAAAGTGGCGTTAAACACCATAAACTAAACCATCTTTTCATAATAAATATACATCAATACTTACAATAACCAGTCAAATGCGTATAATAACGAGGCAGCTTCTGGAGGGATATCTAATGCTGTCAAGATTACAATGATATTTACTAGACTAGCACCAGTTACAGGAGGGTTAGCTAATGCTGATATGGTAGATAGTATACTGTAAAACATATATGGGTAAACAATGAAATAAATACACATACATGTATAAGAGAACGTAACAAAATTACATTATTGCATTACCATGCTAAAACAATTACAGTTGGCATAAAGTGCAAACCACAAGTAAATCCGTAAAGAAGTCATATTGTCACATTACTGGAAGTAAATGTCATGATCTTAGCTATATTATTAATAAATAAGGGTAATAACAAAATTACCGAACTCCGAACAATTTTCCAAAGGGAAAGTCAAAACTCATAAGTATATAAACAGACAAAATCAGTCAACAACCGGAAAACTGTGAAAACCGTAATGACCCTGACTTGGTACAGGCATTTCTAAAGAAATAGTGGGTTGAATCAGATTTTAAAGCGCCAAACCTCCCGCTTTCATTACGGCTCAATGGTTACGGCTGGTTATCAATTTGATATTTATATGAACATATGTATATAAATATTTACCATAATGAAACGATTCTAGAAGCTGTCAAGGTTAAGACTACCACTACCGTTTACTCATCAATACTGATCATATTAATGTGATTCTAGTTGCCGTCAGGAGTAAGACGGTCGGATATTTACCGATGTTTATAAAATACTTACAAAAAGAAAGATATTCTAATTGACC
The DNA here is from genome assembly GCA_963680875.1 of Bathymodiolus brooksi. Taxonomy (NCBI): domain Eukaryota; kingdom Metazoa; phylum Mollusca; class Bivalvia; order Mytilida; family Modiolidae; genus Bathymodiolus; species Bathymodiolus brooksi. The sequence continues at coordinate 70,301,497 of OY804585.1, read as the reverse complement.
GACCCTACTGTATGTATGAGTAAATCTTTACCCATCTAAAGCAATTCTAGTTGACACCTACCTTCCATTTAAAAATATTTACAAAACTGTGGAGATTCCAGTTCAGCTAAAAGAAGGTCATTACGATAACTTTACTAATGAGATTCTAGTTGCCGTTAGCCATAAGACGACCATTACCATACATTTATGAATATTTACCATACTAAGGATATTCTAGTTGCTGTTAATTCTAACCCCACCAGTTGTATAACAAACAGACAAGACACAGTGATATAAACACACGTTCCACTACGTCCAATAGAGGCTGACAACGGTACTACAAATCTGGTTACTCTTTTATCTAATTTATTTGTCACTTCTAAACAGTGCAACGTTTCAGGCATGGCTATGGCTCTGACAATTATCAAAAGGAAAATATCAAAAATATTATTATTATCAACCATTTATTACCATTATAGACAAACACATTTCAATACACATACAAATAATATGTGCTTGCTTGATCAGAATTGAATATCAGTTATTACGCTCCCGAAGGGAGCGTTAATGGTAGAAGTATGAATAGGTACTATGGCACTTCAAAATCTTCAACAATATGGCTGCCAAACCGGAAATAAATTAAAAGAAAAATAAAAATGAAACAATGTTCGGTAGCGGATACGAAAACTGTCCGGAGTTTGGAGTTTTAGGTGGTGTTATTTTTAAGCTTGATATTTTGTAAACAGGTAGAAAAATTACTGTTCTTCAGGAGCGTTTCAGGTTGCACCTGCCTCATATTAATACTGAAACTTGGCCTTCAGTCTCACTTAGTATTAAATGTTAGTTCCATGAAACCTCATATCGACCTCTACAAATGACTATTATTATATATCATTAAATAATGACTATAGATACATATTTCCATAGTGAAGATAACATGTATGGGGCAAAAAAATATAAAATAATAAAAAAGAGCCACACATAAACAAAATCACCCATCATGTACAATGAGCAATGTTGTTTTGTGGCATCCTATTATGTGCCTTTACGTTCCGAGTTCCGTGTTGTGTTGTCCGTTACGATTTCCGCATAAAACGATGTTCGTTTGTCTTTACCTCCATTTTCTTGTAGGAGGGTTCATGACTTTTTTACGTTATTTGTTTTTGCTTTCGCATAGTGGTGTCCAACACAAAGTGTGTTGTGTTTTTGTTTTGCTTGTCTTCGTCTTGTGTCTTGTGTACCCAATGTTGTCAATTTCTTTGGATAATCCATTCTTGATTGCCCCTTTTGGTTTCTCTAACGGTAATTTGAAACCAGTCTGGATTTGGAAGAGTGAATTCCCAAAATGTTGCTTCGTCAGAAATATAATCAAGTATAATAATCTGATGGGAACAATGTAGTTTGTTTTTTAGGTTTATACCTTTCAAGATTGTTAATGTCTAATCATATCATTAAAGATCATACGGTGGCTGTTAGATTGTGAGCAGCAATACACGGGTTTTATTATAAAACCGTCCAAGTGTAAAATATGTTGTCGTCCTCTTTGGTTTTCATTTAAATGTACTCCTAAGTAATAAAAAGAATATGAAAAACCAAAATATACCGCACCGTCGGAGCAGCTCCGAAATGATAGAAAAATCGTAATAGGTAAAGACATCTGAATAAAAAGATGCAGGGTTAAGTTAATCATGTTAGTAAAATGTCAACCCTCAAATATAACTGGGCGATTCCTAATTTTCAACTTTTTAATGAAATATTAATGTATAATACACTTATGTACTGCTCGTTACAAGCACAATTAAAACTGGCTCCATTAATGTGAGTAGGAATCGGAATGGGTTACATCTTCTAATGACAAAATATACAACTGGGACTACAATGAGGGACCATATCAAAAATCCCAAAATAACTGTCACTAGAAACATCCCTAACTGTCTAAATTCGCCACTAGTGTCTTTAGAGCTAGCGATAGTCCTTACTAGTAAGCTTGCTACTCCCACAGGTGTAAACCTAAAACAACGATAGCAAGCAACGGTCAATATTTGGCAGCCGTTAGAATATAAATTGGCAGCTATTAGAGGGTAGAGGCAGATGTATTCCATACCTGAATGACAATTCCAATGCAAAAATAGTTCAATGACAACATATGATAGAATTCGCTATTGTATATATTGGACAGAAGTAGTGTCGCTGTTTTTATTGTAAGAAAGTACACCTGATGTAATCATGGTTTATAATCATATAATAACACATTTAATTTGGAACAGTTGTTATCTAGTGGTTAGTGTTAACATATCTTATTAATTATTTTGACAACAAAATCAGATGATGTTCCTGTGTTTTATCAGTAACTCGATGAATGCTACTAGTGAGCATGGACTGTATACCCTTCCGGAGAACATGAATCGATTCCTGGGTTTTAGTTGGCTTTGGGTTTGGGTTTCTAAATTTGTAGTTTTCTGTGTAGTGATTTGGCGTTGTCAATTTTCTTTTTACCATTGCACGGTCTGCCCGTCTTCGAATTACGGCTTCTGATTACTTATTTGAACTCAAGTATGAAAACTTAAACAACTGCATGAATGTACCACAATCAGATGAATAACTAAACCATAACACGTTCAATACAAGGCTAATTGATTCCTTGGTACCCTGTTTCTGTCAGGATTTTTAATCTAAGCTTAATATCATGACCTTTCGTGTGTAATTTACCAGATAAGCCATCGTAACATCTGTAATATAACATGTGTAGCTGATGTAAAAAAGTTGTAGAACACTTTGCCTTGATCTTTGATAGCACTGGTAGCCATTCCAAATAAAGTACTAGCAACAATTAGTCCTTGAAAGAGTAATATGACAACATTTAGTTTAACTAAATCTAATTTGATGATCATTTGTTTGTATACAATAACATTGAATGTTTCCACAGCCGACCATTCAAGGCTGTAAAGGCTTTATTTTTAGATAAACCATGATTTGGGATCAACTTTTACAAGAAATAGCTTCTCGAAAATAAATCAATCTAAACTAGTGAGTATGTGATTGTTGTTTTACGGTCGCAACCATGACTTGGTTAACCGTTACGGAACATCTGTGTTACAAATGACCACGATTATGTTCCACTTGTCGTAAACACTTTCCGACCCTTTCCTCATTCATGACTTGTCACCGGGTTTGTTACTAGAGTAACACAACGGGTTCCACTAGTGGAGTAGGAATTGTGAACCCTTCCGGAGCACTTGAGTTCACCCTTGGTTTTAGTGGGGATCGTGTTACTCGATCTTTAGTTTTACTCGATCTTTAGTTTTATGTGCTATGTTTTGTAGATCGTTGTTTGTCCTTTTTCTTTTTCTTTTGGTCATTGTGATGTCTGTTCTTCTTCGATTTACGGATTATAAACACCCCTTTTGTATCTTCAAACTCTTCTTGTTTAGCGCCAAATGAGCAATATATCAATTATGCCATGGCGAGAACAAGCAACAATCAATGGAATGATGTACTCTGGTAAATATATCGCTCCAATCGAAGACATTTACAGTGTGTTAAGCTGAGAAGCAGCAGATGCCAATTCTATTTTATAGTTTGACCCGACAGGTGCTAGAACCCACGATGTATCGCACTTGAGACGAACAAGCTAACAATTGCACCACCGATGCGGTTTTCACTCTACAATATAGACAGAAAATGAATTGCAATAAATGTTTTAAATTTAATGTTCTTTCTTTATAACTTCTTCATTTGTCTCTGAACAAACAAATGTGTGTGAATGTCACAAACATACTCACCTATTATATTTGTTCCATCTGAAGTGCCAAGTATTTTATGTTTGTGTAGAATACTTGACACATTATGTATATCTTCACCATTGAAAACACTAATATTTCTCTCAGCAAATCTATACTTTGTATGTGTCTAAGTGAAAAAATCATATGTAAACACAAATATCTATTTTTTCATTCTCAGTTGTTCTTTCGGGTTTCTCTAACATTTATTTATCATATACATATATATGATATTAGGTATCACAGATTATAATGTGCACGAAGACATATTTTCACGTCATGTCGACTTAATATCTCTACAGGGCGACTTATAACATCCACATGGTAGCTTAACATCTCACGATCTAATTTAGTGTGGATGACACGTTTCTGGAGATAGTATCAGCAGATTAGAGCAAGATCGAAAGATTTGAATCCCAATTAACACATAAATCTTACAGAGCAAGGGCATCAACAGTATGGTCGAAATCGGCCTAAGTTACATATGCTTGAGGGATGAACTTTAGATTTAATAGTATTTACAGTACTTAGAAACTGTAACTGTCAATCATAAATATACCCTATCAATCATGTAAGGTCCGAAACACTCTATATTTGGCATAGTGTTCTTACATCACGAAGTATGTGACCGCTACAAAATATCCAATTCTCAAATAGCAATGTATTTTGTGCCTCTTTCGTAGATTTATCTTTCCTCTATCACGGACAAGACTTTTACCGGACTTGACTTTGAGTACCACGGCAGGTGTCTTATAAGAAATAGGAACTATTTGCCCTTCGCAAGCACCTGGGTTTACCCTCGTTTTATTGGTGGGATCCATGTTGCTCATCGTTGTAATTTTCGGTGTTTTGTTTTTTGTTTTGCCTGTGTCTTGTTCCCAATGTGGCCTGTACCTTTGGAGTGTTCATTCTTGATTGCAACTTCGGTTTTCTCTATCGCATACAGATTAAGGATGTGCCATTTCGGAAACATTCCTTGACATTTATATGAAGTTCCCCAGTTTGCTTAAAAATTTAATTAAGCTAAAAGATATAACGAACCTGTTCAAATGTTGCAGCAACCAAGTTATCAGGAAAAACATTTCTGGAAACAAACAAGAGTAATGATCGTTAACCAAAGCATTCTGTTTTTTCTAGCTATTAGTCAGTTAAACTACGAGCATTCATTGTCTGTCCATATTTTTGTACTCTCCATGATAAAGTTTTTATTCATTTTTGTAGTAGTTCGTGTCTTATTGAGTGGATGCGAATTTGTGGACGGATTTTATCGTTTATTTATATATGTATTGCTGTTGTAGATCCCATTATCAAGAGGGGAGGGATTTGGAATCTGATCAACCGGTTTAACCCCACCACATTTATTCGGCGGTCCCAAGTCATAACCTGAACTTTCTACTTCGTATGTCGTTGGTTTTTTTACGTTCAGTGTTTTGCAGTAAGAGGTGATTGTTCGTTTTGTTGCTATTAGAATATTGACCATTTAAATAATCAGTTAGGTAAATTGATATCAATACCATATAGCTACGTCTATGTGATTAGTTTTGTTGTTTTTCTCTCTCACATATTTGTCGATTTGAATTAAGGTAAACACACAATACCATTTACGACGAAACATAACATTTACAGAAAAGGTATTTGAAAATATCAATGTAGCCGCTGGTATGCTTTTTTGTTCAATTGTAGTTCCATGTGGAATCAAAAACATATTTAATTTATTCATAAAAGAATAATGTCAAGAAATAGCAAAATTATGCAGTCATATTTCCATCTTCAAAATACTGACAATAAACAAACAATTTATTGTAAACGACTATTGATATACTTACTACCTGAATCACAGTCGATCCTCAGTGATTTACAATATAGAGAGAAAAAACATAAAACCAGACGGTGATATCGTAGTGTATAAATAATTTATAAAGGTTTTCAGTGACAAAGATATCACGCAAGTCTAAGACGAGATTCCAGTCAACGTCCATTATATCACCATTGTCATACCGACACATCGTATTAGGAAGATAAATTAAGCATATTTACGACCGTCGTCACACTGAGCCAGTTCAAGATGTGCTTCGATGCGTGTTGGTGAAGTATCTTGTGGTCCTGCTTTAGATTATTTCGAGTTGATCGATTTCGCCTTTATTGTAGAGGTCACCAAACAGAACAAGCATACTCAAGTGATGGCGTAATGAACAGTGCATAGGCTTGTTCCTTCACGGAGGTCGTACTGATGTTAGGATTTGGAGAATGCCATCCTCCTGACATCATGCCACAGCTTCGTATGAGTAAAAATTAGGTGATAGTATCCTAGAATTTCTCTGGAGTAGAATTTAGATATCTATTTACAATTTTGCTTTGTGAAAATTCTTAGTCTTGCCATTTTTGAGGCAAAATAATGTATCCGAAATTGAGTCGGTTTCTTTGATCTCAGATTTTTATATATTATTATTTTTTGACTGGTTTTGGGAATTAGGAATTTACGGTGAACATCATTAGTGTTACAGAAAATGCTAAACCTTCCTGACCTATAATTATTATTTATTAACTAAGGACAAGTTGAAGACGTCATCATTAAGGAAAACGTGATACTGTGATTGCAAGACGATAAGAAGTGTGGCAATTGTTCTACAATATAAACATTCATATTCTAACCTTAAAAGATCCGCAAATATATCTTGTGTTTCTGTATGTGTCTCAACCAAAGACACATAATTTGTCGATATTGTTGTACTCTTTCCTATAAAAATCTTTAATAATAAAGATGTGTCGTGTTAATATGGAAGATTTTGCGTCTTATATATAAATCAAATAGATATACGTTTAATATTGCGATGTTGATGTGAAAAATTTCGAGCAATCGCCATATAAATAGCTGTGTGCAATATACGCTTGAAAATGTGCATTTAACCATGGAATGTTTTCTTATTGAAGTACCTGCACCAAGCCAGGATAATGAGCTGTCATGTAGATGTATTAGGTACATAGAGTCCTGTTCTAAGATTATGCGAATAGATAATGAAATTGTTCTGACTGTGTGGTATTATTTGCCTTTCATTTTATTTGTATATTTTAGCAGATTAAGGTGGTACCATACACTACAGGGAGATAACTCTTTAAAATCAGTTGAACGTTTTGATCATATGATGTTTGTATGCAGATTTCAAGCATTTCGGTGATCAAAACCACAGAGAGAAAAGCTGCTATGTGGCTTGTGAATTTATAAGCTCCGAGTCTGTTGGTTGGAATTTGCTAAAATTTTGATATTTATTACAGTGGATATATTCAAACACACTGCCAAAAAAAAATAAGAAAATTAAACGAGCAGATCAAATTTTACCTGAAGTGTATGGTACTACCTTAAACTGCTTCTGTTATTGACAATAGGTTATATGAAAAACATATCATCTGACAATAAATGTGTGTCTTTTGATGTTGTAAACAATTGGGAAGAAAGGATATGGGTCTAAATGAACACGAGAGACTATTTCAATATTACACTTAGAAATAAATTCCGGTTTATATAGTTGTAAAAACTAGTATGCATTATTGCTAATGATAAATAGCTACAACGTACCTGGTTCAATTATGAGACACAGAATGCTGCCTAAAACTGTAGGTAAGAAATTTGTTATCATAGTATATGTTAAACAAACCAAACTTATTCTACCATTTGACTTTAGGTCAAGAGATGCTGTGGCTGGAAAGAGAAGATTCAATATTTAACCAGTTGTGTATTGCATATTTATTAGAAGAGTTTGAAGATACTAAATGGGTAATCGGAATCCATATATCGAAGAAGAGCAGACATCACAATGGCCAAAAGGACAAACAACGATCTACAAAACATACATATAAAACTAAAGATCGAGTAACACGAACCCGACTAAAAACCGGGATTGTTGCCTACCTGAATTTCAAATATTATTAATGATATATTCGGTTACTTAGATACTTCAATGTTAATATATAAATACGTTAAAGGTACCACGATATTAGTAAGGATTTAATATCATTAAAAGCAAACTATAAATGAATTGTGTAATTAAGATACATGCAGCTGTATACTTTTCAATATGATTAATCTAAATTGATAAAAGACTATGTATGTCAAAAAGGTAAGTTCAGAAAAGTCATTATGTTTCAGTTCAAGTATGATATGAACTGTGTTTTCTGGCCTTTAGTGGGATATTGATGATAAGTATACTGTACATACATTTTACCAATGAGGAATACATATTTTTTCAGCAGTACTGTAATATAAAAAATGTAAGTATCGTCAGAAATGGTAAAGCTAAATAAACACTGATGTGTTCCTATTGACTAGTAAGAAATTTAAAGCGTCTTATGCCGTATGTACAAGCAAACCCTTCCAGAGCACCTGGGTTCACTCCCGTTTTTAGTGGGGTTCGTGTTTCCCGATCTTTAGTTTTCTATGTTTTCGTTTTTCTTTCGGCAGATATGTTTGTCTGTTCTTCCTCGATTTACGGCTTCTGGTGGTATCTTTTTATTTCTATATTAATATACGGCCAATGTAACTATATTAAACATTTGAGCTCACTGTTGATTTCAACATGTTTCAAAGATGACATTGAACCGGAAACAACTATTATCATCATATACAAATCAATTGAAAACAGTAACAGGTTAAGTCATCCAAAGTAAAATATGAAATATCGGTTCTAAGAAACAATTGCATGCACTGTTGAAGTTTGTCAGTGACTTGCGCAGTTCAGATGTTTTCATTTGGGTACTCAAGTGTCTTCCGCCAATATTAAAGGGTGTCACCATGATATATCTGAAATATTGTGATGTTGATAAAATATCATGATTTTACATACCTGTTATTATAGACGATACCATCAGCGGTATTATCATCATTTTCAGCATACGAATGTACATTTCTCCCAATATACCTATAAACAGAAATACTTTTAAATTAGAATGAACTACATATATAAAGACACAACCAGACAAAATAAGACATAAAAACAAGACAATACTACAATTTACGTTTAAAAGGAAAGATATTAAAGAAGAGCGTGAAAATACCAAGAGTAATCAGAATCCGTAAAAACATAATGGCCAAAAGAAAAAGGACAAAGCCCTATACAGAAAACTAAAGACCGAGCAATGCAAACCCCACTACAAACTGGGCTAAACTCGGGTGCTTCGGAAGGAACTGTGAACTTCAATAATACCATAAATTACAAATCATATCAGTGTGGACACATTAGCTAATGGGTGTATGATATCCTGGAAAGCTAATAGTTCACCCGCAGAGGAATCAATTTAGTGATGGTATTTAAAACGGTGAAAAACATAACTTAGTGCTGACGACGCGTTCTGGAAAAACCCTCATTAGATATGCTGAGATTCAGAAGATTAAGACGTTAAATAATTGAGGTCTTTGGTAGCAATGAATTAAACCAAAGGACATAGAAAGAATAACCATAGCGGCTAAGATTACATATTCCTTAGTTTTTATTCACAATCACATAATTTAGAAAATGCATATTTCATTAATGAATAAATCTTAGATAAACAATATGATTGGCCGAAAGAAGAGTTTGAAGATAACAAAGGAGTAATCAGAATCCGTAAATCGTAAGATGACAAGCCAATACAAATGAATTCCCAAGACCGATTGTCAACCAAGGCGGAGGTCTATTTTGGATTCTTGCGGACTCCAACGTATCTTTAGAAAAACACATCTGGCTTACCGAATGCATTTATTTGACGGACTATTTCAAAGTTAGAAAAAAAAAGAAAAAAACAGAATGAAATGTCTTTTTAATCACATTCATATTTGTTCACCTGTTGTTTTTATACCTAATAAAAACAACAGGTGAACAAATATGAATCCTTTGCCAAAATGGAACCATATTTGACAAACCCGGGAAAAAACTGGACTGGCCATCAAAAGACACGTTGGAGTCCAAGAGAATCCAAAATAGACCTCCGCCTTGGTTGACAATCGGTCTTGGGAACAGATTGTCGGGGGTATATATGCAAAATAGTACGAATATGACAGTAAACCAGGGGCACAACAGCTGATGGGGGTCCACAAGGTTAGTGCATTCCATCCGTTTATTTTTCAGAAATCAGAGAAATCGACAATAATAAGAAATTTAGCAGTATCCCGCCATTTTGTTTCTTACCTTGTGTTTTTTTCTAGTATTCGTGTGGACCCAGGACCCTACATCGTTACTAGCCCTGAAAATACGTACCCCGTGGCAAACACGGGGAAATTAAGGTCCATCGGTCAAATGCCTGTGGAGAAAACCACCGGCCTGCCGCAAGTCACTGACAAACGTTATCACATAATGTTGTACACCCCGCCCTGCGGGCGGGTGTCGAATCCACATCATCAGTGGTGATAGGCACTGATTGCACAGGTAGTTGTAAATCCAACTACCGTAAGATCACGGTCACGACGGCCCCTCTATGGTTGATACATAATAATAACTTTTAATATTTTAGGTTTAGGGTCTTCAAGGAATATGTCCTTTTTTTACGATAAAGCAACATTAGTACAGTGCATTCGAAAATAGTATCGTATTCCTATTTTCCTGAATTACACCTCGCAAATATAACAAACAAAATGTCTAACTTCGAGTCACTGTGAATGGGAATATGATGATGCAGCATCTCCTTGATCTTTATTGAAATTTCTTAAGATACACACATTAGTAATTAAACATCTCAGATTAATCAGCTTTATGCACTCATGAGTCACAATATATTATTGTTTTACCAGATTATACCAATATTAAAAAAAAACAAGAATGCAGTAAATCTCTAAAAGTAATTAGACTTTTTATTTTTTAGAGATTTTACATACCTATCCTCCACTTATAAAACTGACCGCCACGGTATAACTGAAATATTGTTGAAAGTGGTGTTAAACATCATAACCCTTACCCTGACCCTACATACCTATCCACAACAATGTATCGGTTGTAAGATTCCATTTTCTCAAAGAAAATCCAACAGAGAGTCCAACTGTTCCACCAATTAAAGTAAGGAATACCAATAAGTTTGTACTTAGACACTGCTTACAGTTAGGTTGACCCATTATCACATTATCTAAATTACACTCAGTTTTTAAAAATGTAGCATAACAACAATAGCGTGCACACTAGTGTTACGAGTACTGTACTGTACCGGTAGTGTCATATTACCAATCAATATGTTTAAAATATATGGCAAACCTGATTATCATTATCTGAACATAGACAATCTTTCGAAAACTGTTATTGAATTTTTCAATAATACAATAATGATATTCTTCTACTTTTTTCAATTTGGGTAATTTGCGAAGTCATGTTTGACATCTGTTTTCAGTTCATTTTGATCATTTATTTATTTATTCATTCAAAAATATACTTATACCGTAAGGGATGAAGGCATACAATTACAAATAAATAGGCATAATATACATTATGCATTATGCATGATACAAAATATGCAAATTATATAATAATACAAATCGTACAACTATTTTGACCACCATGAATTGTGACTTGCACACATGATATGGAATTGAAGATAAGAGGAAAATATTAGAATAAATAGTGTAAAATATCATAAAATAGTTTATAATTAGAATGAAATAGAATATAACAGAAAAACAGTGAATATAATGGAGCGGAATTTGAAAAGAATAGAAGAAAAGAAAAATGTAAACTACGTACATTAATCAAGTGCACAATTTACGCATTTCCGAATTTAACTTTTTCAGTGGTGGTGGATGACAAATATTTGAAAAACCTACCAAGATAAGAATCCTGAATGTGAGATGAAGTGCTGAGCCGTGTAAATGATCATATCCCAATATATGTCCTAGAGTTATCTTCGGACGTGTTCTATGATCATCATAGGATATGTTTGTTTGTTTGTTTGATGGTGTTTAACGCCACTTACAACAATATTTCAGCTATATCTTGGCGGTCAGTTTTATTGGTGGAGGAAACCGGAGTATCCGGAGAAAACCACTGACCTGTCGCAAGTCACTGACAAACTTTATCACATAATGTTGTACACCTCCTAGGATATAGGTATGTGAAGAGGACAAAATGTTCAATTAATATCTAAAAGTAATTAACTTTACATACACCGAGCTAAAAACGGTTTATACATGTATGTACCGTTTTGAGCTCGGTTATAAATATTGTATATATTTTTACAATTATTGCCATTAATAATAACTTTTATATATTGCGTGTTTTGTATCCCAGTCTGCAAAGTGACGTTGGTCCAACGTCGGGTAACGGTCGTCTCTGACGTTGGTTTGACGTCGAATGCCAACGTTGGCCCGTCGTCATTTTGCTCATCGTGTCGACGTTGGCGCGACTAATTGGCTCGACGTTGGACCGACGTTACAATGTCTTATTTCCAATGGTTTCCCGACCAATATCCAACATTCAAATACTGTGCATTGGTCGGCAAGACGTCTGCCCCGACGGTATGTTTGACTGATCGTTGGGCCGACGTCAAATCAGTATAATCCAACATCTTTCTTGTATAACCACTAAGCAAACCATCACTTAATTTGTAACATTTAGTGTACACACAAACGTTAGGGTGTATTAGTCTTGTATGCCTTTCTGATTCGTGTAGTACTTAGCTTGTTCAATACTTATTGAATAACGGTACACTGCCGTCACTCTACTCCAAAAATGAGAATGATGTCGTTTGTCTTACTTAATCTTGTTAGGATGTTAATACTTCTTTTACTCATTTATAAACGTTAAATTATTACTAGGGGGCCCGGGTGGCTCAATGAGTTAGGTCGTTGGATCTAACAACTCATACAAGCCTATCACCAATACGGAGTAGGTTCGCGCCCGGCTTTGTAAATTACAAAAAAGGGTGCACTCGACTCGCAGCCGCAAGTGATAATGTTTACCAGTTGCTTGCCCATGGTCGGTGGTTCTCTTTGGGTACTCCGGCTTCCTCTACCACTAAATTTGGTCGCCATGATATAGCTGAAATATTGTTGAAAGTGGCGTTAAAACACCAAAAATCAAATCAAATCATAAATTGTTAATATCAATTTGGAAACCCTTTATAATTAATGTGCCATTACATGAGAAGAAAGCACAGTTATGCATTTTTATTTACATGTTCTTGCCTTCCGGCCGCCGTTTCTGTCACTGGCATATTTCAGCCAGTTTTTATTATACCTTCAATTCTGTCATCCGTTTCGTTTTTAGTCGTGTTGTTCTTTCGTACTGCAGCTGTAAAATAAGAAAATAGGATTTAGAAAAGATATAAAATGTATCTGTTAAACTAGCGATGGTTAAACTCGATAAATTGATGTAAAATGAAATGAAACATGATTTAACAAAAAGAGGTTAGGGATTTTTAACTTTGAACACTGCTCTTGGAAGGCAAATTCAAGCGGATTTAGTTTTTAAATCAGCAAGGCTTCCATTGACGAAAACATTCTTTAAATAGCGCAGGTTTTATTAGATTTTTTACACTTCTAGCTATTGTCTCCACGCTGATCAAGTCGACCTTGCATGTTTTGTAAAGGTGTAAAGATTCAAAAAGTAACAAATTGGTTACCTTTTACGATGCTGCATACATTTAGTGCCTCGAATTACTTTTTTTTATCCCGTTTCCCTTTCCAGTTCAGGGTGATGGCAACATCAGTGGTCATCAGGGCGTTCAGAATCCGTCTTCCACAATCTCTTACATTGTCTCCACCAATTCTACCTAAATAGCTTCTCTACAAAGTACCATAATTGTTACTAGGATATTATCAGAAAATGATTTAAAAAGATACAGTTGCAGTATTGATACAAATTTGTTCTGATTTGTTTTCTAAAAATGTTCAATGAAATTGAATGTTCAAATAAACTGAAAGAGGCATTAGCTACGATTTTGACCCAAAAAAAATTTATGTTTTGGAAATTGGTAAATAGCTTTACAATGATGAAATAATGCAGCTTATCGTACCACTTTTCGCCTTTTGAGAACGAAAATTACCATCGATTTATTCCTTGCAAGCAAATAATTTGAAGTCGCGTTCTCTGTATGCAACTGACCTTACTAGTGACAGGTCAAAACGAATAATTTTTATTTTGTAGCTTATTATAAATTATAAGACATTCATCTACGAGAATAAAAATAAATTTGAGTTAAAATATCATAACTATTATGTGTGCAGCCTCACTACACGGCCAATGCTTTTAAACCGTTTACCACGAATTACGTTTACATGAGTAATCATTAATCACTTTAAAATATTCCCACAGGTTAATTTTATATTTGATACACAACATCTGGGGATTTCGTGTAAAGCAAGATCAACATCTGTTCGATTTGGGATAAAGTAATAAGTTGTAATGTAATACCGCATCTACTATCTCACTTTAATGCTACATTTGTCTTATAGTTGTCACAGGTGTTTGTGGACAGGACACAGCATCCCCCCTTTTTACACCCTACCCCCCCCTTTTTTAATTTTTTTTCTTCATTTCCATGGAAATGGAAATGAAAAAAAATGGAAATGAAAAAAAAAAAAAAAATAGAAAAAAAGGGGGGTATGGTGTAAAAAGGAGGGATGCTGTGTCCTGTCCACAAGCACCTGTCATAGTTGTGTCTTATTTACATAGTTACACATACAAATATATTCAAGTACTAACACGACATACACATTGACTATAATATAAATGCTTAGACAGCATGCAATTGACCTCTTAAATATTAAATTGCATTAATTCCCCGAGATTCCTTCATAAATATGGTTGCTATGGCAACTTTTTATGCATCTGACCTCTTCCCTTAGTATTAAACAATATATTCTATCATCTAAACTGTCTTGATCATTACACACACGCAATAAAACTCTGAAGCATGTTTGACCTTTGAGACGGTTACATTTATATAGCAATAAACTTTGAAGAATGTGACCCACCAGATTTATATTTTAGTAAATTGTAACTGCATAATCGCTCTTTGAATAATTTCAATTTCATAAACAAATTTGAAAAATAACGTATTAAATTCAAAATATCCCTAAAAGTTTTATAAAAACTCTCGATTTAAACTTCTATTTAAAGTTTTATTCAGAACGGGGAAGTGTTGCAAATTAACTTCGCCCTTCTTAATATAGTACTTAAATTTTGACAAAATTAGGCTATAATTAACCCATTTTTTTCAGTCACTACTTGCAGGATCTATCATCACTCCTATATTTAAAATAGCTGGATCACCACAAGCTAAATAAATCAAAAGTCATTTTGTTATATAAAAATCTTACTCGACCTTTTGTTTAAAAAAAATAGTCTTAATAAATCGTTGCTAACAAAATTCCATACAAATCAGTTACACGTATGACTTAAAGCATAAATAAAATTAAGAGATAACTTACATGAGTTTCTGCTAGCCGCGAGTCTCAAAATGAAAATGGCGTATGCGTTTAATTGGTCGCGCGGGAAAACCACAGGAATCAGTATCGATGTTGTTAATGATGATAAATGAAATCCCCACGTGCTAGATTTCATTTCATGGCCGTAGCGCAATGGAGGCAAATGAGGCAAATGCCTCACTTTTGAAACGGCAAGTGTAACCTTTTGAAAGCAAATAAAATCTTTTTTTTCTTCAAAATTTGTCTAAATTCACCCCTTTTGCCTCACTTTATTCAGAACCGGCCTACGGCCGTGCATTTACAATCATTGTTTTGTGTGTGTGTGTGTGTTTTATATACGGGTTTTAAAATCTAGAAACAAGATATAAACAATCATACGTCAAATATTCAAACCAAGCGTCGGCAAATAACCTAATGCCGCCCGTCGTTTTGTCAAAGTTAACCCAACGTTGGTGAAAAGACGAGAACCCAACCGTTGGTCTGTCAAATCTAACCCGACGTTGGTGAGGAACCGAGAACCCGACCGTGGTTATGCCATATCTAGCCCAACGTCGGCTGAAGATCGGAAACTCGACCGTCGCTTTGCCTACGCTAATCCTACGTTGGTTCAACGTCGTCAAGCCGACGCCGACCTACAGCCGACCATTACGACCTTTTACCGACGCTGGTTCGACGTCACCCTGCAGACTGGGATATTATCAATTTGTATATTAGTTCATTTATGGTGTTTATTTTTGTCAAAGGATTAATGGGAATAAGTGATCAATTGGTAAAGATCATTGACTTTTGACTAGAAGCCTAACACCACTGACATGATGCGAATAAAAAGTATCCAATAGTTTAACAGAAATGACCAAAGCCATTACCATGCTCACCACAGGAAGAGTTTGAGGATACCATTGGGGTAATCAGAAACGGTAAATCGAAGAAGAACAGACAACACAATGGCCTAAAGAACACCAGTCAATATAACTTCAGGGTACATGAGATTCGTGCTCGTTCGTACTCCAGAATCGAACAGGCAGTTGTTGTCAGCCAAAAATACCTGATTAACAACTACATGTAATAACATTTAAAATATTTTGAAAAGAAAATTCCTTAAGCTTGTTGAATTTGAAATTAATCTATACCTATCCTCGTTCATGACTAATAACCTGATCATGAACACGAGTAGCACGACGGGTGCCACACGTAGAGCAGGAATTACTTACCAGTCTAGAGCACCTAAGCTCACCCCCGATATGTACTGGGAATCGTGATGCTCAATTTTTATTTTTCTGTTAATGTGTTTTGTGGAGCAGTGTTTGTCGTTATTGTCTATTTGTATTGTCTATCCTTCCACATGCGGCTTCTGAGAGTTTCATGGCATTAAGATTTGTTGTTCTCATGCACAATGTCGGTATTTAGTACAAATCTTAATATCAATCAAACTGAAAACTTTGGCTTCATTCCAGAAAGCACAGCAAAATGCCATTGCTCATCAAAAAGAGTACATTACTCAAAGTTCTACAAATCTCCACTCTACAGCAAGCGTTCTGAAACATCAAATTCGAAGAGCTCATTTTGCAAATTATTGCAAATAACCGCCACAATCTTATAGTTTTTCATAAACGATACTCTTCAAATCCTGGTGTTGATAAGCACAATACTTCAAATTTAGTTTTAAATGAGATCTGACCATGCATTCAATGAATTTGTATTGTTGAGTCATATGTTAATTTCTTTACAGTTTTATTTTTCACTGTTATTGTACGTTGTATATGGAGTGTTATTGTTTGTAATGCTCTTTATACTATGTACTTTACCTCTATTTTATGTAGCTCTATTGACACACAAGAGCTCAAATGTCGTTGACATCATTTAAGTTTTCTTTGTCTGTCATTCACCAAATTTAATCTATGCTTGTTGATGAGATTGCGTGGGGATCTGTTTATTCGTTTTATATATCATTTCGTTTTTATATCTATTGTATTCACGTAATGTTAAAATTCATACTTTTTGTGTGTGAAGCCGTGTGAACAAGCTATTTCCTTTATTCACGTAAAGTCATTTGTTTTGTGTGATACCTTGTGAACAAGTTCAGCTTAGTTTATTATTATTTTGTTTATAGTATGCATTGGCTGTGTAAAACAACACGTGAACATACGTTTTTTGTGAAGCCTTGTGGACAAGCTAATTATTTTATTCACGTAAAATCATACGTTTCTTAGTGAAACCTTGCAGACAAGTTCATCTTGGTTTATTAATATTTTGTGTTAAGTAGCATGTGTATACATACGTTAGAGATCTCAATCTACTTTTTAAAATAGTGAAACCTGACCTTATTTTAACGACCATTTAACGGTACAATTTTATATAGTTTAAAGTGTGTCGATACCACAGCTAAGGTATATACAAGGACTGGTAGCAGAACAACACGTGAACTTTCTTTTAGATTCAATATGGCGGTAACTAAAGCAAAATGTTTGCAAATTGTGAAAGCAAACTTGCTAGTACTTCTGACACTAATAGGCGCAGCTATTGGATTTATGATAGGCATATCTGTTAGAAACACACACCCTACTGAAAGTACACTGATGTGGATAGGTAAGCTGGCATACTTTTATTGTATAATTATTAAGTAAATAAACTTCTCTTTATATGCATAAGTAATTGTTAGTCTTTCCATCTTTTGACTTTTGGTGTACCTGGTAGGGGTTATTTCAGAATCACGTCGTGGACATTTACATGTACAATACATTTAGCTATGTTTAATGAGGAAGCAATTCTACATAGAATTCTTTATGTTAAAATCTAATGTTAAGAATAGTACTGCATTTGCCAATCTTACCTACATTTTTCTCGCATCATACTAAGATATACAGTGATAAGTCGCGAAACCACGGGTAATGCATTGGACATTTGTTCTATGCTAATGCACTTCAGTTTTATTTATTTGTGTGATGGGGGCAGTCGTGGTCATGATCATATAGTAGTTGGGTTTATGACTACCTATGCAACAGTGCCTATCACCACTAACGTTGTGAGTTCGAATCCCGCTACTGCGATGTCTACTCAATACAATATTATGTAATAAAGTTTGTTAGTGACTTTCGGCGGATCGGTGGCTTTCTCAGGGTACTACTGTTTCACCCACCACTTTCTATTTTTAGAGATTTTACATAACTATCCTCCACTTATAAAACTGACCGCCACGGTATAGCTGAAATATTGTTGAAGGTGGCGCTAAACACCATAGCCATAACCCTATTTGTGTGACAAATTAAGACGAATACCAATTTACATATTTACTACATATACGTATTCCATGTTCACGGTAATCGATATCAAAACAATACTACAATACTGCTAATGATCATGTAATCAGAAACCTAAAATACTAACACAAACAAACTCAAAATGACGAAGATAATGTGTTGATATACTCTCAGTTTTTGGATGATGTTGAGTGAGTGATTGTTGTTAAACGCCAATTAGGCAATTTGATTTGTCAGCGATATCATGGCTAGAACAAGTAATATTTCGGGGAGATGATAATTATATCCGTTTTGTACTAGACCAACACTCTGAGATGTATTTTATATCGCTGAAACAACAGTCCGGGGTAGATATGCCGCTCCATTCAGACATATAATCCTGATTCCGACCCAACCAGTATTTGCTATTACTCCTTAATGATACATGCTTAGCGGAGAGGCAGCATATGTCAAATTTCATAGTGCTTGGTTTGACCAGACTGGAGACTCGAGATCACGATCTACCACACTCGTGGTGAGCACGTTGACCATTGAACCACAGTTGCAGTTGGGTGATACTGACCTACACATGCTACGAATCATAACTTTTGATATACAGTAGTATTCATATATTTGCAGGAATTTTGGGAGAGATTTACCTAAACATGTTGAAGATGATGATTGTTCCACTGATAGTAGCATCCGTCATTACAGGTGATTATTGTCATAAGATATAAAAACAAACTATTTATCTAATGATAGTCTACATGGATAAAGACTTTCATGTGTCTTACAATTAATCACAATGTAATATATTATGTAATTAAAACAATACGCAATTTTTAACATCGAAGGTGAATAACATCGTTAGAACGACGTAAATAAAGGAAGAAGACAATATATAAGTAAATGGTAGGATGACCTTTTCTACTTGTAGTGGGTGTAGTATATGGTTAACTCTGTCTTAATTGTCAAAAACAGCGTCACTTTACCTTTATATAAGAGTTTATTATAAGTGATATGTTAGATATTTAAGAAGTTGATTTTTCATCTTTGTTAAAGCTTGAAGTGTTTCCTGTCAATACCATAATTATAAACTGACACGTTTGTCGAACAGTCGTATAGATGAAGAATCATTGTTTGATTTGCGGCTCTTGGCTTTTTAACAACAACTATATGCCATGTTCATTACTGGTGTTGTTAGCCTAAGTACACATTCGCGGGTGTATCTTTGTGTTGACTCAGAAAATGTAGAGTAGTTGAAACGTAATGGATCTGGCTGTAGATTTGAAAATATATTACATACACAAAGTTTCATGGAGGTCGTTTGTTTTTATGAAACTGGTTACTTCCACTGGAAAATTATGAATTTATGTTGGTATTATGAAAAGAAAGTTTAAACAGTAATGATCAACAATTCCACCAATACCAAAACAAACAAAAACAACCAAACAACCTCAACCAAATGAGGAGAGGATATATATAGGCTTGTCCTGCTATCCAATCCTTTTCAGTACTTTTCTGAATAAAATACGTTTAAATTAAATCAACCAAATGATCAGCAAAAAGGATACCGACATTTTCTCTGTTAGAAATCGAGGTTCTGGCTTGGGACATGCACACAAATGTGACGGCGTTAAATCAGTTAATGAGACCCCAACCCCATCTGATAATAGGATCTGCAACAACAATACATATAAAAACAAACAATGACAAATCTACACCTATTCGTTTCCACTCAAATAAGACCACTCATTATCACAAAAATTATTGACAGCATAAACATGGACAGTACAATAGCGGGGTCGGTGAATGCTCTTAGTTGGTTGACTACTAGACATAGGTATGCGATAGAATGAGAAGCATAAAAATACCATACCATCAGAACAGGTAAAAATATCTAAGCGAAAAATCAATGAAACAGGCACAATGGAGACCCCGACAGACATAAACACGACAGTTCACTCTCTTGTCCAGGTACAGACACTTCAATAAAAATTAGCAGTGTTAAACAAGTTTTATGGGCTCAAGTCAGGTACTTGCTTTTCACATGGGAGTAAAATTATGTCCCTCACATATAACACGATGAGCAATGAAGGTTAATATTTATTCAGGAACATTTCTGAGTCCATAGTTCAGTAGTCCACCTTAGTTTCTGAAGTAATGCCCATTCAATAGATACGATATTAGGTGACCATTATATAGGTTACTTTATATACTTTTATTTATACAGCTCAAGCGTGACCTGTTTCTCGACTAATATGAGAATGGTTTATTTTGTTGTTGAACAATTTGCTAAACATGGTGTCAACAAAATGTCAATTCTGACCATCATTCCAGATTATCTATAAATGAATTACACATTTGAATCCCCGAGAGTTTAATTATTGTTATCACTTTGTATATCTGACAAGTCAGATGAAAATCAAATTTAAGGTACGGAAGAAATAATTGTAGAATAATATTTCAACTGCAGTCAAAATTTCTAGTGATGTGGTACGATCTCTAGGAAATGAATGAGTAAATACATTTTTAATGTTAATCATTTGTTTTCTCTGTTTAATTGTCATTTATGCTCATTATACATGATCTAAATTATCTAACTATTAAACTTGCTGATCGTTGTGTTCCATGATATGTTACTGATCGTTGTGTTCCATGCTATGTTGTTGATCGTTGTGTTCCATGCTATGTTGCTGATCGTTGTGTTCCATGCTATGTTGCTGATCGTTGTGTTCCATGCTATGTTGCTGATCGTTGTGTTCCATGCTATGTTGCTGATCGTTGTGTTCCATGCTATGTTGCTGATCGTTGTGTTCCATGCTATGTTGCTGATCGTTGTGTTCCATGCTATGTTGTTCATCGGTTTAGTTTTTTGTATTGTCCTATTATGTGTATTATGTGTCTTTACGTTCTGAGTTCCGTGTTGTGATTGCGATTTCCGCCTATAAACGGTGTTCGGTTCGTCTTTACCTCCAGTAGTTTATATGAGGGTTCATGTCTTATTTAAGTTATTTGTATTTGTTTGCGTATAGTGGTGTCGACCACATATTGCGTTTTGTTTTCCTTCGCCTTGTGTACCATATTTTGCCAGTTTGTCTGGACTGTCCATTTTTGATTGTCACTTCGATATTCTCTAACGTTTATGTAAATGGTTCCGAAGTCTAATCTAATATCAAACCAATTTCTTTACAGGGACTGCTACACTGGATCCCAAATCCAATGGTAAAATAAGTATAGTTAGCCTTGGGTATATCATGTTTACAAACTTTCTTCCCAGTGTTATCGGTAGTATACTGTGCATCATCATTAAACCAGGTAAATATATTTACATATACAGTTAAACCTGTCTAAATCGAACATTCCTGTAACCAACTTTTGTGTTTGGAATAAACAGGTGCTCGGTTTATACAGGTTAAATTAAAAAAAATAATGATATGTGAACTTTATTTAAAGTTTGGTTTTTACAGTATTCCGGTTTATTCAGGGTTATGGTTATGGTGTTTAACGCCACTTTCAACAATATTTCAGTTATATCGTGGCAGTCAGTTTTATTGGTGGAGGAAACCACCGACCTGTCGCAAGTCACTAACAAACTTTATCACATAATGTTGTATCGAGTACATCTCGCCATGAACGGGTTTCGAACTCACAACTTCTTGTGATGATAGGCATTGATTGCACAGGTAGTTGTAAATCAAGCTACCGTACGATCACGACCACGACGGCCCCTACATGTTAATTTGACAAAAAATTCATGATAAGTGATCTTTATTTAAAGTTTGGCTTACAGTATTCCAGTTCATTCAAAGTTGAGTTGAGACAGGTTTCACTGTATTTATAGTGGAAGTTTTACAAGGTGCCACATAAAGTAAGCATATGTCTGTATGTCTTCAGGTCATATAACTTTAATTTGTCTAGATAAACAAGCTTACAATTCACTGGGTCTGCTTGTTATTGATGCTATAGAAATAGACCCAGGACAATGTTTCACCTGTTACATATAATCTTTCTTCTTCTCTCCTTCTATTGTTGACAATTTGTTATTCATCACCTAAAACTAGATGACATTTTATATTTATGAATTCATTTCTATAATAGATACTTGAAACTATTAGCAAGATTTAAGATAAAACTTGATTAAATGCAAAAGTTATGCGATAAAGTTTCTCTCTACTGTTGATTTTGTTTAAAATGTTAACATATTTTTAAATCAACTTTCCAAATCTGCAATAAAAAAAAGTATACCTTACAGTGTTCTGTTGCAAGATTTACGGGGAAGAACATTGGCGGGAGATTGACTAAGCATAATTTTGTTATGATGTTTTCATCTTTACTTGTGAAAATATGCATGATGAAATGCAGAACATGTAGATATGTAAATGTGTGTTGCATGCCTAAACAATATACCCCTTTGTTCAAATGGAGGGTATATTTTGTCAGAAAATGTACAATTTCACACAACAAAGTTTATTTAGGAAGAACTCCTGACAAGGTGAATGACTTATTAACAACATATCAATCAAATAATATGACAAAGATTGTTTCAACAAATACTTCCCATCCTTGTTGGTGTGAAATGTACTGTTGCATTTTTATTCTTCTCTGAGAATTATTGCAAAAGTCATCAGCTCTTTCCTTTAGATTCCTCTCTCTCTCTCTCTCTCTCTCTCTCTCTCTCTCTCTCTCTCATAATAATAATACCCTTTATTTAAACAGGATGTCATATTTAGTTACAAACTAGTTCACAATATGGTTCTGCATTATATACATAAATTACATCATAAATTATAAAAGTGACATATAAGCAAATAAATAATATTAATTAAACTACAAGTTGAAATATAAAGATAATAAAAAATATCAATATCATTCTTTTTTTTTTTTTTATTTATTTTTCAGTAGTCAGGATTTTACAATCCCCTGTACATTACCACCTGACTAGGGTATACAGGGGTATTAAAAAAAATCGGTGAAAAAATAATGACTATTTCATTTTTTACAAATTAAATTACAAAAGAGTTACAAAAAAAAATTATATATTAAAGTGAAAATCAATATCAAAGTGTGGAAAAATTCCAGGTTTATAAACTTTAAGTAAAGCAAAACTAGACATAAAACTTTTCAGCCGTCGTAAAACACCTAATTTCTTTGATATCTTTTTGGCTAAGACATCAATATGATATGATCAAGATGATGAACAATCAATATTTACTCCTAAGAGTTTGGCTACATCAACAGTTTCAAGAACAACATTATTTATTTCAATACAAATCTTTCTACATTTTACCAACCTTTGTTTTGTCCCAATCAACATATACTGTGTTTTCTTTAAATTCAATGTAAGTTTATCTCTCTTCATCCATTGCATGGAGTTAACAAGTTCTTCTTTCAATTTATATTCAATAATATCAATTGATTTATCTGAAGCATTCTGCATAAATTGTAGCATGTGAATGTGTTAAACATTCTGGATAATCATTTACAAACAAAATAAAAAGTAAAGGGCCAAGTATTGAACCTTGAGGAACACCAATAGTACCTTGAGGAACACCAATAGTGATATTTCTAGGCTTTGACAAAATGCCACTCCGACCAACACAACTCTCTCTCTCTCTCTCTCTCTCTCTCTCTCTCTCTCTCTCTCTCTGAAATTTCGTTTATTTCCGTCTCTAAACATTAATTGCAGCAATACGTTTTTATTAATTACCAATGTTAAAAATTCCACAGAAGCGAAGACGTAGTTACAATGTATCTTGAACTGTTGTCCGTCGGTTTATGAGAATTGACTAAGGGAACGACCATTTAACTTGAAGGGGGGGGGGGGGGGGGGGGGGGTTATGGTTTTTTGTTTCCTTCAGAATTTTTTTTTCGGACAACACAAGAGTTAGAATTTTTTTTCTCTCCAAAATTTAACATTAGGTTATATGACAAAAACTCTGAATCAGATTATTTTTTTTTTCCTCCACCAAAATCAGAATATTTTTTTCGGCAACATTGGGAATCAGAATATTTTTTTAGAAAAAACCATAACCCCCCACTTCAAGTTAAATGGTCGTTCCCTAAGAAATTCAGCTTTTGCAAATTTATCAAAAACTGATAATGTGACTTGCCACAGGATTATGAGATCATCTCGACCGAGTTATTAAGCAGACATTGGTAAATATCTATGTAGGCCTAAGATAATAACGTTTGTAATCTTTCCTTTATTTCAACTTGTCAGCTGAAAAAAATCATAAATTGACTACCTTCGCCTTTAAAATAATTAAGTTTCGCTCTCCACTCGTGTACATGCAGGCAATTACTATTGCATTATTTTTTTTAACAATAATCTATCTATAAAGCTTTGTAGGTGAAATCGCCAAGACTAAAGTGGACCCACTCAATTCAACCCCCTTGGAAACAGAAGATATTTTTGCTGATTTGTTAAGGTAGATACATTATAATAGATATAATTAAGATTAAATTCACCATGATGAATTCATAGATAAACTTGAATTTCATCTTTCATCAATATTATTATGCATATTTTGGTATAAAAAGCGTGTCATGGATATGTTCCATTTGTCTTAGTCATAATACTGTGTTTCGTTCCTCGTTACTGACTTGTTCCCTGATTTTAAGCAGAGCTTTCCTATTACAAAATAAGGTTAGATAGATCATGTAATAATTGCATAATCTTCAAGGACCGAAGGGAGATAATTCAATTTCTACTTTACCATTTATTGTCACAAGATTAATTTCACCATAATATATTTGCAATCCATTTAAAAATATTTTTTTTTTTGGCATTGCCAAAATATATCTATCAATCTCCTAATGTTATTTATATTGAATATATTTATGTAAACGTCTCGGCAAATAATTAATTTTCTCTTCATTTCAGAAACATTTTCCCGGACAATTTGATTTCGGCTACATTCCAAAAGGTAAATTGTTTCATAATATTGTGATTATTAATTTCAGTACCATCGGTCATTAAAATCACCTGGTACTAAATGAATAACGAACAATACGAAATGAGGAACAAAATCTTGGAACCACTTTGCACAGATATATGGTCATTCGTTTTGGGATTATACAGTTCTACGCTGACCTTAAGCATAAATGAACGGTGCTAAGCAGTCACGTTTACCAAATGAATGCACATTTATGGTTACGTAACCCGATGTTGAAATCGTGCGTAAATTTTCATTCAAATAAATCAATAGCATGAAGTGTTTTCGTACATTATGCTTAATGGTGTTCCTGCTGTTAAATCTTTAATATTCTGTGTAGTTTTTTGTCTTTTTGTCTCATTGCATTGTCTATTCTTCGATTTACGGTTTTGAATTCCTCATCAGTATCTTCAATCTATTCTTAACATCGCCACTTTATATTCAAGAGTGAACGAACATGTATGTGTTTGCAATTGGTATCGACTTTGTATCTATTATTACGATTTTCTGATTAAATTTTGGAAGTGTTTAACGGTGTTGTATTTTGTGGTGCATTGGTACATTATGCTTACATAAAAACTGTCCAACGATAGTTATAAACACTTTTATATAATAACAGAGTTACATACATATTTATGGCTTAAAAAGATTATTAGTAACTGGCTGAGTAATGGTAGTACTCACAAAATTAAAAACAAAAGATAGGACACTACCAGACCAGTTCCAAAATCCACGCGGAAAATCGTAAAAGCAAAAACAAAATAAATACCCCTAACACACGTTTACATGACTGATATGATATGTGAAACATTAAAAATACTAGCAAAATGTGCAGATCACATATATCGTCACTTTGTCAGAATTGCCTAAAGTATTTCTTGAATTTATGGTACATTTCAGACACAAACTGGGTATTTGATAGAACAACAGAAGGTCAACGAGACAATTAATGGAACAGTTGTCGAAACTCTGAAATCTGTTATCACATCCAAAAAACTTTCAACAGCGTCAAGTACAAATATTCTAGGTAAGACAAACATAGTTAACCACAGCATCATAAGATACTCGATATAAAGACAATACAGATACTTTAAACATTTATTAGATATTAGAATTTCAAGATTCGAATGAGAACTTAGTGCCCATGTTTTGCTGCTATGGGCGAATGCTCCGCTTTGTAACGAGAGTCTAGTTTTGTTATTTTCCTTTAAATAGTTTAAACGTCTACGGACATACGAATTATATTTTACTTTGTTTATATTGTGCAACTTGACGCCATATACATTTCGGTTATTCTTCGCTAGCAACAACGTGTTATCTTGTGCTATGTTACAGTTAATATATTCTACACATTTCAGTCTTATTTTATAAACCGTCCACTGTGTTCTGGAACAGGACAGTTAAATCCAAAATAATAGTTCAACAAATTGTATCTATTTTAAAATATATTCAGTTGGTAGAAACTAACTATATACTCCATATACAGACCCCTGTTTTTTTGCCGCGGTTATACTATGTATTCTTGAAGGCATGTGGCACAAGCATTTGCACACTACGGTCGCCCGCGTGAAGGAAAATCTGTTTCACAGATAACCACTGTTTTGTTCTCTTTGCCGTAGTCACATACCGGTCCATCTTCAATAACTTATCATCGGATTTTTAGAAAAAAGTGATATGATGGGTACCACTAGAAGAGCAGGAACTGTTTATCCATCTGGGTTCACCACCTTTTTTGTGAAGTTCGTCTCGTTCAATATTTAAATTTCTGTGTAGTGTTTTGTGGATAATCTTTTGTCCCTTATTGTACTACCCATCCTTCTTCGATTGATAGCATCTGAGTACGTCATTGGTATTTTCCAAATTTTGTTTTACAAGCATTTGATATATCAAGACAATTCACAAAATTGCATGATAATATGTTTGAGAGAATTTCACTAAATGTATTATTTTTTGCAATTTGATGATTATAAGATTATTGAGTTAATCGTTAGTTTGTCTACTTTTTTCTCCCCCACTAATGTTATCAATATGCATTCCATATGAATTCTTTTAGATTGGGTTTTTGCATAATATCAAAATAATTTGATAAGCAATAATAATGTTTTGCACAGGTCTGTTGATTGCAAGTGCTATATTTGGTATTGCAACCGCCACGTCAAAGGAAGTAGGAAAGCCATTCTTCAGGTTTTTCTACTCTGCAACAGAAATAATTCTGATAATACTAGGAAAGCTGATCTGGTATAGTATAGTTAGGAGAAATCTACATAGTACAATATTGTGAAGTCATACTTTTTGTAGTTGCCGTCAGTTGCCCAATTAAATGACATGTATATGATAACCACCTATTTTTCTTTCGATTAGCAGTTTGTATGTATATATTTGATGGTGGGGACAGCAAAAATGAAAAGTTTGTCATGGACAACTTGATTATGAATGTGGAATTAAATTTACTTACTACTCTTCCATTTACTTTCGTATCATCACAAAATCATGATAAATGCACGTGAAAAAATAAAATGATTTCCATCTATGATTTTGTCACATACAAATACTGTTCCTTCCAAACTATTGTTTTATGCATTTTCGCATTTAATCATGGTAAACTAGTTCAAATATTGCTAAAGTGTTTATCTTTTCCTTCCAAAGTCGTGTGCAATAAATACGTAGATATAGAATTGGGTGCACACGACGCGTTTCTGGAATAGCCTTCATCAGGCACGCTGTTAGTCCGTGCGCACAACACGTGTCTAGAATAGCCTTCATCAGGCACGCTGTTAGTCTGTGCACACGACACGTTTCTGGAATAGCCTTCATCAGGCACGCTGTTAGTCCGTGCACACGACACGTGTCTGGAATAGCCTTCATCAGGCACGCTGTTAGTCCGTGCACACGACACGTGTCTGGAATAGCCTTCATCAGGCACGCTGTTAGTCCGTGCACACGACACGTGTCTGGAATAGCCTTCATCAGGCACGCTGTTAGTCCGTGCACACGACACGTTTCTGGAATAGCCTTCATCAGGCACGCTGTTAGTCCGTGCACACGACACGTTTCTGGAATAGCCTTCATCAGGCACGCTGTTAGTCCGTGCACACGACACGTTTCTGGAATAGCCTTCATCAGGCACGCTCAAATCCAAAATATTTGAATGCTAAAGACATTGCATTGTAACATGTATCACCTTTCTTTACTGTTTCTGGTCGTCGTGGTCGTGATCGTATGGTAGTTTGATTTACTCCTACTGTGCAATCAGTGCCTATCACAAATAACGTTGAGAGTTCGAGCCCAGTTCATGGCGAGGTGTACTCGATATGTACAACATTATGTGATAAAGTTTGTCAGTGACTTGCGAAAGGTCGGTAGTGTTATCCGGGATTCCTCCACATATAAAACTAACCGCCACGATATAACTGAAATATTGTTGAAAGTGGCGTTAAACACTACAAACCTAACCTGTTTTTATAACAATATATGAAAGAAGCTATCGTGATATTGTAATGATTATATGACATATGTACTTATAAATACGTTTTGTTTTTATTATCAGGTTTACACCGATAGGTGTTGCAAGTTTGATTGGCAAAACTATTGGTGCTACGAAGAATCTAGAGGACGATTTCAGTAGGCTTGGATTATACATAGGAACACAAATGATAGGATTTTTGTTGTTCATGTGTATAGCTGTACCCGTTACTTATTTTATACTAATGAGGAAGAATCCATTCAAGTTTTTGTTTACTGTTATACATGCGTTTGTAATGGTCTTTGCGACATCAAGCACGTACGTATTATTTTATACATAACCGTAGGAAAAATTGGAAACAACGAAAACATGAAAATTATGGGTTGGGTTGTGGTATTTTTATTTATCGTTGCCTTCAGCTACTTTCAACTTATCGTGACTAACACGTTTAATATGGAGAAAAGCGCTGCACTGACAGTTATAGCGAAATGACTATTGGAACACGGTTCGGGTTATGTTTCCGAAAACATTAACACCGAAGGCGAGCATCAGGGATTATGGTAAGAAGTCAACAATATTAATCACGGGACACCGAGACCGGGAGTCTCTAAATATATACATAATGAATTCACATTAATACATCATTGCTTATGTCAATAAAAGGTGTTTTAATGTTGAAATCTGCGCTCGTAATGAAATCCATTCATATGACACTGGCCGATATATTCACAAGTGCAATAGTTAGAAATAATTAGAAATATGTGATTTTGAACAGATAAAATAAATTTAATTAAACTCGAGTAATGTAATAATTGTTATGACGTTATCTAGTATCAACCAATCAAAGGGGCGAACATCTCAATATAGTGGAAAACAAAAAATACCACACTGTCGTAACAGTTCTAAGATCCAATCGAGTAATCAAAAACACAGAGGCAAAATCGATACCCCTAACACACATATACACGACAACTTACTTTCCTATCTTGGAACTGGCATTTAAAATAATTGTGGCGGAGTTTAGCTTGTTTTATGGGTCCAAACTTCTCATCTCTTAGTGAAATAAATGAAAAGAAACATATTGTCGATATTTGTGATCCGCGATAGAACAAACTATTATCACGCTCGATACAAAATCGGTGGATTTCCTCTACGAATATAACTGAAATATTGTTGAAAGTGGCGTTAAACACTATAGCCCTCAGCATAACCCTAACCCTATTACCACAGATATCTTTGTATTGTACAGAGCTATTGCTATTCCGGAGACGATACGACAATTAGAAGGACCAAACCAGTTGGATAGAAGAGTAACACGTTTCGTTGTCCCTCTGTGTGCTGCCATTGGTCGATGTGGTAGTTGTATATACATCAGTATCTCCTGTCTGTTTGTCATGCAGATAACAGACCAGGAAGTTGATGTTGCCTCTGTCATCTTAGTCATGTGAGTGTTTGATTTAATATGTTTGTTAGATTTCACTTTGATGAAAATGACAAAAAATCATTTAATATACATAACAACTAAAAGTCCACCCTTCACGTTATGAAAAGAGGTTTTAAACAGTTAGGTCAACAATTCCACCAATATCAACAACACGAACCTTAAACAATTGAACATATAAAAGACCAAGGTATAGGGTGTTGGAAATACAGGTGTTGGCTTGGGATAGATACAAATACATGTATGTGGCGAGGTTAGTTTGGTTAATGGGATCCTATTGTATATACTGCTTTTAAATTTCATTCGAATGGACCCTCTACAATGCTATAAAATTACACGGATATGTCGGGGGGGGGGGGGGGGGGGGGGTCAACAATTGTAGGTCAAAGCAAAGTAAATGTTTTCTAAAAACATATTGAGATGTACATTGGTACGATTTTTAAGGTCTTTAAAGGTAGAAGAAACTGTGTGAAGACGAATGATATTCATACAAATTATCGCTAAAACATCAATTCATATGACGGGTTTAAACAGGTGTTTAGGAATACAAGAGTAAAAACGTGTTTAAAGGAAAGAATAAAAAAAGGACAAATAATGATCTACAAAACACCACATAGAAATCTAAAGATCGATCAACGCGAACCCCACTAAATCCGGAGTGAACCCAGGTGCTTCGGAAGGGTTATCAATTTTTG
This sequence comes from Bathymodiolus brooksi, assembly GCA_963680875.1. NCBI lineage: Eukaryota > Metazoa > Mollusca > Bivalvia > Mytilida > Modiolidae > Bathymodiolus > Bathymodiolus brooksi. The sequence goes on along the minus strand of OY804585.1, from coordinate 70,270,589 downwards.
ACCTGACTCTTCTTATTTCTGTGATGTTTGTAATTGCTCTCATTTTGTGTTGTCAACTATTTTATAATACAAGGGTTCGTGTTATCCAATCTTTAGTTGTCTGTGCATGAATTGTTTTGGTGACTATAGTTTGTCTTTATTTTTCCTTTTTTTCCTTTTGGCATTGGTATGACAGACATCTTTAATCATCATAATTCTACGGATGTTGTGACCTGTTGCATTATTAATTGTTCCTATGCACAAACACTTATACATGTACTTACATATCACCAGGAACAGTGTAGAATATGAATTAATGTATACTGCTGAACATAACGCTTTATACTAAATCAAGACATTTTGTATATATCATGTTGACATACCGTCAATACGTGTATAAAAAGAACAATTGCTATTAATTATTATAACTTGTCGAAAACGTGGCTGTATTAAAAAAAAATATCACTATTTCAGCCCATAGCATTTCGCCAAGACTAATAAATAATTTAATGACTATTTCAGTATTTTGACAACGTTTTCATCATTAGCCATACCGTCTGTGACAGGTGCAAGCTTAATTACAGTGATAATTCTACTAACAGCATTAAACATCCCTCCAGAGGCTGCAGCTTTATTGTACTCGTTCGAATGGTTTTTGTAAGTACATGTATGTCTATCTGGACATATGGGGGCCGTGGTGGCCGTAATCGCATGGCAATTGGATTTACAACTATCTGTGCAATCAGTGCCGTGTCACCACTAAAGTTGTGAGTTCGAACCCCGTTCATGACGAGGTGTACTCGATAATGTTGTGATAAAGTTTGTCAGGTCTGTGTTTTTTTATGGGTACTCCAGTTTCCTCTACCAATAAAACTGACCGCCACGATATTGCTGAAATATTGTTGAAAGTGGCGTTAAACACCATAAACCTAAACCTGTTTGTACCTGTACCAATGATAATTGAGAGGTGACCATTTACACAAAATGTGTAACGTGGGGAAAGCTAAATATTGTCATCGTTTATACATTCTTCATATCAAAGTAGTTTTAACACTTGTATCACCGCACCATTTCAATTAGAAGGGAGATTTGGGCTCATAAAACTAGTTTAACCCCGCCACTTTTTATAGAAATACCCTTACCAAGTTAGGAAAGTGAGAAGTGTGTGTGGTTTTTTTGGGGGGGGGGGGGACTATGTAGGTAGGGGTATCAATTTTGCTTCTACGATTTAATTAACTTAATTTACAACATTTTGAACGGGTTAATCTCAAAAAGGCAAGGGAGGCAAAATTATAAAATCAGATAGGTGTATCAATTGTAATAATTGTGTCTCTCTTTTGACTTTAATTTTGAATTAATTTGCGACTAAATGGAACAAGAGTATACAATAAACACAAGATAATGCAAAACAAACACAAACATTTACCTTCTCGAACAACACTCGTTCCCACGGGTCGGGTTATCGTCGTGGCCCGTGGATCCCAATATATAGCACACAAGAGCATCTGACGCAAAAGGGGGCGTATATAGCTGCACTATTGCAAGCTATGCGTCTTCTAAAGCTATACGCTGTTGCATTTCATATCATCCGTTCATTGTACTTCAATACAAAAAAAAGTTACAGACTGCATGTATGTAAACAGAAGAGAAATGTGTTTTCTGATGCCGTTTCTTCCCACTATTTTTGTTTGCTTTTATTTGTAAGTAATTGTAAGACGGTGATAGCAAGACTTCGTGTATTTTATCTCTGTGACCTGTCATTTCGTAGTGGTAAAGTTGTCAATGAACGTTAGAGAATACCAAAGGGGCAATCAAAAATTGACAATCCAGAAAAATTGGCAACATAGGGTACACATGACGAGGACAAAGCAAAAACACAACACATGTGTTGGACATCACTGTACGTGACTTGATTCATCGCAATTATTTGGTTTTTACACAAACGCATATATATTTTTTATTTATTAAAGAGAATACTTTGACCTAACGCTATTACACGTATCACTTCAGGGACAGAATGCGATCCATCACCAACTACAGTGTACAGGTTACATGTGTTGTATTCACACAGAAAATGTGTCTCTCGTCGCTATCAGAAGAGTATCAAGACAGTATCAGTCAGAACGATGACAACGAAAAGACAAATGCTGTTCCATTAATAGAGCAAAGTGACAATGTTAAAAGGAAAGAAGAAGAAGAAGCGGCGTTTGAACAATTATGATTTTTTTTTCATACTATTTTACCATTAAATACAAACATGTATTATATCAAACATTATACATAATAACAGCTTGTCCAAATGAAATAAAACTATATCATTATAGTTCTAGTTTGTATTTTCTAAATATGCATAAATGTACGGCTTTTTGTATAAATATTAATATTCATAATTGCGAAATAAATTTTAAAATAATAGTACAATGTATTGTATAGGATATTGAAATGCATCATCATAGTTCTATTTTGTATTGTGCAGCTAAGTTTATATATACATTAAATTTACTTAAAGTAATATGAAAGACAAATATGTGGAATTTTTGGATTAAATATGTTCACTTAATATGTCAGTTAATTTTAACTAAAATCAACTGCATGACATTAAAAATCCGCTCAAAAGCAGATTTTAAGAGCAAATCGCAAAATATTTGACAGCAGATAATTCTGTTTTCCAGTACAGTAATGCAAATGATATGCGTGTGACACAAGATTTGAACTCTTTCGGGGAGATTATCGCTCATGCGCAATGTTCAGTTGATGAAAAAATAAATATATATATATTCCGTGTGTACCAAATAAGAATAATTGCAAACAAAAATTGGTTCACACGACATGAAACAGACAGATTCCTCAATAATCATTGTCAGGAATGTGTGCGTGCTTACCTCAGCATCCATGATTGTTTATCTTTTCTTCACGAGGTCATGATCGGCAATCATCGGACCAAAAGTTTTCTTCACGAGGTCATGATCGGCAATCATCGGAACAAAACAACTGAAAGTTAATCACAACAATGGCGAAAACGATAAACATGCACACGGATTTGCAGATTTCTAGTTGTTGGGAACATATTTCGACTTGAAACTTGCACGAATAGCTTAGTAAAGGTACCGCCGTATTCCAAATTGAATATTCAGGGAAAATATTTCTTCACCCAAAATCGGTGTAATATTATTTAATATTAATTTTTACATAGTTGATTGATTGATTGATTGATTGATTGATTGGTGTTTAGCGCTAACTTTTGCAGTATTGTTGTAGCGTGAACAAATTTTATATATTAGATATGTTTTGTATAGATATTAATATACAATATTAAGATATATGAAATAGGTATTGTAAAAGATTATTTTATTACTATGGTGTCAGCAGCAGGGCCGTCTTAACAGCATCAAAGTCCCCCGGGCAAAGCAGTGCACTGGGGTCCATACCTACACAACCACTCACAGGAATAAAACTGTAAATGTCGATAAAATTAAACATATATTTATTGTATTGGTACTTCCAACAAAATCAGTGTTTAAACATTAAAAACATCTCTTGCACAACATACATAGATTAGCATGGGCCCCTGTGCACCAACGCGTTAATACCGCACTGGTCAGCAGTAGTTAACTATAGGTTCAAAAGCTATTGTTAACTAACATAATATCTCCAAATCAAAAGCTTTATCACAGTGCTTAAAATATGAACTGTTTTCTTCTAAAGACAAAGGGTAGGGGTTCGATGAACTCAAGTCTCTCTTGTTACATGTGGACCAAAACCTTGTCGTTTCACTACTTATTCTGTTGGGTACTTGATTTAACTACACCATATCAAAACGTCACTAAGAAGGGATATTTTGGTCCGTACAATTAGCTTAATCGTGCCATTTATTTTTATTGCCTGCATCAGGCCAAGATAGTGATCGGTCATATTTCTGTGTGTTACTGGTATCGATTTTGTCTCTGTGTCTGCTAATTTTCAGATTGGATTGTGCAACTGTTCTGACGGTGTGTGTAGTTTCCCTCCATTTTTCACCCTATGAAGAGCTGCCCTCAACTCGGCAATTGGTGTTTGAGACTAGGAACGACTCCATCTTTCCCCCTTTTCAAACATATAGATCTGATTATCTTTGTAACATCATTAAAACATTTGATGTTTCCACCATATCGTATATCACCATTCCACATTCGCTATCACCATTCCACATGCGCTATCATCATTCCACATGCGCTATCACCATTCCACATGCGCTATCACCATTCCACATGCGCTATCACCATTTCACATGCCCTATCATCATTCCGCATGCGCTATCACCATTCCACATGCGCAACTAAAATCTAGACTTAAAGAATAGATTCAATGTTGCTTCTCAAAAACTGGAAGGATTTGATTTGATTTGATTTATTGTGTTTAACGCTACTTTCAGCAATATCATGGAGACCAGTTTAAGTGGTGGAAGAAGCCGGAGTACCCGGAGAGAACTACCGACCATGGGCAAGCAACTGGTAAGCTTTATCACTTGCAGCTGCGAGTCGAATGCACACTTTTTGTAATTTACAAAGCCGCGCGCGAACCCACGCCGTATTGGTGATAGGCTTGCATGAGTTGTTAGCTAATCCAACTACCTAACTCATTGAGCCACACGGGTCCTAAAAAAATCCCAGTATCGTGTTATTGGTAGAGATACGTCTTACTTTGTCAAAAGCCGCTCAAAATCTATTAATAAAAATAAATCGAGATCATTCAAATGTTAGATTTTCTGATCGACAACACATTTGTCTAGTTTGGTGAACTAATGTTTCAACAGACGATCGGCATTTAAATGGAAACCAATTTAGCTCGCTGATTTGTTTCTACACGCCTGTGAGGTGTTTACCTTCAAGGTCTTCTCAAGAATAACGATAGAAATTAAATTAGCTCAAACATATAATTCAAGCTTCCGTATAATTAAATTATCGACGAATCTGTACTTACTTATTTTATACTTGTCGTGTATAGGAGTATTCTAAAAACCGAATTTAGCCCGTAAAGTCAAACGCGTCTTGATTTCTACTTCCTCGAAAATATTAGAAATATACAGTAAATCGAAAATGCCTCTGCATTAGCCCTGGTGCGTAAAGATCAGATTAGAGATGTATATCGTTACTTATTTTAGATCTGTTGTTTATTGAACTCCGCCGCTTAATAATATACATTAAATTATTACGCGTTAATCATAGTGAAGTTATAAAATGTACTTGTATATTAGAAAAATAGAATTTGTTTCGTTAGATCATATGCGTTTTAATTTTTCTTCCTCGAAAGTATTTAAATGAAATATAGTAAAATCGGATTGATATTTTTTTCGATAAGGATCATGTAACTTTCAACACTCTGCTATTTGCGATAAGGAATGGTCATTTCCAGATGGCGGATTGTACATCATCAAAAAGGTAAGTGTGAAGATTTTGACTATTATCGTTCTTTATAGGTTATCTTAGTGTCTATGCGTTACACGTTTAGATAGGGCAGTCTTTTTTCTACTTCACCATTAAGTCAGTAAAGCTTGATCCTTTTGTTTTTATCGTAAACTGACTTCGGTAGTTGATCAATGCAGCGACAAAGATATCGAGGCGTAGAATCCAATTTATTTCACCAATTCCTACCGCCTAGTGACTTTTTATATTAATATGTTGATGCCAAAATTATTCATACATGTGAATTGTCCAGCAAATTTCTTTTCAGCCTTTGACAAGCCTTGTATCCCTCTTAAAACGTCTATGAAAAGTTTGTTTATGTCACGGAACGGTCACGACAAAAGCATGACAAAAATGTATGGGAATGGTCTCATGTTTTGGGTGAAGGAATGGACTTTCAAGGAATGGTCTTTTTTGTTTAGGAATGGTCTCCATCATATAAGATATGCTTATTAATAATATTATTGAAGTTCATTTCCGTTTGTGGTCTTTAATGTAAATCTTCTTATTTCATATGATCAATCTTGCCTTAAAATACCCGAAATACCTTATTTGCTATTAAATTGTTATAATCTTTTCCATTTCATTATGCAATGTTTCTTTTATCTATAGGTACAAGTGTTACTACTGCCAATTTGATACTTCCAATCACCAAGCCATAGTGGACCACTGCTGCCAGAATTATCGGGATGAAACATTAAAATTTAGATCTTTTGAATTTAACACTAATGTGGGTAAATTTGGTTAAGAACTCTTTCAGCAATTGTACACATATTGTAATGGTTTATACTTTGTGATATTGACAGGGAGTCATTTTTTACATAAAAATAGTTTTGTTAAAAGAAATATTCATTGTTATTTAAATTTTTTTATAAAATCAACTCTTTATATCTTTATTATCAATTTGCAAACAATTACAATCATAGTCATTTGATCCAGAGAAAAATGTGAGTAGTACTGAAGATATAATCCTCTCCGATAATGTGGAAGAATCTCTGCCTCGTGAGCTCTGTGATATTCCCTGACAGTTTGTGGTTACAGTAATTACATGTGATACGTTTTTGTTCACCATGGTTGGTCTGATGAGCCAATAGCTCCCCCTTTTCACAAAATGCTGCTGTGCAAGAATCAGTGGTACATTTAAATTTTATCTCTTGTTTTAAATGTTGTCTCAGGCGATGTCGTCTGAGATCACTTCTACTTTTCAGACATTTTCCACAGTCCTCTCATATAAAATCATTCTCTGAGGCGTGGAAAGATGTATCCATCACAGTAAACATGTAAAAATGAGAAATACACGATATATCTATTGAAGATTTAAGTAACCTCGTATATTTTTGTTTTCATGAAGTAAATACATGTACTGATTTTAAACACAGGAAAATTAAAATAATATATGTGAACTGAAGCACCTATGTACGAAAAAACTAATACATAAACCTAACAGTGGTCTAGACTTAGTGGTAAGAAAACCGAAGATCCAAAAAGTAAAAGAAAAGAAGAAAAACAAATAAAAGTTGAGAACATCGGTCCAAATAAAATCGTGGTGTGTACTGACATGGTGATGTATTATACATAACTGCCGGGGTCCGGGTGGCTCAATGAGTTAGGTCGTTGGATATAACAATTCATACAAGCCTATCACCAATACGCGCCCGGCTTTGTAAATTACAAAAAAGGGTGCACTCGACTCGCAGCTGTAAGTGACAAAAGTTTACTAGTTGCTTGCCCATGGTCGATGGTTCTCTCCGGGTACTCCGACTTCCTCCACCACTAAAACTGGTCACCATGATATAGCTGAAATATTGTTGAAAGTGGCGTTAAGCACCAAAAATTTTAAAAAAATCAATACATAACTGCCTGTAGTTGAGGAGTTTCGCTAGATTACCATACGAAGAAAAGTATCACTTGAGACGCACTAGGGTAGGAATTCCACGACAGAAATACACTAGTGTATTTCTTCCTTACGGAATAAACACACTAATGCATACTGCAAGGTAGAAATACACTAGGGTATTTACGTTCCAGGACATTCTACACATCGGAAAGAAAGTACGCTTACAGTATATCAGAGAAGCGAGTGGTATGTCGTCATATTGACAAACCAATTGAAATACATAACAGTGAATGTAGTAAGACAAGAAAAATAATATTTTATGCGAGTGTGAACACTGGATGAACGACAAAGCCATTGCTCCCGCTTTACATTACATCCGATATGTTCAATCAGACCATTCCTAAACAAAAAAGACCATTCCTTGGCTTGAAAGTCCATTCCTTCACCCAAAACATGAGACCATTCCCATACATTTTTGTCATGCTTTTGTCGTGACCGTTCCGTGACATAAACAAACTTTTCATAGACGTTTTAAGAGGGATACAAGGCTTGTCAAATGCTGAAAAGAAATTTGCTGGACAATTCACATGTATGAATAATTTTGGCATCAACATATTAATATAAAAAGTCACTAGGCGGTAGGAATTGGTGAAATAAATTGGATTCTACGCCTCGATATCTTTGTCGCTGTATTGATCAACTACCGAAGTCAGTTTACGATAAAAACAAAAGGATCAAGCTTTACTGACTTAATGGTGAAGTAGAAAAAAGACTGCCCTATCTAAACGTGTAACTCATAGACACTAAGATAACCTATAAAGAACGATAATAGTCAAAATCTTCACACTTACCTTTTTGATGATGTACAATCCGCCATCTTGAAATGACCATTCCTTATCGGGTACACGACAGTGTATATTCCCCAAATAATTGATTATCATTGCCGTATATGTAATAGAAAGAACGGCAACTCGAATGATAATTATTAACGAAGATACACGGAGTTCGTTCGAACGGCATAATCTAAAAGACGGAGTGGACTTCTGAAATGGATCAGTATAATATAAAAGACGGAGTGGACTTCTGAAATGGAACCTTTTGAAATGGATTGGTATAATATAAAAGATGGAATGGACTTCTGAAATGGAACCATATAATATAAAAGACGAAATGGACTTCTGAAATGGAACCGTATAATATAAAAGACGGAGTGGACTTCTGAAATGGAATGGTATAATATAAAAGATGGGGGGGACTTCTGAAATGGAACAGTATAATCTAAGACGTACTGGATTTCTGACAGCGGTGGGAAATCTCCAGAAATTTTATTTGGATCGAGACATCGATCTCCAATAGACCAGCATCTCCGTTCCCGGTTGAGAATGCTGGAAGTTATTCGACACAGCACGTCGGGCGGGAGCCTCTTTCGCTCTCTTCGACGAAGCCAATAGCGACTTCTATTTCAACATCAAGCGGAACTTGACTGGAGGAGCTGCCATCATTTTTAACCGTCACCACGAAGTGGGCCAGACTTACATCCGGGACGATCTGACTAAGCCTTGCCAGACAATTTTGGGATTCGACGCCAATGACTTGTATCTGTGGTCCATCGATCAGGAGATGCCAGCGGGTCCGTTCGTAGGATGACGCATAGACGACGGATTCAGGCCTAAAAACGGGACAAATACACGTTGATGCACGACTGGATGGATTACCTCAACCACACACAAGGCCTCAACATCCAGCATAAGCTCAACACCAGGAAAGAAAAGTAGATCGGCCCGTATCCCGTCGACGGATACGATCCCAACACCCGTACCGTATATCAATTCCAAGGGTGTTATCAAAACTGTTAGAAGACCAAAACCGTCAAGGACCAGAAATGGTGTCAGGGGCGACAGGCCAGGTACGACAAGACCGTTAAGACCATATCATTAATTCAGACCCAAGGATACCATATAGTGGAGAAATGAGAATGGCAGTTCTGGAACGAAGTGCGTCGAAATCCAAAGTTGAAAGCCTTCTGCGATGCCAGGAAATCTCCGACGCAACAGTGTTCCGTCACGGAAAACGAAATTTTAGAAGGCGTGGTCAGTGGACGACTTTTCGGGATGGTGGAATGCGACATCAAGGTTCCCGACGAAAGACCGTCTTATTTCCGACATCCGACCGTGACGCCTTACCAATACTTCGAGGAGATGTCTCCGCTCTTCTGTGCCACCGACGTCTCTTTCGAAATCATCGGCGATCACATACAAGAACACGTACGACGATTCGAACTCTCCGAAAAACCTCGTCGTCTGTTCATCGGCGGCATGCGAGCTCGACAGAAGTTGATAGCCACGCCGTTACTTAAATGGTACCTGGAACACGGGATGGTCGTGACCAAGATATACCAGGTAGTGGAATTTATGTCGCATCGATACTTCCGGGATTTCGTTAGAGAAGTCAGCGACAACCGACGACTCGGCGACGCACATCCCGACAAGGCCATCATCGGCGATACGTCCAAGCTGCACGATAACAGCTCTTACGGTGGGACCATCATAGACCAAGAGAAATTTCAGTCTATCACTTACGTACAGGGTGAGGTCAATGCCGCGTTGGAAGCCAACAAACCCCAATTTAAAGAACTCTCCACCTTACTGGATGAAGACAAACACTTCGAAGTCGAGAAATCTAAGGAAAAGTTGGACCTTAACTTTCCCATACAGATTGGTTATTTCATTTTACAGTACGCGAAATGAAGGATGCTCCAATTCTACTATAATTTCTTGGATAGCTATATTTTAATTTTAATTTAACTTCCACTAAGAAATATTAAACTATTAGCGCCATTCGAAGAACACTATAGCAAATGTAGATTACGAGTTATTTTTTTCTTCTTCTATCTTTTGTAATTGGTCATTTGTTTACAAAGATCAAGATCTACGCCGGTGACGCGATCCAAGTCGTAAGAACAGTTTACCTACTTTTCCTATTGGTCAAATTCTTAAGCTCGTTCATAAAAAGAATTGCAAGAACATCGGACTGTAACATCGGCCTGTATCAGCGGCCTCTAACAGCGAACTGTAACTGATATTAGAGACCGCATTTCTTTAGATACAATCGGTATTTATAACGGGTTTCTCATTTTTTCCGCCTGAGAACTCAGGTGAAAGCCGAGTTTTTTTTATTGTCACAAACTGTTTGTGTATAGTTGAGTTTTTAAAATATAATTGAGAAGTTCAATATATAATTCTAATAACTGTAATAAAAGTGAAAAATTCAATCCATCAACACTGTCCTGAATACATCAAAACAGTGGTTTCTTTTATTCAGCCGGCGTCAACGAGCTCCAGTTTGAAGAAAGATTTACCTCCCTTTACTTGTCCCCTGGTTGTTAACGTCACAACGTTACAACGTCATCATTGTCTTTGCTACTGTAATGGCGGCTAGAATGTACAATATAAATTGCTCATCTGCAAGACATCTTGAAGCATTTGTCGATATTCCACAAGGATTGGCAGATAAAATAGTGGTGTATAGGAAGAAACGAAAACGTATTTTCCATATTGACGAGCTATACAGAATTGGAGGAATTTCCCGTAAGTATTTTAGACGGTTGACTTCAGTTTTCTATGTACCAAACCAAGTTGTTCCCAGAATAGGTGCACAACCTCCATACAGTAATGCATTACCTACTGTTACTTTTGTTCAACAAAAACATCAAAACAGAAATGCTATCTTAAAGAAAAGAAAGATGAAGATTAAGAAGAATGAGAATCAAAGAAAAATTGAGAACAGAGATCGTAAAAGGGCGTTGAAAAGAGAGGGAACCTCTACACAGTACAAACCATCGAGTAAAAAATGTAACCTCACTAGAACTAATCTGAAGAGGCTAAACACTCATAACAAACTGGCTGAGAATTTAGGAAAGAAAGTTCAAAAGAAAGAAGGCAAAATTGGAAAATATCGGATTGTAAAAAGACGGAAAACCACAGAAATCGAGCAGAACAGTGTTCAATCTTCAAAGTCGTCACCATCAACTCGGCGAGCAAATACCAATGAAACTTCAGAAACGGTAGTCAGATTGTTGGCAGCTATTCCCAAATTAGAAGGTGATAATAAAGATATGAAAGAAGACAATATTCATGTATATATCGAAGAAGACAATATAGATATGGAAGAAATTCTTACATACAGAAAAAGACAATATCGTTGTGTAAAAAGACCAGAAACAACAGATACAGAAAATAGCAGTGATTCCTCAGAATCGATACCATCACTGGCATCAGCTATAGTTCAGCTAGCAAATATTAATGAAAGGGTAAACAGGTTGTTACCAGCTATTCCCAAATTAGATGGTGATAATATAGATCTGGAGGAAAACAATATAGAAATGGAAGAAGAAAATATTCATACATATAGGAAAAGACCATATTTGTGTGTAAACAGATCAGAAACAACAGATACAGAGCAGAGAAGTGAATCTTCAGAGTCGGCACCACCAACTCGGCGATTAAATATTAATGAAAGGGTAGCCAGGTTGTTGGGAGCTGTACACAAATTCGAATGTGACAATATAGATATGGAAGAAGACAAAGTAGATATGGAAGAAGACAATATAGATATGGAAGAAGACAATATTCCTACGTGCAGTAAAAGGCCAAAATATAGTCGTGATTCTTCAGAATATAGTAGTGATTCTTCACAACATAGTAGTGATTCTTCACAACATAGTAGTGATTCTTCACAACATAGTAGTGATTCTTCACAATACAGTAGTAATTCTTCAGAATATAGTAATAATTCTTCAAAATATAGTGATGATTCTTCAGAATGTAGTAATAATTCAAAATATAGTAGTAATTCTTCAGAATATGGTAGTGATTCTTTAGTATATAGTGGTGATTCTTCAGAATATAGTTGTAATTCTTCAGAATATAGTAGTGATTCTTCAGAATATAGCAGTGATTCTTCAGAACCGATACCATTCATAGGAAATATTAATGAAAGGATAGCCAGATTGTTAGCAACTGTACCCACATTAGAAGGTGATAATACGGAAATGGAAGAAGACAATAGTTTAACAAACAGAAAAAGAAATTATCAGTCTGTAAAAAGACAAGAAACAACAGGTACTGATCATAGAAGTAAACATTCAGCATCGATACCAGCAAGCGTAATTGAGCAAGAATATAATGACGCTGTGGAAAGGGTAGCCAGGTGGATCCCGACTATACCTAAATTCGAAGGTGACACTATGGATATGGAAGAAGACAATATTGAAATGGACAAAGAGAATATTCGACCAGGACATGTGTACATATAGTTGTTATACCCACATTCGAAGGTGACCAAATAGAAATGTGCAAGAAAACAATATTGCAGGACACGAGAACATGTGTACATATTTATGCAAGAATTGGGGAAGATATGAACCATTCGGACATTCCATTGGAGATTTATGTGATTATAAAATATTACTATACAGTACTTGTAATAAATTAATTTGGCATTTATTAAATTCTGTCTTCTATCTTTATTATTGACCGATGGAGTAGAAATGTGCAAGAAGACAATATTGCAGGACAGAGAACATGTGTACATATCTATCAAGAACTGTGTAAGATAGGAACCATTCGAACATTCCATTGGAGCTTTATGTGATTATATAATAATATACTTGTAATGAATCAATTTTGTATTGATTTATTTCTGTATTCTGTCTTTATTACATTTTTTTGTATTGACCGATTGAGTAGAAATGTGCATGGAGATAATATTGCGGGACACGAGAACACGTGTACATATTTATGCTAGAATTGTGTAATATAGGAACCATTCGAACATTCCATTGGAGCTTTAAGTGATTATATAATACTATCCTTGTAATAAATAAATTTTACATTTATTTATTTCTGTCTTCTGTCTTTATTATTGATCTATTGAGTACCAGAGTCTGTCAAACTAATCAAAAAGTAATAGTGCAGCACATTGCAGGGTCATAGCTGCATCAGCACAAAAAAACGCACCTGTGTACACATCTTTTGAACAGAAAAAAAGAAGGAAAAAAAGAAAAATCACTAACTCATCACTGTAACTGAGTGACAGGTGATAGAAATCACGGAAAGGCAAATAGTGATTAAATGTGATTTTTGACACAAAAACATATGTCCCCCATCCCCTCCGATATTCTTTCATTTATTGAGAAAGATAATTAAAATTTCCACTTAATATGTATGAGGATGTTTGATTTCAAGAAGAGTTTGAAGATACCAAAGGCGTAATCAGAATCCGTATACCGAAGAAGAGCAGACAACACAATGGCCAAAATAAAACGTACAAAAGGACAAACAACGATCTACAAAACATACATATAAAACTGAAGATCGAGTAACACGAATTCCACTAAAAGCCGGGGATGAACTCGGGTGTTCCGGAAGGGTTTGCAGGTCCTGCTCCACTAATGACACCCGTCGTGTTAATCTAGTTACAAACCCGGTTTTTGTTGTTGAAATATTCCAAGTATAAAAGGACATAATCTGATTAAAATCATATCTCAACTTGCTCCCACTTACTGTTATGTCTCGGCTCCCACTCCACGTAAAGGGGAGCAAGTGAGATAAACCACCGACCTGTCGCAAGTCACTGACAAACTATATCACATAATGTTGTATTGAGTACACCTCGCCATGAACGGGGTTAGAACTCACAACTTTAGTGCTGATAGGCATTGATTGCATAGGCAGTTGAACACCCAATTATCATACGATCACGACCACGACGGCCCCATCCGAGGCAAGCATATTAGCCATTATACCACTGATGCAGTTCAATCCTTCGCAATGATATGCAAATATGCGTATGGTAGTAAACAGGCATGAATAGATGTATGGAAATTGTATATAAAATATGGGCGTACAACAATTTTGGATGAAATATTTTAAGTGAAAAAGGTTAATAACTCCTTCAAAAAATGTTATATCGAATTGCAATAACAATATGCGAATGTGTATAATTATGTGATTAGCAAGCAAGCCAAATTTTGCGGAAAATTTCATTTAAAATGCAGGAGAAGTTGCGCGTAAAAAATGCCATGAATTTTTTAATAACTCCTTCAAGAAATGCCGTAATGATATGCGAATCTTCATATATGGGAACCACACAAATCCAATTTAAATTGTAGGAGGAGTTAAGCGTGCACAATTTGGCGACGGGCAGGATGAAAATCATATCAGAAAAGGGTGTGGGGGAGGGGTTGGGGGGGTTGGAGACATACATATACAGTCAAACCTATATGTAAAGGACACTCAAGGGAACCTGAAAATGTGGCCTTTATGAGCAGTTTAAAATTATATGCACTATTCATTAATGGGAAAAATGAGACTGCCGTTTATAGACAGTGATTTGTTATATAGAGGTGTCCTTTAAAGCAGGTGTCTCTGTAGCTTATAAGTATAGTCTGTTGAAGTCCAATCTAGTTGAAGTAAATCTATACTGACATTTACAAACACTCATGTATACCGCGTTCTACTATTGATTGGAATTCCTTACCTGAAGCTACAGTTACCAGCAAAACAGTGGACAGATTTAAAGCAGCTCTCCTGAAGCGCCACTAAGAACTTACATGCGCGCACACCCCTGAAGGACTTTTACTAGGAATTGAGTTAATCTTCAGTAACCATACAGATATAGATACAGAAGTTAGATGTCTCACAACATTCCTTCATGTGATTTACTTTAATTGAACCCTGATGTCAAATCATTTTTGATTCTCCATATTAATTATTTTTCGTTAAATCAAAGCAAAGTATGAGATATTGGTTTGTAAAATATGGTGAAGTAAATAGTAACTTGAATTGTAACTTTTTTCAAGAGACCCGTATCCATATCGGTGACTTCAAGAAATATGCACATTCAATGAAATGTAGATATTATTATTTTTTTTTTTTTTTTTTTTTTTTTTATCTTTTATTACTTAGAAAATTGTGATTACTGTTCAGACAAACAAATAAAATATTATCCTTTTTTTTATTTACAGTCGAAATTTCGATATTTAAAAGGTCGAATTTTCGAATTTTCAAGATTTAAATGTCAAAATTTTTAAGATTTTAAAAGTCACATCTGTGACATTTAATTTCTTTTCTGAATGTCCCTAATATGTTCACGTAGGACCAGGTTCAAGCTGGCGACCAATTGCTAGCGACCTCTCAAACCCCCCTTTCCCCCCTAAAAATAATAATACGAAATGTACTTTTAAAGATTTCTAGCGACCAATACCAAATATGTTACTATAAATGCATAATCAACACCTTGAATCGACATCTAGGCATACAAGAAATATTTCTGGAGTCCCCCCATACCACTTGAGGACAATACCTTTTATGTTCTATTTCACATATTCACCCGAACATAAAACATTTCTTTTCTATACTTGGCTAAATATTGAAGACACACATATTGTTGGGATGGCGAGCTTACAAAACAGTCGGCCAATATAAAAAAAAAAATAAGCTTAGATTTACTTTCACGTAAATTGGCAAATAATTTGGATTTGACAGCTATTTTGTCAAACAAGCCCCTAAGATTCTGCTTCACATGGAGACATCTCATAAATCTAAAAACTGTAAATTATACAGAATAAGTTCACACTATTAAAAAGAATTAAGCAAAATCTAAACCCTGCATGTGCGTGTCAATTTTATTTACTTAGTAGTATTATTTTGTTTTATCTATTTATTTTTAAATTGTGAATTCCTGAGCGGACAGTTGGAATTATTTACCCCTGTACCGAAAATATTTTTTTTGATTTAAACCTAAAGTGGACGAGAATTTGCCGTTGGGAATTTTACAGGAGATATTAATGGAGCCCACTCCAGTTTCAAAGTTGACTTTTGAAATCCTGTTGTGGGTTTAAGGTGCAAAATCCCACACAGTCACTTAAGGCAGTTAAAGTGCCGGGTAATACATGTACATGTACCTTTGACTTACATCTACATCTACATAGTACGACGATCCATCAAAACTCTGATGACTACACGTCGGCGCTGCGCAAACAGACATTAAAAAACAATATATATATATATATTTATAATAATAATAAATAAAAATTATCTACAAATATTGCATGAAAATAAGTGAAATCAAAAATTAACAAAAACAGGTGCAAAAATTTAACACATTTACAGACCAACTAAGATGTTAGATGTTCTGACATTGGATCAGTTGTTTAAACTGATCCAGGGACCCAGCATTAACAACTGTATAAGGTAGTGCGTTCCAGAGTACTACTGCATGTGGGAAAAAACTGTATTTATAATAGTTTGTCCTGGTGGATATAATTTGATATTGTAAAGGGTTATTGTTTCTTGTACTGAGATAAGGTTGAGTAGTAAGGTAAAGTTTTGGATCCACTGCAATAAGGTTGTTGGTGATTTTATAAAGCATTGTAATTCTGTTTAAGTTCCTACGGTGTTCGAGAGTTGTCAATTGAAGATGGTTAAGCATTGCCGAAACACTGCTGGTATTGTGATAGCGGTTTGTCACATATCTTGCTGCTCTGCGCTGAACTTGCTCTAATTTACTTTTTAGTTTTTCTGTGTGAGGTGACCAGACACTTGCGCAGTATTCCAGATTTGATCTGACCATGGATTTATATGCCAAAGTTTTAGTTTCAGTGTTTTGAATTGGTAGGTTTCGTCTCAAGAAGCCTATGATCTTGTTTGCTTTTGAGGTGATGTTATTGATATGAGTGTCCCAGTTCATGTCATTTGAGATTGTTATGCCCAGATATTTTGCAGTTGTAACCGATTCAAGGGTATGACCTTTGAGGGTGTAGCTGGTGTGAAATGGTTTTTGTGATCTTGTGACACTTAATGAGATGCATTTTTCTGGATGAAACTGCATACCCCACATTTTTTCCCAAGCTGCCAAGTTGTCCAAGTCTTGTTGTAAAGTGATTGAATCATCATGATTATAGATTTGTGTGTATAGAATACAATCATCTGCAAATAATCTAGTTTTTGATGTTACTGCAACTGGAAGATCATTTATGAATATGAGAAAAAGCAGAGGACCCAAGACCGATCCCTGAGGTACTCCACTTACTACAGGCAGTTGACCAGATACCTCCCCATCCAAAGCTACTTGCTGCATTCTGTTACTCAAGAAAGCTGAGACCCACTTCCAGGTGTTCCCTCTTATTCCATAATTGTTAAGCTTCCATAGTAATTTCTTATGAGGTACCTTGTCAAATGCCTTAGAAAAGTCAAGTATTATCAAGTCAGTTTGAATGCTAGAGTGTAGGTTACTGAGCAGTTCATGGCAGAGTGTGAGTAATTGTGTTTCACAACTCCTTTTTGCACGAAAACCATGTTGACAGTCGACTAAGATGTTATGCAGATCTAGATGTTTTAAGATGTTACTCACTACGATGTGTTCTAAAAGTTTACAGCATATACAGGTGAGTGATACTGTCTATAATTGCTTGCTAGGTACTTTTCCCCTTTTTTAAAGATCGGTATTACATTTGCTTGACGCCAGTCTGTTGGAACTTCACCTTTTGTAATAGATGTATTGAAAATGGTGGTTAGGTGTGGTGCAAATTCTGCTGCAAATTGTTTTAATATCCGTGTTGGTATTTGGTCTGGTCCAGTGGCTTTTGTTGGATCAAGATTTTTAAGAAGTTTTTCAGTGCCTAATACGGTGACTTTTATTTCTGGCATAGATTGAAAATTGTCATTTAGTGGTGGTAACTGTTCATCAGTGTTTTCAGGTGTAAAAACTGAAAAGTATTGCCTATTTAATATTTCTGCTTTTTCTTTGGTGTCGTCTACAAGTAGGCCGTCTGATCTGAGAGGTGCCACTCCTGAACTGTCTTTTTTGGTGTTCCTGATATAATTCCAGAATTTTTTCTGTTTTTGGACAGTTTCTATTGACTCGTCATAACAAATGATATGTTCTAGATACTGCCAGTATGCCTTTCTGCTTTCTTTTTGTAGTCTACGTTTAGTTTCTCTATATTGATCAGTGTTCTTTTTACATGGGTGTTGTTTCATTTTCTTAAAGTATTTATTTCTTTTAGTTGTGAGAGATTTCATTTCTCTGTTTATCCAGGGTAGTCTACGTTTGGAGTTATTTATCATTTTTGTAGGTATTGACTGATTCATAATGTACAAAACCTTTTCTTTAAAGTTGTTCCATAGCTGATCTACAGTTAAATCTTGTTCTTTCAACTGCTTTTCTATGTCTATGCTTCTGAGTTTTTCTTTTAATTCCTCTGTGTTTGCTTTGTTGTATTGGTATACTTTTCTTGGTGGTTTGTTTACTTTTCTTGGTTTGATACTTGCTTCAACATACACAATTTCATGGTCTGATATACCTGGTATAACTTCTACTTTGTTGATTAGTGAGCTGTTACTAGTGAAGAATAAATCAAGAATGGATTTTGATTTTTCTGTGAAGTGAGTCTCTTCATTAACTACCTGTTCTAGACAGTTATCTTGGCAAATATCGAGTAGTTGTTTGCACTGTTTGGTGTTCAGTGCCTTACTTTTGATGGAGTAATTGTGCCATTCTATACCTCCCAGATTGAAATCACCCCTTAGCCATACTTGGGAGTTATTATTCTGTCGGATTCTCTGTATGTTTTTCTCGAGATGCATCAGGCATTCATCATCTGTTATTTTTGGTGGTTTATAGAAACTGCCAATATATAAGTCAGGTGCACCTTTTACTTGGAGTTTTACCCATAATTGTTCACTTGAGTCGTCTGATTTTAAGTCTGTTGGTTCTGAACTTAGATATTTATCAGACACAAGTATAAATACACCGCCATGACTATCAGTTTTCTATCTTTTCTGTATGGGGTAAACCCACTAGGGAATATTTCTGTTGATTGTATGTCATTGTTTAACCATGACTCTGTACCGATCATGATGTCTGGCTTTGATGTTTCTACCAAATTTTCTAGTTCTTGTTTCTTGTTTTTAATAGATTGACAATTTACAACCAGAATTCTCAATGGTGTGTCTGATCGAGGTTTTTTAGTGTAATTGTTGGATCTGGTTTTTTGTATAGGTGATGAAGTAGCTGTTGGGCTTCCTAAGCTATCAAGATTAAAAGATGTATCAGTGAATGTATCGTTACTATTTACACTTGTGATGGTTGATGTGTCAAATATATGTGAAGAAAGATTTGGAAGGCCGCAGATGTCACAGTTCCAAGATATGTTCCTTAAGCCCTGATATACAAGGATGTTCATTCCAAGGCATTTTTTATGGAACCATTTATTGCAAGAGTCACAACAGACTCCTGGGGTTTTCCAAGTTACGGCATTATTACAGTTTCCACATGGGTATTTACATGGGAATTGTTTAATTGGTTTTGGTTGTTGAATGTTTGCATTTACACTTGCATTTTTAGCATTTGAACAATTGGTCTTGCTTTGGTCTTGTCTACTTAAAGGCTCAAACATGTTTGTGTTAACGAATGGGGTATTGTCAAAAAAGCATGATTAAACCCCAAGTGGGCAAGAACTTTGCCGTTCGGAATTTTACAGGAGATATTAATGAATATTTGAACATTTGAACATTCTTTTCCCGCTGTCATCACTTTGGGTTAGGGTGTCTAACGTCACTTTCAACAATATTTCAGTTATATAGTGGCGGTCACTTTTATTGATGAGGGAAACCGGAGGACGTGGAGAAAACCACCGATCTGCCACAACATCATTGAATTTGACAATGTATTACTGATTATTATCTGAGGAAACTGTACAGTATGCGGCCAAAAGTATTGTCGCCGAGCATGTAAAAAAAATCCCTATAATCAACCAAAACCATATTTTTTTTTTATTGTGAAGTCATTTCTGGATAGATTTTAACAAATTTTACTCCAAAACATTCGGAATTGTCTATATTTTGCTTGTTTATTTGCTCATTATGTTTATATGAGTAGTTTTTATTTGTACATAATTTTTCCATGATAGTTAATTTTTAGGTTTTATTTTTAGTCGAAATATATAGGAAAATCAAAGTAAATTTTTATTTATTGTGTTTAAATTATGTATTATTAAAAATCACTCATAACAACATAATGAGCAAATATTGCTTCTACGCTTAACGTTTTAAGCAAAAGTAATTTAGTGGATGAAACAAAAAGTATAAGTCAGACTCATACTCTCATTTTCACCAGTTCCCATGTAAGGGAACTGAGTTCCTTTAGAGAACCAAGTACCAACAGTCTTATCCACCTGCGGTAAAAATATTGACTGGTTTCCAGAAAATGTAAATCAGAATAAGGCACCAGACACGAGATCGCCACGTTATTTTGTAATTCAATATGTCAGCCCCCATAAATTTGGCAGCCGCAATTTTTTAAGACTTTTAAAACCAGTTTTTAACATTATTCTTGCGTGCATCATGAAGACCGTCCTCATGGTTGCAGAAAAGCCTTCACTGGCCCAGTCTATTGCCAAACTTTTATCCAATGGTCAAATGAACAGCAGAAAGGGATCCAATGGTGCTTGTTCAGTACACGAATATAGAGGGGTGTTCCCCCCAACAGGAGAAAATGTTTTTTACAAGATGACATCTGTATGTGGACATGTCTATGGGCTTGATTTCATGGGAAAGTACAACAGTTGGGATAAAGTTGATCCAGTTAGTTTTTATTTTCAATTCTAATAATAATATGACGTCCCTCTTTCGCTTTGCAAACAAACGAATCATTTGATTTATTTAGATGTCAAAATCTTATCAGCACATGCACGGTGCACACTTTTAATCCAAAAAATAATTATTTGCACTGTTGGTTGCTAACCTTTTAAACATCTATATTCACTGAAAAAATTCATCTTATCCAAAATAAATAAATGTGCGATGTGCAATTAAAACGTGCAAGCACAATATTATTGTTACTGACTTTCTCAACGTTAAAATTATCGTCTGCTCGAATTTGGCATCATAAATTCAATTTTGTGCGACATTGCCTGCTACCTTAATTATAAATATAAATTACTGTCTTTCCCATCAAAGCATACTACTGTATATGTCAGAATCAAAATAATTCATGGAAGCCATATTACTGTGTTGTGAGTTTTAACATGGGTTGGCAGGATATTAGTAAACGGTATAGCTTCCATGAATTATTTCTTAAAATTAAATCATATTGAAATATTACATTGAGTGCCCACTTTTCATTCATATTCTTGTCGCATCATCGGGGGACATCAGCACCTGCTATTGTAAGATCATGGCTTTGGTGTCATATGTCTGATTCACATTTATTTTTGCATTATATTGCCATGGATTCAAATATTTTAAGGGTTTTAAATATTTTTCTGTCAGTCTGATTAAAGATTATATGTTTTGTTAGCCTATAGCTACATGTACATGTATATACAGTACAGTCTGAGACATAGCGTGATAAATCACTGAGATAGATGTATCACTCTTCTTGGTGATACTGATATATCTTTTGGTCAGTTTAATCTATGTACTTACTTTCTTGTGCATTTTGGGTGATAGCAAGTAACACTCTATTACAGAAGAAATTTTGAAGATATGTTAAACAGAACAAAAGATATATCAGTATCACTAAGATGAGTGATATGTCTATCACAGCGTTTATCATAGTATGTCTCTGACTGTACTATATAGCTATTTACAGTAACTTCTAATGACATCCTCTATGGTCATGTCAGGGAACATAATCAGTGGCAAACCTACAATGTAGCAAAGTTAAGATATTAAAAATGAACACACGCTGTGGGGCGACTGGTTAATGCATTTAACTAGCACTTCTTGCTTATGATTTTATGGTCAATGATAAAAAAAAGGTTACCAGGTGTCATAACTGTCTGAATAGAAATTTCGAGATTAACAGCACTGGGAAATATTTGGTTTTATAAGATATCTTTTAACAACTTGTCCAGTGAATTAGCTGCATACTGCAATATTCAGAAATATTTTCCGGCAGGCCTCACGATAAGCACCAGCCCTCCAACCCAAGACCAGTAAAACTTTGTACAGACCAGTAAATTTTTCAGTTTTTATTTAGAACTATATAAAAATAAATTCAAGAATTTGATCTGGACCAATAAATTCAAATTTTCATTTTGTGGGCTGCTTCAGTAAAATTTTATTTACAGTGGCGTGGCAAACTAACTTTTAAATTGTTCATAGATTAAAGTCAAATTTCTTGATGCATTCATATGGCTGTTATCAATGTTGAAAATGTTGAGCTGAATGTTAGATTATGTCAGAAAAAGATGTGATTACAGAACTTTTACCTTCATTCAAGCATTGAACTTCAAACTCCCCTATTAACCCTACAATTTATAGAAGAAAGCTTCTCTTGAAGTATGACAATAGTCCAAACGTAATCAGTCAAACTTTGCTTTATAAACTTAAATTATTGTAAAAAGTGATAAATTTATTTGATGTTTTTAGAGCGAGTTGTTTACTGGACCTACACACAAGAAAGAAGCTACTGAAAAACTGAGAATGCCTGCCTTCTTATCAAAAGAGGTATTTATTATAGAATAACCGTTTGTTTTAGAGTTGGCATGTTTAATCAAGTCGAAGATTGCATACAGCAGTATAAAAGTGTATGTATTCTGTTTCTGACACTATAAGGATTAGGGTTAGGGTTATGGTGTTTAATGCCACTTTCAACATTATTTCAGTTATATCGTGGCGGTTAGTTTCATTGGTTTAGAAACCGGAGTACCTGGAGATGACCTGCCTTAAGTCACTGACAACCTTTATCACATAATGTGATATCGAGTACACCTCGCCTAAGTGGGATTCGAACTAGCGTTAGTGGTGATAGGCATTGATTGCATAGGTAGTTATAAATCCAGGTACCATGCGATCACGACCATGACGGCACCTCAGACACTATAAAAAGATTTGGAGTTGGTACAAAAAGTAATTACAATACATTTATTATTATCCATTTATTATTCTTCGAACATTCCAAAAAGCAAGCAATGCATAAAATAAAAAAATATTGTACATAAAAGTAAACAACCATTGTCTCTGTTGATAAACAGGCAGTTATGTTTATGTTGATGTTTATGTTGATGTTTATGTTTATGTTTATGTTTATGTTGATGTTGATGTTGATGTTGATGTTTATGTTGATGTTGATGTTGATGTTGATGTTTATGTTTATGTTGATGTTTATGTTTATGTTTATGTTTATGACTTGATGGCATTGCATGATGAAAAAAGTGATAAAGAAGTGCCTTGTGCCATTATTCATCTTTTAATCACAGATGTAATGGTCATTTAGATCAAAAACCAATCGGCCATGATTGTAAGCTGTACATGTACAGTATAACTCTAACTATCAAACTAACTTTAATACTGAGCTTTTCTTGACATGGGACAGAGTTATAATTTATTGTATGATTTCTTTGTTTATAGGGCAGAGGAGCAGATTTCCTTGTTTTATGGTTAGATTGTGACAAAGAGGGAGAAAATATTTGTTTTGAAGTGATGGAATGTGTAGAACAAAGTATGAACAGAGGGATAGGACAGGTCAGTTAGATGTTTGAATATCATCTGGGTCATTAGGAAGCTTTTGTGACTTCTGTTCCTTTAACAAGCACTAAATTTGTGAATTTGAACCCTGTTCATGGCGAGGTGAACTCGATACAACATTATGTGATAAAGTTTGTCAGTGACTTGCGACTGGTCAGTGTTTTTCTCCGGATACTCCAGTTTCCTCCACCAATAAAACTGACCGCCACGATATAACCAAAATATTGTTGAAAATGGCTTTAAACACCATAAACCAAACCAACCTTTACCAAATTTTTTAACAGACTTAAATTTGTAGGATGGAGGGTGGTGGTAAAGTCTTGTCATAGATAATAAGATACATTTTTCTAATTCATACAACATTTTCTGATTAAGAAGGACATACTGATATTAAACACTTCATATTGTTTTCATTCCGCATGATTCCTAACCTGCATCTATTCAAATAAGCAAGATAGATCTAGGCACGTTTAGGGGCCCGGATGGCTCAATGAGTTAGGTAGTTGGATTACCTAATAACTCATACAAGCCTATCACCAATACGGCATGGGTAAACGTTCGTGCCCGGCTTTGTAAATTTGAAAAAAGTGTGCACTCGACTCGCAGCCGCAAGTGATAAAGTTTACCAGTTGCTTGCCCATGGTCGGTGGTTCTCTCCGGGTACTCCGGCTAAAACTGGTACCACTAAAACTGGTCGCCATGATATAGCTGAAATATTGCTGAAAGTGGCATTAAGCACAATAAATCAATCTATCAATCTGAATTTTAGTCTAATCTAAGCAGACTTAATTCTTAGATTCTGTCGAGAAATCACCCAAAAAATATCTTGCTAGAATTTCTATTCAAATAACATCCAAATTCTCTCTCCATGTAAAACAAATATCAAGTTTCAAAATTTATAAATGTACCTGTATACTCACTAGGGTTTTTTCTAACCTTCCTTAGGTTCCGTTGAAAGGACCCTTTCCCAATTAAAAATATTCTAAAATCATGTAAAATTCCCAACATTTTCGTTCTTAGCCCCTTATTTTGATTTCCAAATTACCAATTTGTCGATTAAAACTTTCCCAAAATGATACCAAAAGTACTACCATTCCCAAATACCTTGATAAACCCCTGCTCACTATAAAGATACTTATTTTTTACAGACAGTTTATAGGGCAAAGTTCAGTGCCATTACTGATAAAGACATTAAAGCAGCCATGAACAGACTCGGTCAGCCAAACAAGAATGAAGCTTTGTCAGTGGATGCTAGACAAGAACTTGATTTACGTATTGGATGTGCTTTTACAAGATATCAAACTAAATACTTTCAGGTATACCTTATTCAGTGGGGCCGTCGTGGTCGTGATCATTTTGTAGTTGGATTTACAATTACCTGTGCAATCAGTGCCTATCACCACTAAAGTTATGAGTTCGAACCCCGCTCAGGTGAGGTGGACTCGATACAACATTATGTGATAAAGTTTGTCAGTGACTTGCAACAGGTCTATGTTTTTCTCCGGGTACTCCGGTTTCCTCCACCAATAAAACTGACCGCCACGATATAACTGAAATATTGTTAAAATTGGCGTTAAACATCATAAACCATTAAACCAACTGTTTATTGTTATAAATAATATTAGTAAGACAGAGAGATCCCTCGTTCATGGTGAGGTGTACTCGTTACAACATTATGTGATAATGTTTGTCAGTGACTTGGGACAGGTCAGTGATTTTCCTCTGGTACTCTGGTTTCCTCCACCAATAAAACTGACCACCATGATATAAATAACATATTGTTGAAAGTGGTGTTAAACACCATAAACCAACCAACCTTATTCAGTAATAACTGGTAATTAAATGGGCTATATCTTTGACTTTGTTAACACATGAAATGTATTGCTGTGTACTTAATTTTGCATTTTTACATATTTGTAGATGCCACTTTGTTATTTTTCTGTGATATACATGTAGATTATGCTGATATTTGCAAGACTTTGATCAACCAATCAACAACAAGCTTACAAAATATTTAGGTATCAAAACCAAGTACATGCCAAGAGCTGTTATCAGATTGGTCCATATATTTAATGTCTGGCATATGATTGGACAGTCAAAGAGGAATGAAAGGTTATATGACATTACCCCAAATGGGATGTTGTTAAATGTCATTATCGGTAATTTTGACATTTTCTGTTTGATCTTGTCTTGAGTGATATTTTCTGTATCAACAAACTAACTGATACTGAAAATTATCAGTCAGAGTGACATCAAATGCATTATGACATTTTCAATGAAAATAACAGCCTCAGTTTTTAGTGTCTTGACATACATTATCACTAGTATTGATAGCTCACCCTATCAGACTTGCAGTGATAATGTCTGTCTCGACCATCATAATTGTAGTTATTCTACAGTATATGTATATTGCCAGAAAAAAAATGCAACATTCATTTAATTCAAATTATATAGGATAGAACTGGAGCAAAGTATGAATTTTAGTCAAATCTAAGCAGACTTGATTGTGAGATTCTGTCAAGAAATCACCCCCAAAAAAAATTCTGCATATATTTCTCTGGTCAAATAACATTCAGATTCTGTCGACATGTAAAACAAATGTGAACTTTAAAAATTTATTAATGTACCTGCATACACATCTTACAGTAAAACCTGTCTAATCCAAACTGCTTTGGAACCAACTTTTGTGTTTGGAATAGACAGGTGTTCAGTTCATACAGGTTAAATTAATAAAGATTTCCTATAATGGGACTTTATTTATAGTTAGGTTTAAACAGGATTCAGTTTTAGACAGGATTTACTGTACTTGTGTTAAATTTGTTTCTGCATTCAGAAAAAATAGCTGTATTAGTCAATATTTCATGAATTACAATAGAGATGATAATTCATCTTTATTTATAGGGTAAATATGGAGATTTAGACAGCACCCTTATATCCTATGGACCGTGTCAAACTCCAACTCTTGGATTATGTGTGGACAGACATGATAAGATACAATCCTTTAAACCTGAACCTTACTGGGTTATTAGCATACAGGTAAAATTTAGACTCCGATAAAGGATGTAGCAATCAGTTAAATTAACTTGCAGGTAAAATTTAGACTCTGATAGAAGATGTATCAATCAGCTTTACTTGTAAAGTAAATTAGATTCTAGTGTTTGAAATATTTCCAATTTAGATAGAACTGATAAAAAAATAAGGAATACTTATCATTCAACACAGATATTTGATATTCTTTAACAACAATCCATTCCTATTCAAGGAAAAAATTGCATGAAAATTTTAAAGTCCTGTAACTCCTACAAAACTGTTCAAATCAAAATGACGGGATAATATGATCAACTACACATCATGAACAATAATCATACCAAATATGAGAACTATTGGACTAATGACATTAGAGCAGTTACATTCACAAAGAAAAGCGAGACAGACAAACTTAAATGGACAAACCTTAAAATTCTATGCCCCCATAAGAATATATTACTGTACTAAAAAGAAAACAAGAAAATGAAGGAAATGCTCTCAGTAAGACAATTTATTTTATCATATACACAAGTCGATTTTTATAAAAATTTATGTATGTTATTGTACATATAGACCAACTGAATTCCTAAGTTTTATATGTATTTTAGATAGCTCATCCTGGTGGACAAAATGTGTATCTGGATTGGGACAGAGTGAGGGTGTTTGATAAAGAAGTAGCCCAGATGTTCCTTAGTATGATAAAAGCTGCACAGCCAGCAAGGTATGTATGTAGATTATGAATATAGAGTTACGGTTATTTGTGTTTATCTTCACTTCCCACGATTTTTGTAAAGACTGCCAGACTTAATAGAGGAGAAAATCCCAGATATTAAAAACAAAGTGACTATTGAAGCCACTTCAATGGAAGGTGCCTTGAAACCTGAACTTTTGAGATGGGTATATTGGAACAAACCCATGTCAGTTGTGTTAAGCTTGCTGTGAGAATTCAAAGTAAGCTAACTTAATCACTTGGTCATCCATAACCACTGTAGATTATTAGTTAATATTGGACATGAAAGGTTTTTTTTTTATCATATCCATGTATGGAACAGCTGGATGTTTTGTATTACATGTGCCATGATTACCCAGCATACATTGCAATGTAAATAGACATTCTACTTTGACTTCCTATCAAGTACTTGCTATATGCTAAGCTTATGTAAGAAACATGAACAGGTGCTTGAACTTGCCCAAAAATATACAAGTGGTTGATTTTCTTTGTTGTCACTTTAAAGATGATTTTGATTCAAGTGAACAGGAATAGTTCCAGCTAAATATCAAAATTTAAAGATGAACATTTATTTTTGTATTCTCCATCTTACAATCGGTAGATTTGACCATTTATGAAATATTTTGTTTTGTTGGTACATGTAGTACATTTAAAAATATGTTTTATTTTTATTTTAGAGTAATAAAGATTGTGCAAGAAGAAAAGTTCAAAGGTCGACCTCAAGCTCTGAATACAATAGAAATGTTGAGAGCTGCTAGTTCAGGATTAGGTATATTACATGTCAAATCTATTCTTTTGATTTAATCTGGTACTCTTTTTTTTTTTTTTAAGTGGAGTTAGAGTCAAACTTGCCTTAACAGTTACCGGCTATAAATGGCCAGTTGAAGACCCTCCCGACAATCTTTACATGCATGCTATTTTAATGCAAATAAATTGTCACCTCACTATAAAGAAGTTTCAGCGGTCATTCAAATTTTATCCCAACGTTTTAGCTTACCAGTATTCAACGGTCAGTTTCATTCTCGGCTATAAGAAAAATATCATTGTGTGCAACCTTTCCAGATGTTCTCAATACATGATGGTATATATATAATTAAGTCATCAAGTTATTGAATGATTGACTAATTAACTGTAAATCATTACCGAAACAGTGTAGCATTAAAGCAATCGCCATGTTGTTCAGTATATTACCGTCTGGTGTCAGTAATATGCTAATCAATATGGACAGGAACTGATAATCCAGATCAACCAATCTTAAACAAGTGGTCACTTTTCTTATGCAGTCGTTTTTTTCCTTTGTCCCGAAGATTGACTGTTGTAAGATTCTCACAGAAAACTACCAAACAAAGACCTGGCAAACATTCTCACCTCAAAATACTTCACACTGTGAACTCGTATCTCATTGGTGAAAGGATTTAAAATAATGGTAGTTAGGAAGGTCGAGATTTTCAAAAACTGACGTTATTGTTTTTATCGGTAACGTCATAATGTGTTTGACGACACAGTGAGCGATAATTTTCAGTATCATTGTCAGTCTGATGATATTGAAAATATCCTTCCATGAGATCTAAGGAAAAATGTATAAATTAGCGATAAAAGTAGATATATATAGAACTGATCTTGGTAACCGCTAGATGACCCGAAAAAAATAATTAACTAATGTAGCGTTTGTTGACAGAACTGCAGGCTAGGGGCCATTTCACACTCATTTTAGGGTATGAGTTGTGCTCATTATTAAAGTCCCTGCTGTGATGGTTAAATATAGAACAGCAATAAAAGTGCTGTTCCTTTACTTTAATTTGTGTCTTTTAATATAAAATTGGGTAGTAATTGTCAACAATTTCACCAATATCAACAGCAGACAATCACCTCTCACCTCAACTATTGAACATGAAAAAAAGACCACAACATATGATGTTGGAAATCCAGGTCCTGGCTTGGAACAGGCACAAAAATGTGGCAGGATTAAACCGATTAATGGGATCTCAACTCTGCCCACTTGTTCAATTTACATCCTTATCATTTCATACTAATTCTCTACTATATTGTAGGTATAAGTCCACAACATGCCATGCAGATAGCAGAGAGACTGTACACACAAGGTTATATAAGTTATCCTAGGACAGAGACTACACAGTATCCAGAGAACTTTGATCTTGTGTAAGTGTATAACTAGTCATGTTCATGATATTAATTTGTTACAATTATATAATTTACTTAGTCCATAAAAAATCAGTTTCCTTTTTATGATTTAGATAAAAAAAAAATTACTACAATTTCATTTTTGTCACAATAACTTTTGTTCTGATTAACTAATCTTTTTTCTGAAATTTTAACTAATCCTTCTTCTGAAATTTCAACACAAATACTTAGAACCAAATGAAGGTCAGGATTACAAATGGAGATTGCGGCTACACTTATTAAAAAAAGAAGCCAAAAGTGTTAAGAAAAGGTGTTTTCAGTTATTTTGATATTCGGCATTTATTTTTCAAGTGATTTTTATGATTTTTTTCTTTGTGTTTCTTATGGCATTTTTATGAAGTACTGTGACATGGTTCTAAACATTCCAAGATAAAGGGGGTCAAAAGGGGCAAATAGCCAAAATGTGGAATTTTTATATTAAGTTCGATTTTGATGCTTGTTCTTCCTTTATATTCCTATTGAAATTCATGTATGCATTTTTTAAACAGATTTGACCTAATTCTTGTGTTTTCGAAGATAAAAATTGAAGTTTTTACTGTTTATGAAATATGAGGAGGCCAAAAGTAACCAATGTTAAAACTTTAATGCTCTGCACACGATAGTATGGGTGCATATATAGTTTTTTGGTTTGTTCGTCCCATTTAACTTAGTGAACTCAACTCCTCTGAGGTTGTTGGTCCAATAGCTATCATATATGATACGATGATTGGTCATGATGTGTAGTCGACCATACTATTTAGCAGAGCATAGTATCCTTTTGACATGTAGTAGATTTTTGTTGAAAAGTTATGGTAATTACGGTATAGTTTTTGGTGCTGGATAATCATTTCCTGTAGTGTTTATAAGCTGTCAATTAAGAGGCAGATGCACTATCAAAACTGCTCAGTTTAAAATAGGTGGGGGCGGGGCATGCTGTCATTATGACATTGTCTGACTCTTGTTTATTTATATTGTATGTCCAATTTTAATGGGTTTTTTTTTTTCTAAATTCCCTGCAAAATGTTGTTCCTGCACTTTTCAAACAGATTCTACCTAGTGACGAATTGCGTTAGACAATACTTATTTTCAGTAAAACTGGTGCAGGAGGAAACCCTTATTGACTTGCTACAGTAGTAGCATGCTTCATTTTGGTTAGGGTTATGGTGTTTAATGCCACTCTTAACAATGTTTCAGTTATATCGTGGCGGTCAGTTTTATTGGTGGAGGAAACCGGAGTACCCAGAGAAAACCACCTCCTGTTGCAAGTCACTGGCAAATTTGATCACAGAATGTTTCAGTGGTGATAGGCACTGATTGCACAGGTAGTTGTAAATCCAACTACCATATGATCATGACCACAATGGCCTCTGTTTCATTTTGATATAGGAATATCCTGATTAATCTGTATTATCATCAACCTATAATCTATATTCTGGTAAAAATATTATTTCAGAGGAACATTACGACAGCAGCAATCCTCTTCAAACTGGGGTAGCATTGTCAGAGAATTACTTAGTACAGGCATACAGAAACCAAGGTAGGTATACAATAACTTAGGAGTATATCATCCAAATATTCCTCTCATCAAAGCCCCAAGAGAGGATTATTACTGGACCACTCATAGAAGTGAATTAAGCATTTGCTTGAAAGTCTTGCTTTATACTGATATACTAACGACACAACCATATTTTAGTTATAATGTGGCAGTCAGATTTATTATAGGTAGAAACCAGAGAACATAGATGATGATCACTGACCTGGCACATTTTACTGACAAACTTATTCTTATGAGGTTGTGTAGAACACACATCACCATGGGAAAGAAATCAATTTATCATGATAGAAATAAATAAAGAAAAGGTTAAGGTTATGGTGTTTAATGCCATTTTCAACGATATTTCAGTTAAATCAGAGCGGTCAGTTTTATTGGTGGAGGAAACCAGAGTACTCTGAGAAAACCACCGAAAGTAAAACTAATATAAGGTTTATTTTAAATGTTTAGTTCACAATCTACTGCAGAACATGGTGGTAAATACAATAGAGTGACTTGATTATGTGGTCGCACTATATATAGATGTATATAGTGTTTTATTAGATATATTTATATTTGAAGTTCACAGTTCCTAAATAATGTAATTAATTAAGTCAGACATAGGTAACAATGGCTGACTTTGGCTCTCCTGTTTAGGCACTTTGTTTTTCTTGTTCCAAAAGATTTTAAGATTTATTTGGCTTTCTAATCTTTTGATTATGAGTGTAATGATAAAGATTATTCCAAAAACGTGTTTCATCATGCACACTAAATAAGATATCTGTGCTTTTATTATCCCCCTGCGGAAGCGGTGAGGGATATAGTAATAGCGGCCGTCCGTCCGTCACACTTTCTTGTTTACGTGATAACTTGAGTAAACATGGATGGATTTGAATTAATTTTTGCATGTGGCTTGTAATTATCATTATCTTGGATGGGTTCTTACATGGAAATATTTGAAGCAAGGATTTTGGGGGAAAATCTTAGTTTTTGGTTGAAAAATCACCAATTTTGAGAATTGTGTCTTGTTTACGCGATAACTTTAGTAAACATGGATAGTTACATGGAAATATTTGAAGCAAGGGTTTTGGGGAAAAATCTTAATTTTTGGTTGAAAAATCACTGATTTTGAGAATTGTATCTTGTTTATGCAATAACTTTAGTAAACATGGATAGATTTGAATAATGTTTTGCATGTGGCTTTTAATTATCATTATCTTGGATGGGTTCTTACATGGAAATATTTGAAGCAAGGGTTTTGGGGGGAAATCTTAGTTTTTGGTTGAAAAATCACCGATTTTGAGAATTGTGTCTTGTTACACAGAGATGGAGGCATTATAGACCATATTTACATCAGAGGTTTACACAGTGTTCAAAGTGGAGTACTTCCTGTATATTATTCAGATCATGCTGCAATATACTCTATCCTTCAATAAAGTATGTTATACATTAAGACTGCAAGGCTGCTTTCTATAAATATATAAAACTAAATATTATGCAAGTGCGGGGGATACGTCACGCATTTATGCGCTAGGCAGTTCTTTTATTACAGTCTGTGCCAAAAACAATTTTGACAAACTAGCCTGAACATTTTAGAAGAATTTTTTCTATTTGATTAAGCAATGTTTATGCAATTTTTACTAGTCCGAATCAATTTTTACTAGACTGGGGCTTAGGGCTAGTTGTTTTCAGCACAGACTGTTATTATTGAAAATTTATTGTAAAAAGGATGAAGATGCTGATGACTACACCCACATTACATCAATGAACAGCATCAACAAGCTAAGAAGTTGTACTGACATTGAACATTAATTGTGGTATATTTTATTTATTATTTCAGGAAGGGTGTAGATGCAGGTGACCATCCTCCCATTACACCAATGAGGAGTGCTACGGAGGCTGAATTACAATCAGATAATTGGAGGATGTATGATTTTATCACTAGATACTTCATTGCTACGGTAAATTAAACTATAACTTGGTGTCAGTTGTATATGATTACTCATGTTTTTAGCTGATTTGACTAAGGTGTAAGCTTGTTAATATCATATTAAAATACACTATGGTAACTAAGGTGTAAGCTTGTTAATATCATATTAAAATACACTATGGTAACTAAGGTGTAAGTTTGTTAATATCATATTAAAATACACTATGGTAACTAAGGTGTAAGCTTGTTAATATCGTATTAAAATACACTATGGTAACTAAGGTGTAAGTTTGTTAATATCATATTAAAATACACTATGATAACTAAGGTGTACGCTTGTTAATATCATATTAAAATACACTATGGTAACTAAGGTGTAAGCTTGTTAATATCATATTAAAATACACTATGGTAACTAAGGTGTAAGCTTGTTAATATCATATTAAAATACACTATGATAACTAAGGTGTAAGCTTGTTAATATCATATTAAAATACACTATGGTAACTAAGGTGTAAGTTTGTTAATATCATATTAAAATACACTATGGTAACTAAGGTGTAAGCTTGTTAATATCATATTTAAATACACTATGGTAACTAAGGTGTAAGCTTGTTAATATCATATTAAAATACACTATGGTAACTAAGGTGTAAGTTTGTTAATATCATATTAAAATACACTATGATAACTAAGGTGTAAGCTTGTTAATATCATATTAAAATACACTATGGTAACTAAGGTGTAAGCTTGTTAATATCATATTAAAATACACTATGGTAACTAAGGTGTAAGCTTGTTAATATCATATTAAAATACACTATGGTAACTAAGGTGTACGCTTGTTAATATCATATTAAAATACACTATGGTAACTAAGGTGTACGCTTGTTAATATCATATTAAAATACACTATGGTAACTAAGGTGTACGCTTGTTAATATCATATTAAAATACACTATGGTAACTAAGGTGTAAGCTTGTTAATATCATATTAAAATACACTATGGTAACTAAGGTGTAAGCTTGTTAATATCATATTAAAATACACTATGGTAACTAAGGTGTAAGCTTGTTAATATCATATTAAAATACACTATGGTAACTAAGGTGTACGCTTGTTAATATCATATTAAAATACACTATGGTAACTAAGGTGTAAGCTTGTTAATATCATATTAAAATACACTATGGTAACTAAGGTGTAAGCTTGTTAATATCATATTAAAATACACTATGATAACTAAGGTGTAAGCTTGTTAATATCATATTAAAATACACTATGGTAACTAAGGTGTAAGTTTGTTAATATCATATTAAAATACACTATGGTAACTAAGGTGTAAGCTTGTTAATATCATATTAAAATACACTATGGTAACTAAGGTGTACGCTTGTTAATATCATATTAAAATACACTATGGTAACTAAGGTGTACGCTTGTTAATATCATATTAAAATACACTATGGTAACTAAGGTGTAAGCTTGTTAATATCATATTAAAATACACTATGGTAACTAAGGTGTAAGCTTGTTAATATCATATTAAAATACACTATGGTAACTAAGGTGTACGCTTGTTAATATCATATTAAAATACAATATGGTAACTAAGGTGTACGCTTGTTAATATCATATTAAAATACACTATGGTAACTAAGGTGTAAGCTTGTTAATATCATATTAAAATACACTATGGTAACTAAGGTGTAAGCTTGTTAATATCATATTAAAATACACTATGGTAACTAAGGTGTAAGCTTGTTAATATCATATTAAAATACACTATGGTAACTAAGGTGTACGCTTGTTAATATTATATTAAAATACACTATGGTAACTAAGGTGTAAGCTTGTTAATATCATATTAAAATACACTATGGTAACTAAGGTGTAAGCTTGTTAATATCATATTAAAATACACTATGATAACTAAGGTGTAAGCTTGTTAATATCATATTAAAATACACTATGGTAACTAAGGTGTAAGTTTGTTAATATCATATTAAAATACACTATGGTAACTAAGGTGTAAGCTTGTTAATATCATATTAAAATACACTATGGTAACTAAGGTGTACGCTTGTTAATATCATATTAAAATACACTATGGTAACTAAGGTGTACGCTTGTTAATATCATATTAAAATACACTATGGTAACTAAGGTGTAAGCTTGTTAATATCATATTAAAATACACTATGGTAACTAAGGTGTACGCTTGTTAATATCATATTAAAATACACTATGGTAACTAAGGTGTACGCTTGTTAATATCATATTAAAATACACTATGGTAACTAAGGTGTACGCTTGTTAATATCATATTAAAATACACTATGGTAACTAAGGTGTAAGCTTGTTAATATCATATTAAAATACACTATGGTAACTAAGGTGTACGCTTGTTAATATATTAAAATACACTATGGTAACTAAGGTGTAAGCTTGTTAATATCATATTAAAATACACTATGGTAACTAAGGTGTACGCTTGTTAATATTATATTAAAATACACTATGGTAACTAAGGTGTAAGCTTGTTAATATCATATTAAAATACACTATGGTAACTAAGGTGTACGCTTGTTAATATCATATTAAAATACACTATGGTAACTAAGGTGTAAGCTTGTTAATATCATATTAAAATACACTATGGTAACTAAGGTGTAAGCTTGTTAATATCATATTAAAATACACTATATGGTAACTAAGGTGTACGCTTGTTAATATCATATTAAAATACACTATGGTAACTAAGGTGTAAGCTTGTTAA
Source organism: Bathymodiolus brooksi (assembly GCA_963680875.1). Taxonomy (NCBI): domain Eukaryota; kingdom Metazoa; phylum Mollusca; class Bivalvia; order Mytilida; family Modiolidae; genus Bathymodiolus; species Bathymodiolus brooksi. The sequence goes on along the minus strand of OY804585.1, from coordinate 70,234,618 downwards.
TATCATATTAAAATACACTATGGTAACTAAGGTGTACGCTTGTTAATATCATATTAAAATACACTATGGTAACTAAGGTGTAAGCTTGTTAATATCATATTAAAATACACTATGGTAACTAAGGTGTAAGCTTGTTAATATCATATTAAAATACACTATATGGTAACTGATAAATAATCATTTCTTTTACTATTAGTCTATTACTGTTAATTTGAGCAGCAAAAATCAGCTATGCTCCAGGTAAGCTTGATATTAGTAAACTATTATAAACAACATACAGATAATCTGTAGTACATTTACAAATTTACAATATATCGAGACCCCTATGGTACCTTGGTAGTTAAATTAAAATAATGGTGGTTAAAATTGGTTTGAATATCATGTTAATACACAATATCATAGAACCTGCGGTACTATATGATTAGACTATGCTTATCATAAAATCTTGTTGACAACATAAGTAATGCATTGCTCTGAGACTATTCCGGATTTGTTAGACCTAATTATTTTTCTCTAGCTCATCCTATGAAATTGTCTAGGGGCTGCATTACAGCTACACTATTTAACTCCTGCCCATTAAGCGTTCACACTAAGATAAAATAGCCAGGTACATTAATTTGGGGTAACCCTCTGTTTAAATGCTATGTACATTGTATATATAGCATTAGCACAGTGTAAGACACCACACATTAAGCAAGAAATAAAAATGAATAAATCTTATAGATTTCTTGAAAAAAAGAATGGATTTTTGCATGGTTATTTTGTAATAATAATAATAAGTTTAATGTGCCCAATATAACGTTACTACCTTCTTAAGCTCAATTAACAGTCCCTTCAAATCCTACCTGTAACAGATATAACAGCAAGTCTATTTTTTCTGCTTTTTTAAGATAATTCTTTCGTTTTACTATGGATAAATTCAGATTGTGAATTTCTTCAATCAAAAATATTCTTTGTGATAGGCCCTGAGAAATTTTCATGTACTGATTATATGATGTTAGATTCAGGGTTCACATCTATTAGTACATGGAAAGCAATGGATGATGTGTTTCAATAAAACTGATTGCCATGATGTAACTGAAATATTGTTGAAAGTGGCATTAAACTTCATAACCCCTAACCCTGTTTTTTTTCATTACAGATAATGCCAGATTGTAAATATCTTCAAACAAAAGTTTACTTTGAGATAGGCCCTGAGAAATTTACATGTACTGGTCATGTGATGATAGATCCAGGGTTCACATCTATCATGACATGGAAGGCTATGGATGATGAAACTCTCCCAGAGTTCAAGAAAGACCAGACGTTTAGTCTGGAAGAGGTTAGTGTTGAAATTATTTGTATATTTACTGAAAACTTAAAATGGGCTACTGCCTTCATTTAAGATGTGACAATTCTGTCACTTCCTATTACAGTGAAACCTGTCTAATCTGGTCCGGTTTGGAACCAACATTTGTGTTCAGAATAGATAGGTGTTCAGTATATACAGGTTGAATTAACAAAGATTTCCTACATTGGGACTTTTATTTAAAGCTTGGTTTATACAGGAATTTTGTTTATTCAGGGTTAAGTTTAGACAGGTTTCGCTGTATTGTAGATCTGTAATCTCATGGAGGTTATCATTTTCCATTATGGCCTATAGTTTCTAAACAAAGTAATATTTTTCTCCTCCTCCCCACTGTTTCTTCCATGATCAGTTTGAGGGGATATATATATTTTGTTAGATTCTCATGCCTTCGATTAAGGATTATTTTATGCACTAAATTAGATAACCTTGTGTGGTATTTAAGAGGGTTGATGGAATTTATTGAAAAATGAAAATACAATTTGTTTACCCATGGCTTTGTCTGAAACTGCATAAATATGTACTTCTTTACATTCATCATAGGACATCATACAAATGGTACCAGCTGCATGCAAGCTATTTTTGGTGTACTGTGTTTTGTTTGAATTATCTTAAATAAGCAATCCTTAAAATATTTTTTGTGTAAATGGAAACAAAATCAAGTAATTGATTGTTGTTCAAACCAGGTGAGCAATTTTTCAACTATATCATATCAAGAACAAGGTATTTTTTAATAAGATGATGATGATGTCTGTTTTGTACCGACATTCTTAGTTGGATTATTATAGTGCTTGCTCACTGAAACAATAGTCAGCAGTAGACATGTCACACCTCTCTGAGACAGTACCCTGATTGCTAGCCAGTCTATGCTCTTACTCCTTAATGCTGCATGCTTCTCATAGTAGCAGAAAAGACCAATTTTGTACCTGTAGTCTTTTGTTAATTATACCCCCGCTCCCCGAAGGGGGAGAGGGGTATACTGTTTTATTATACCCCCGCTCCCCGAAGGGGGAGGGGGATATACTGTTTTACCTCTGTACGTCTGTCCGTCCTTCCGTCCTTCCAAGATATTTTTCGTCGCATTTTTCTCAGTAACTGTTGATGGCAGAAATCTGATATTTGGTCACAAGCATCATATAGGTATACCATATTGTGGGTAGCGTTTTTGGACCCGTTAGATTCCTACTTCCTGTTTGCCGACTTAGTTGGTCTTTATACACATTGAACATATATGCACATTTTTCGTCACATTTTTCTCAGCAACTATTGATGACAGAGATCTTATATTTGGTCACAAGCGTCATATAGGTACCCCATATCGTGGGAAGCGTTTTTGGACCCATCAGATTCCTACTTCCTGTTTGCCGACTTAGTTGGTTTTTATACACATTGAACATATATGCACATTTTTCGTCACATTTTTCTCAGCAACTACTGATGGCAGAAATCTGATATTTGGTCACAAGCTTCATATATGTACGCCATATCGTGGGAAGCGTTTTTGAACCCACCGGATTCCTACTTCCTGTTTGCCGACTTTGTTGATTTTTATACACATTGAACATATATGCTCATTTTTCGTCGCATTTTTCTCGGCAACTATTGATGGCAGAAATCTGATATTTGGTCACAAGCTTCATATAGGTATCCCATATTTTGGGAAGCGTTTTTTGACCCGTCAGATTCCTACTTCCTGTTTGCCAAAGAGCGGGGGTATCATAGGTGAGCATTAGCTCACAGTTCATCTTGTTTAACCTGACCGAGTCTCGAACCCATGATAAACCCCATTGAATGTCAGTGCTCTAATCATTACACCACCAATGCAGTTCAAAACAAAATCAAGAAATATAACAGTGGATAATGTATTGTTTCCTGACTTAAATTAACCGCATTGGTTAGTGTGCTCGCCTAAAGTGCAGTTGATCGTGGGTTCGAGTCCCAGTCGGGTCAAGCCAAAGACTATAAAATTAGTAGTTGTTGCTTCTCCGCTAAGCACCCAGCATTAAGGAGAAAGAGCAAAGACTGATTGGCTCGGAATCGGAATAATGTGTCCGACTGGGGCAACATGTCTCCGCAGACTGTTGTTTCAGTGAGCTAGCACTATAAAAACCAACTCAGCGTGTTGGTCTAGTACACAGCGGACTTCATCATCATCTCATTTAAAATTAACTTGTTTTCACCATGATATAGCTGACAAATTGCTGAATTGGCATTAAACAACAATCACTCACTCACTCTGACATAAATTTATTAATATTTTTTTCTCATGATCTGTTTATTTTTTCCAGGCCAAACTTGTAGAAAGACAAACCTGTCCACCAGATTATCTGACAGAGAGTGAATTGATCTCTCTGATGGAGAAACATGGGATAGGTACAGATGCCAGTATCTCTGTCCATATCAATAATATATGTGAAAGAAATTATGTCAATGTCATTGCTGGCCGTAAATTGAAGCCCACACCGCTGGGAATAGTCCTTGTACATGGATATCAAAAGGTCTGTAATATGATAAACCTGTTCATTCTGTAATAGTCCTCCAAATGAAAATTTGAACTTTTTTGAAAATTTTACTAGTCCGAATCAAATTCTAGAATTTATTATATATATATATATATATCTAAATAAAAACTGAAAAATTCACTGGGCCAAGCAAAGCTTTACTGGTCTTGGTCCGTATGACAGGTACTCATCTTGAGGATAGCTGTAATACAAGACTTATGTTTGGACAATAGTTTTTAGTTCCCAGACATGAGTTTATGTTTGGCCAATAGTTATGGTCCTAGATTTGGATTTATGTCGGCCAATAGTTTTGATCCCAGACATAACTATATGTTTGACAATAGTTTTGATTGGAACTCACAACGTTGGTGGTTATAACAGACAATACAACCAGAATCTAATTAAAAATAGATGTTTATTGTATTTAAAAAAAAATTCTTTGGTGATCCATTAAGTTTGGAGTCATGTCATGTACCCTTTCATTCATCTTTGACTGTCCATTCATATGCAAGACAGTTAAATATATTGTCCAACCGAACAACAGCTCTTGGCATGTACTCAGTTTTGATACCTAAAGATTTATTAGGCTCATCACTGATTAGTTGGTTGAAAATATAAACCCTATCATGACCCCATACGCAATGTCCTTGCATGGTAGTGTATCATCAAAGAACAAAATAAAAAAAAAAAGATGCAACAATCATCTAATTTTAAATAGATTGTGATTATATTGTCTACCGTTACAGTTTAACGTTTTATTTTGAATTGTATTTTTGGTATTTCTTCGTTTATAATTTTTAATATTTTTATTTAATGCAGATTGATTCAGAGCTGGTCCTATCTACAATGAGATCTGCTGTAGAAAAACAATTGAATTTAATAGCACATGGTCAAGCCGATTTTGAAGATGTTTTACGACATGCAATAAACATTTTTAGATTGAAATTTAAATATTTCGTAGAAAACATTAATGGAATGGATGAATTATTTGAAGTGACTTTTTCTTCTCTTTCTGCCAGTGGTAAACCTTTATCAAGGTAGGTCTTTTTACCATATTGATCCAATAAAACTGACCACCACGATATAGCTGAAATATTGTTGAAAGTGATGTTAAACACCCCCTTTCCCTAATCCTTCCTAAAAAGTTTTCTGTAGCTTGCGTACATATGATGAAAGATGATTTTGTCAGTTAGATTTTGGTTTAAAGTTGGCTGTTGTTTCCCTATTATATTATTTGTTTGTCAGTGACTTGTGGCGGGTCTGTGGTTTTCTTCGGGTAGTCCGATTTCCTCCACCAGAAAAACTGACTGCCATGATATAACTGAAATATTGTTGAAAGTGGCATTAAAAACTATAACCCTAACCCTAACCCTACCATATTTATAGACTAAGGCAATAGCAAACTTTTGTTAAGAATGCTGCTGCTTGTTGATAAAACTAAAAGATGTAAAGAAAAGTTTGAAGAAACCAAATGGGTAATCAGAAAGTGTGAATCAAAGGACAGATAATACAATGGTCAACAGTAAAAAAGGACAAAAGTACAAACAATGATCTACAAAAAACCCGAGAGTGAACTCGTGTGCTTAGGAAGGGTAAGCTGTTCTGGCTCCATTAGTGGCATCCATCATGTTACTCTTGTTACAAGCCATAAAAGAGGAAAGGACCGGATTGTGATTACAAAAAACGAAGCATATCCGTGGCACAGATGTTCTGTAATGGTCTACAAGTCATAGTGGTTATTTCCAGACATTTACCATATTTTTCAAAAAAGTATATTCAGTTAATTATATTAACTTGATTTTCATATTGTTTATATATACATGCATAGGGGACCGTCGTGGTCGTAATCGTATGGTATTTGGGTTTACAACTACCTGTGCAATCAGTGCCTATCACCACTAAAGTTTTTGAGTTCAAACCCCGCTCAGGCTAGGTGTACTCGATACAACATTATGTGATCAAGTTTGTCAGTGACTTGCAACAGGTCTATGTTTTTCTCCGGGTACTCCAGTTTCCTCCACCAATAAAACTGACCGCCACGATATAACTGAAATATTGTTGAAATTGGCGTTAAACACCATAAACCATTAAGCCAACCGTTTATTGTTATAAATAATGTTAGTAAGACAGTGAGATTCCAATTATCTTAATGAAGCAGTGTATTATGTATACATGTACTATATAAAATTAAAGAATATCATGCTTGCCTATAGCACAGCACAGTTCTTACCAAATTCTAACCCTGTGTATTTCAGATGTGGAAAGTGTCTTTAGTTTGTGAAGTTTATTCAAGTCAAACGTAGTCGTCTCCCTTGATCTAAGTAATAATATTTCACCCTGTATATTTCAGATGTGGAAAATGTTGTCGGTTTATGAAGTTCATTCAAGTCAAACCTAGTCGTCTCCCTTGATCTAAGTAATAATATTTCACCCTGTATAGTTCAGATGTGGAAAATGTCGTCGGTTTATGAAGTTCATTCAAGCCAAACCTAGTCGTCTCCCTTGATCTAAGTAATAGTATTTCACCCTGTATATTTCAGATGTGGAAAATGTCGTCGGTTTATGAAGTTCATTCAAGCCAAACCTAGTCGCCTCCATTGTTCTAACTGTGATGATACATTTACACTGCCACAAAATGGAAATATCAAACTGTACAAAGAATTAAAATGTCCTCTTGACGATTATGAACTAGTTTTATGGACGACTGGCGTTAAAGGAAAGGTAATGCTTTATATTTCAAAAAGTGGTAATAACTTTTTGATGTACTTCAGATTGAAAGTGGAAATTTGAAAGGCAGAAATAATTGCAAAACATAAGATTAATTTTTTAAGCACATTCCTAAATGAACATGAACATGTATATAGATGATCATAACCTATCAACACACTCTTGGGAGAACACTAAGTTATTTGAAAAAACATTGTCTATTGTACCTGTATTTAATTAATTTTTTCTCCAGATTTTTGGAGTAACTGTGTTGTGTTCTTTACAAGGAGTATCATATTAACAATTTTGTCACGCATAACTCAAAATCTACAGATGTGCTTGAAGGATGCAAAATATATTGGATCTCGGTTTTCGATAATTATCGGTATGTGTTGCATTTTGACCTTTCACTGTGGCTTTATTCCAAATCTGCTGATAACAATTATCTTTGCATGTTCTTATTTATTAGACAACAGATGATATTGATCCTTCAGTTCCTCTGAGAGCTAGCTTCCGATCAGCGCTCTCAGGGCTTTTTTATTTATGTGATACTTGTTATAGATATTTATAATTTTATATTACCCGGTACATAATATTGAAATAAAGTACATTGTATGTTTTTTTGGACATTTCAGTGTTACCCTCTTTGTCCATATTGTTATAACAACCCACCATTTAAAGATATGAGGAAAGGATCAGGATGTAACGAGTGTACCCATCCTACTTGTCAACACGGGATGTCACAGAATGGTGTGTCAGAATGTGTTGAATGTGAATCGGGTGTGCTAGTGCTCGACCAGACATCTGCTCCTAAATGGAGAATGGCATGCAACAAGTAAGAATGACATGTATAGTGGAAATGTATCATGGTCAACTTCAAATTGAAGAATCTTGGTGCATAGTATTACATCTGTCTGTCTATTATCATTCCTGTATTTAAACATGATCGTGGTACATAGTTTTATGTCTGTCCGTCTGTCATCATTCCTGTATTTAAAGATGATCGTGATGCATACAAACATTAAAGTATTTGTATTATTTCCTTACATGTTCATTTTTTTTCTCTCCAGACAATAATGTTTATGTTAACTATTGATTTTGACTTTTGTAAATTGTTGTCTTCTGCTGATATTGTTTCTAAGAAGCGCTAGTGACATTGACACCTGGTTACCAGTTTATTTTATGACTTTTTAAGCATTTTACTTGTTGAAGTTGTTCAAATCAATCAAAATACCATAAAATTAGAAATTTTAAAATGTCAGTTAACTTAATTGTAAATAAGAATTTTGTTTATATAGAAGGGAAAAAAATGACTAAAAATAAATATTAGTGGATTTTTAAAAAAAATTCATTTCCCATATTGTTTTCTGCTTTAAAAAATCTTATAAATTTTTCATTTTAGAATCCAAATAATACATTGAAAGCCATAGTTAATATGACATTTTAACATGGGAAGTATTATTTCATTGCATTTTATGAAGATAATGTTGCACATGTTAAAAATTTCCTACAAACTATGGCTTCCATGAATTATTTCTTCATTTTATAATTCATGTTATTTTGTAATACAGGAGCCGTCGTGGTTGTGATAGTATCGTAGTTGGATTTACAACTACCTGTGCAATCAGTTACTCTCAGCACTAAAGTTGTGAGTTCGAATGCCATTCATGGGGAGGTACACTCGATACAACATTATGTGATAAAGTTTGTCAGTGACTTGCAACAGGTCGGTGGTTTTCGCCGGGTACTGCGGTTTCCTCCACCAATAAAACTGACCGCCATGATATAACTGAAATATTAACCAACCAACCAAACCTATTATCTAAACCAGTAGTTGGATATGCAAGACTAGTAAAGAATTATTGATCATCATTTTAACGACATGACTTTATCTCAAATGAGATCTCATGTAACTATGTACAATGATTTTGGTCATGTATGGCCTAGAAATACTGTGTATTCTATACACCAAATAACATTGAAGCGATTATGATGCCCAGATATAGCATTTAACAGTAAAAGTAAAGAGTACCACTCAATTGGAGGCTAGGGCAGTTTGACACTCATTTTAGGGTATGAGTTATGTTTATTATTGAAGACCCTACTGTGACAGTGAAATGTAGACAGCAATAAAAGCACTAAGTGTAATGTTGGATAGTCTCTCATGTTTGTTTTCTTATTTTCAGATGTAATGTTGTGATTAACTTTTTTGACAATGCCTATAAAGTAGCTGTGTCAGAAGACGTTTGTGAAGATTGTGGTTCACATATTGTAGACGTAGATTTCAGCAAGGTTTGTATCTCTGTGAAGATTGTGGTTCACATATTGTAGATGTAGATTTCAGCAAGGTTTGTATCTCTGTGAAGATTGTGGTTCACATATTGTAGACGTAGATTTCAGCAAGGTTTGTATCTCTGTGAAGATTGTGGTTCACATATTGTAGACGTAGATTTCAGCAAGGTTTGTATCTCTGTGAAGATTGTGGTTCACATATTGTAGACGTAGATTTCAGCAAGGTTTGTATCTCTGTGAAGATTGTGGTTCACATATTGTAGATGTAGATTTCAGCAAGGTTTGTATCTCTGTGAAGATTGTGGTTCACATATTGTAGATGTAGATTTCAGCAAGGTTTGTATCTCTGTGAAGATTGTGGTTCACATATTGTAGACGTAGATTTCAGCAAGGTTTGTATCTCTGTGAAGATTGTGGTTCACATATTGTAAACGTAGATTTCAGCAAGGTTTGTATCTCTGTGAAGATTGTGGTTCACATATTGTAGACGTAGATTTCAGCAAGGTTTGTATCTCTGTGAAGATTGTGGTTCACATATTGTAGATGTAGATTTCAGCAAGGTTTGTATATGTGAAGATTGTGGTTCACATATTGTAGATGTAGATTTCAGCAAGGTTTGTATCTCTGTGAAGATTGTGGTTCACATATTGTAGATGTAGATTTCAGCAAGGTTTGTATCTCTGTGAAGATTGTGGTTCACATATTGTAGATGTAGATTTCAGCAAGGTTTGTATCTCTGTGAAGATTGTGGTTCACATATTGTAGATGTAGATTTCAGCAAGGTTTGTATCTCTGTGAAGATTGTGGTTCACATATTGTAGACGTAGATTTCAGCAAGGTTTGTATCTCTGTGAAGATTGTGGTTCACATATTGTAGACGTAGATTTCAGCAAGGTTTGTATCTCTGTGAAGATTGTGGTTCACATATTGTAGATGTAGATTTCAGCAAGGTTTGTATCTCTGTGAAGATTGTGGTTCACATATTGTAGACGTAGATTTCAGCAAGGTTTGTTTCTCTGTGAAGATTGTGGTTCACATATTGTAGACGTAGATTTCAGCAAGGTTTGTATCTCTGTGAAGATTGTGGTTCACATATTGTAGATGTAGATTTCAGCAAGGTTTGTATATGTGAAGATTGTGGTTCACATATTGTAGACGTAGATTTCAGCAAGGTTTGTATCTCTGTGAAGATTGTGGTTCACATATTGTAGACGTAGATTTCAGCAAGGTTTGTATCTCTGTGAAGATTGTGGTTCACATATTGTAGATGTAGATTTCAGCAAGGTTTGTATATGTGAAGATTGTGGTTCACATATCGTAGACGTATATTTCAGCAAGGTTTGTATCTTTGTGAAGATTGTGGTTCACATATTGTAGACGTAGATTTCAGCAAGGTTTGTATCTTTGTGACGATTGTGGTTCACATATTGTAGATGTAGATTTCAGCAAGGTTTGTATCTTTGTGAAGATTGTGTTCTTGAGAGCCTCTGGGTTAGTTGAAAATCAATTCCTGAATTCACAATGCCAAAAATCTCCATTTAAATGTGGTCAAGAAGTTGGTTTAGATTGTGACATTCTGATTTAATTATAGAAAGTTTATTAATTTTATGGCCCCTATACTATAGTGTATTTGACAGGGGAGGCTTAATGGTTGGTCATTATGTTGAACGATGTATTTATCGCTGAATTAAATTATTGTTATCATTTCTAAAAGTCAAATTTAAAAAATGAAAAATGTAGCCTATGCTTATATGCCTTACAGAATTTTCATTATACTTTCAGGGTAAAACACCATTAGAAGGGGGCGAGACAGAACATTCTGGGTGTGCATTTTGTGATCCAGTATTTAAACCCTTGGTAGAAAAACATCATGCAATAATGAAAAGAAGAGGTGGTGCTAGTCGTGCAGCTGGAAGAGGTGGGCGAGGACGAGGACGAGGAGGGTCAAGAGGTCGCGGAAGAGGAAAGCCTAAAGACAAAATGTCACAATTAGCAGCTTACTTTGTTTGAAATAATTTTTTTTATTAGTTATTACATGTGTATTGCCAATTAAATAGTTGTTACACATGTATTGCCAATTAAATAGTTATTACATGTGTATTGCCAATAAAATAACTGCCACTACTGCTTATACATCGTCGTATCAACCTTAAGTATTAAGGCTGGGAGACACCTACCCATGGCGAGTGGATTCATGGGTTAGTTAGTTGCAGATGTCTGGTCTTTTCTCATCCATTTGTGGATGGGATGATATGTTGTAATACATGGTATGCAAAGTCAGGGAGCATTTGTCAGCTCTACCTAGTTATTTCCATGTTTTATTGTGTAAAGAAAGTAAACAAGTCTAGAATAAATTTTCTGCAGTCTTTTGAATTTCAAGTAATGTGAACAATGTTGGCGATACAAGATTGCATAATAAGAGTTATATATAGAACAATAAGAAGATAGTCATGGACATGTCTTGTTTTGTTTAATTTTATACAATAGTTATATATGTAGTCTGAATAAAATTATAAGAAAAGTAAAATATTGTCTAATTTGTATTATTATATATAAAACACTTCTTTTTTTTTACATTCGATTATTTGATTTATTTATACCTAAAGGTGTGATTATTTATTTAGCAAACAGTATATTATCAGCATTCTCCAACCCTGCTTTTGTTATGTCAATGTCATTCGGTTTTGTGTGAAATCGAGTTTGTGCAGCTTTTTATTGTTTATAGCTGCATTGCCGTTGGAGATCCAATTATCAACGTGGGGAGGATTGGGTCCCATTAACTGGTTTAACCCTGCCATATTTTAATACCTGTCCAAAGCTCAGACCTGAATTTTCATCATCATCATATGTAGATAGAAAATTGCTAACAGTATCTAGAATTACAGGAAAACCGACCCTCCGTCCATACAACAGCGGGATATAGGAAATGACAAACTTTGAGCAAAAGCTGCATATTTAAAAGCTCGACTTATTATAACAGGATGATATACAAAAATGTATGCTTCAAACGGTAATGAAAATTATAATAAAAGTTTGTGCACTTTTTTGTTTAAAGTTACTGAATAAAACATTTTCTTTTCCATTTCACTTTGTTTTACCTCACACAATTAATCGACAAAATATGTGAAGCAACAAAAGATAAACAATATATACAAATGGCAAAATTTATTAGCTTGGTAGCCACAAGTCTAAAACCCCCCTTTTACAATGACATAATAAAAATAATCCCATACAATAAGATAATAGTACAAATCTAACTAAAAATACAATGAATACAAAGAAAAGCCATAGCATAAACACAACACCCTTAGTAATGCTACTGGGAGGGTGGATGGGTAATAAGAAACAAAAAGGTGCTTGGATGCTGCCGGCTTGGCTAATACTACACGTGGTGAACAGAAACGCTACTGAGACTGTGGTCACAAAAAAATGTCAGAAGCTTACCAACTAAATGAAATGTATACCTTTTAGTTCAATTGTCCAGTAATCGGTCGTAATTCTTTTTATTTCTAGTTTTCTTTTATTAATTATTCTGTGCGGTCCTGCAATATCATGGTCGCTCCACAATGGAAGTCGAATATTTCTGGGGACGTCACAAAAGTATGGTTTAGTGAAGTATGATCGTCTGCTCTCTAATAAATGATGCGGCGGAGGAACTATTAGGTAGGTCTCCATCCATAAATACCGCAAAGGTCAAGCGAAAACCGTATACGAAAAAATAAACCGATTTGTTTACATTTGTGCCGAAAAATGCATTGGAAGCCTTCTCTATATTATAACAATGACACTATTTGTTTTCCACATTGACCCTACATTTTATTCATTGAACGTCGAGTGCCTGTGCTCTGATATACTGTAAGCGTACGTTCTTTCCGATGTGTAGAATGTCCGGGAACGTAAATACCCTAATGTATTTCTACCTTGCAGTCGTGGAATTCCTACCTTAGTGCGTCTCAAGTGATATTTTCTTCGTATGGTAATCTAGCGAAACTCCTCAACTACAGGCAGTTATGTATTGATTTTTTTTTCATTTTTGGTGCTTAACGCCACTTTCAACAATATTTCAGCTATATCATGGTGAACAGTTTTAGTGGTGGAGGAAGTCGGAGTACCCGGAGAGAACCATCGACCATGGGCAAGCAACTAGTAAACTTTTATCACTTGCAGCTGCGAGTCGAGTGCACCCTTTTTGTAATCTACAAAGCCGGGCGCGTATTGGTGATAGGCTTGTATGAATTGTTATATCAAACGACCTAACTCATTGAGCCACCCGGACCCCGGCAGTTATGTATAATACATCACCATTTCAGTACACACCACTATTTTATTTGGACTGATGTTCTCAACTTTTATTATTATTTTTTTCTTCTTTTCTTTTACTTTTTGGATCTTCGGTTTTCTTACCACTAAGTCTAGACCACTGTTAGGTTTATGTATTAGTTTTTCGTACATAGGTGCTTCAGTTCACATATATTATTTTAATTTTCCTATGTTTAAAATCAGTACATGTATTTACTTCATGAAAACAAAAATATACGAGGTTACTTAAATCTTCAATAGATATATCGTGTATTTCTCATTTTTACAGGTTTACTGTGATGGATACATCTTTCCACGCCTCAGAGAATGATTTTATATGAGAAGACTGTGGAAAATGTCTGAAAAGTAGAAGTGGTCTCGGACGACATCGCCTGAGACAACATTTAAAACAAGAGATAAAATTTAAATGTACCACTGATTCTTGCACAGCAGCATTTTGTGAAAAGGGGGAGTTATTGGCTCATCAGACCAACCATGGTGAGCAAAAACGTATCACATGTAATTACTGTAACCACAAACTGTCAGGGAATATCACAGAGCTCACGAGGCAGAGATTCTTCCACATGTTCGGAGAGGATTATATCTTCAGGACTACTCACATTTTTCTCTGGATCAAATGACTATAATTGTAATTGTTTGCAAATTGATAATAAAGATATAAAGATTTTCATAAAATTTATTTAAATAACAATGAATATTTCTTTTAACAAAAATATTTTTATGTAAAAAATGACTCCCTGTCAATATCACAAAGTATAAACCATTACAATATGTGTACAATTGCTGAAAGAGTTCTTAACCAAATTTACCCACATTAGTGTTAAATTCAAAAGATCTAAATTTTAATGTTTCATCCCGATAATTCTGGCAGCAGTGGTCCACTATGGCTTGGTGATTGGAAGTATCAAATTGGCAGTAGTAACACTTGTACCTATAGATAAAAGAAACATTGCATAATGAAATGGAAAAGATTATAACAATTTAATAGCAAATAAGGTATTTCGGGTATTTTAAGGCAAGATTGATCATATGAAATAAGAAGATTTACATTAAAGACCACAAACGGAATTGAACTTCAATAATATTATTAATAAGCATATCTTATATGATGGAGACCATTCCTTGGCTTGGAAGTCCATTCCTTGACTCAAAACATGAGACCATTCCTATACATTTTTGTCATGTTTTTGTCGTGACCATTCCGTGACATAAACAAACTTTTCATAGACGTTTTAAGAGGGATACAAGGCTTGTCAAAGGCTGAAAAAAAATTTGCTGGACAATTCACATGTTTGAATAATTTTGGCATCAACATATTAATATAAAAAGTCACTAGGCGGTAGGAATTGGTGAAATAAATTGGATTCTACGCCTCGATATCTTTGTCGCTGCATTGATCAACTACCGAAGGCAGTTTACGATAAAAACAAAAGGATCAAGCTTTACTGACTTAATGGTGAAGTAGAAAAAAGACTGTCCTATCTAAACGTGTAACTCATAGACACTAAGATAACCTATAAAGAACGATAATAGTCAAAATCTTGACACCTACCTTTTTGATGATTTACAATCCGCCATCTTGAAATGACCATTCCTTATCGGGTACACGACAGTGATGTTGTCCCACCAAGGGAAAACGGAATATGTATGTGAACAGTGTGGACGATCGTTCAAAATGAAGCAGACTCTTATCCAGCATTACAGAATACACGTAAAAAAGCCGTTTTTGAAATGTGAATATTGTCCTCTCGAATTCCGTACGTATAAAGGCAAGAAATATCACATTCTGAAAGATCATGCAGAGAAAGCGGGCGATTTCAGTTTTAAATCGTTTGTATGTGAAACGTGTGGCAAATCGAATCATCATCAAGTCGAACAGAATACGAAGAACACAAAAAAAATCATGACGAAAATAGATCCCACGTCTGTTTGATCTGTGGTTGCCGATGGGAAACAGGAGCCCAATTGAAAGCGCATAAAAAAGCCACAATGTTACTCCATATCGGTACAGATGCAAAGTCTAACATTCCGTTCAAAGAAGCTTCGAAGGTACGGATGCAAAGATGAAAGAGGGCCACATGAAGACATGTATCTCAATGGGGTTAGATCCGTCGAAAAATAGCATATCTGAAATAAAATTTTTTGATATAGTAGAGATAATAGAACGTGAATATGAATTTCCTTTACAAAGCGAGGAAGAACTGCAACAAGAGATCGAATCGTCTACTCAAGAAATCGAGGAAATTCCGGAAGAGATCAAAGTTATCCATATCGATCCACATAATTATGACGGAGCAGGTGCTCATGTGCAGATTTTGAACGAGGAGGGCGTTGAAATTATGTATGACGGGATTAGTTTACTGCAGAAAGAAATAACTGGATGGCGAGCAGGTGATTTATCGGGTAGAAATCGATGGACAAAATGCTATTATTTGTGACACATTAACATCTCAGGAGATCGAGTCTATACTGAAATTACACAGTCAAACATAGTGTATTGAGTGATTCCTATGGTGTTAACAATCGGCAGGATGTGTGTTACCTTGTCGAGTTTATACTGAAATTACACAGTCAAGCATATAGTTTATTGAGTGATTCCTATGGCGTTAACAAACGATAGCATGTGTGTTACCTTGTCGAATCTATACTGAAATTACACAGTCAAACAGTGTATTGAGTGATTCCTATGGCGTTAGCAATCGACAGTATGCATGTGTGTTACCTTGTCGAGTCTATGCTGAAATTACAGTCAAGCATAGTGTATTGAGTGATTCCTATGGCGTTGACAATCGGCAGGATGTGTGTTACCTTGTCGAGTCTATACTTAAATTACACAGTCAAGCATAGTCTTGAGTGATTCCTATGGCGTTAACAATCGACAGCATGTGTGTTACCTTGTCGAGTCTATAATTAAATTACACAGTCAAGCATAGTCTATGGAATGATTCCTATGGCGTTAACGATCGACAGCATGTGTGTTACCTTGTCGAGTCTATGCTTAAATTACACAGTCAAGCATGGTCTATGAAGTGATTCCTATGGCGTTAACAGTCGACAGCGTGTGTGTTACCTTGTCGAGTCTATACTGAAATTACACAGTCAAGCATAGTGTATTGAGTGATTCCTATGGCGTTAACAATCGACAGTATGTGTGTTACCTTGTCGAGTCTATACTGAAATTACACAGTCAAGCATAGTGTATTGAGTGATTCCTATGGCGTTAACAATCGACAGCATGTGTGTTACCTTGTCGAGTCTATAATTAAATTACAGTCAATCATAGTCTATGGAATGATTCCTATGGCGTTAACAATCGACAGCATGTGTGTTACCTTGTCGAGTCTATACTTAAATTACACAGTCAAGCATAGTCTATGGAGTGATTCCTATGGCGTTAACAGTCGACAGCATGTGTGTTACCTTGTCGAGTCTATACTGAAATTACACAGTCAAACATAGTCTATTGAGTGATTTCTATGGCGTTTGCAATCGACAGCATGTGTGTTACCTTGCCGAGTCTATACTAAAACTAGGAAGGACTGTTTTAGATACCTAAAACTTATGTCTCCCCTTAACAAGTGATACTATTTAAAAAACAATTATTTGACCTTGAGGTCAAAGGTCAAGGTCCAACGAAGGTTATTACGGTACGCGACACGCCGCCTTATGGTCATGCACCCACATATCAAATATCATTGACCTATATCGAAAGACAAAAATGTTATGGTCCGGACAAGCTTCGCTGAGAAGAAGCGGAAGAAGAAGCAGCGGAAGCGGAAGAAGCTCCCTTCGTTCGAACATTCAAACACAGTCAAACATAGTCTAGTGAGTGATTTCTATGGCGTTAACAATCGACAGCATGTGTGTTACCTTGTCGAGTCTATGCTAAAATTACACAGTCAAACAGTCTATTGAGTGATTCCTATGGCGTTAACAATCGGCAGGATGTGTGTTACCTTCTCGAGTCTATGCTAAAATTACACAAAAATTACAGTCAAACATAGTCCATTGAATGATTCCTATGGCGTTAGTATATTCTTTGCTTACTATTCACAAATGATGCATTATGCTCTATTATTTTTCGTAAAGTACTAATTTTCGTGGAATGTTTTGTTCATAAAACCCACGAAATGAAGTCCCTAGTGAAAAAATGTCAGTCCTCATTAATTTTCTATTGTAAAATACCAATCTTGTGTCAGTCCTTGGGAAAATATGCACAAATTTTCCTGGTCATGTCTGAAAGCACAGACCGTGGAGTTCGTGAACTCTGACATTATGCTCTATTTATATAATGTAATGTTGCAATATTACAGTTTATCAATAATTTGATCACCAGAGTGATATTTTCAGCATTAATGAACTGACTCTGAACCTGAAAATGTTCTGTCAGTGTGACATCAAATACATCATGACGTTTCCGATAAAAACAATAACATCAGTTTTGAAAGTCTCAACATATTTTATCCCTAGAATTATAGCTCGTCTTATTAGACTCGCTGTGATGCAAGCGATAATATCTCTCATGACCTTCAGAACTGTTGTTATTCTAAATACATGTATATCTTTGAATCTTTATGTATTTTCTAAGAATGGGAAATTAAAATAAAAAAATTATTAAACAATTATCCCAAGAATTATACAGCTTGTCCGATATCTCATTCGACTTTCAGAACTGTCGTTATTCTGTATACAACTTACAAGTACAATGTATATCTTTGAATCTTTGTGCATGTGCTTAGAATTGGAAATTAAAATAAAAAAGCTTTAACGTTGGTCAGGTAACCTTTGAAACAATTATTATGTATATACATTTGTAATGTTATAATTAACTATAATATGAGACAGGCAACCTGTTTGAAGGACGAAGTCCTAAAATTTCAATAATACGATGATCAGATCTGTACAAGCTATTTTGAATGAATTTTGTAGCCGATTTGTTACGGCTGTTCCGTTCATTTTACCTACTGTACGCCGCTCTTCCGTCGGGAGTTTCGTAGAAAGAGATTTTTTTATTAGAATTTTATTTCAAGTTTATTTCGATTTTGCATAGAGTAAATAAATAAAGAATTGGAAATTTTGCATTGAAATATATTTCTTTTG
The DNA here is from genome assembly GCA_963680875.1 of Bathymodiolus brooksi. Classification (NCBI taxonomy): domain Eukaryota; kingdom Metazoa; phylum Mollusca; class Bivalvia; order Mytilida; family Modiolidae; genus Bathymodiolus; species Bathymodiolus brooksi. Next base: position 70,216,354 of record OY804585.1, on the reverse strand, counting down.
CGTTTCTAAATTATCAATTGATTTTTTTTTAAACTTCCGGTGAACAGATATTTGGCTATCAATATAGAAGGAAAAATCGGACAGCCTACCGTTATGAGGACTTCGTCCTTTATAATGCTCTCATTTTTACTCATGACCATGTGACATATCATGTGACACGTCGCTGATGAGTGTTATAATTCTCATACATTTGTATCTGGACATCCTGGTATTTTATAATCGAAAGAGGTTAAACAATCAGGTAGCCTTAGGACTTTAAAATTACCTCTATATCAATGGAACATTTTGTTATTATAATTTATAATAAACTAGTTGTATTTAATTTGGTGAAAATCAAAATATTCGTTATTAGTGCTACATATAGTAATGCATGTCTTTCATGTACTTCTTTATTGTAACATATTGTAATTTGGAGAAGACTTCATAAGTTTGTTTAACTTGTGTCTAATCCATTTTGTCTGTTTAATTGGCAAATAAAATATGTTTAAACTAAAAATAGAAATGTGATATAGTGTAAACAAGAGGCCCATAGGTTAATTTAATTACCCTATTTAACTTCTATCGATGGATATCAAATGATTAGATTGCATTGAGGGACCGTCATGGTTGTGTTGGATTTACTTCTACATATGTAATCAGTGACTATCACCACTAAAGTTGTGAGTTCGAATCCCACCCAGATGAAGTGTACTCGATACAACATTATGTGATAAAGATTGTCAGTGACTTGTGACAGGTCGGTGGTTTTCTCTGGGTACTCCAGTTTCCTCCATCAATAAAACTGATTGCCACAATATAGCTGAAATATTGTTGAAATTGACGTTAAACATCCTAAGGCCAAAAAAAATAAAATATGTGTGTTTACGGTCACCCGACCGACCCTAACCTTTTTTATCGGCAATTATTCGACCCTATCAATTTTTACACAGAATTCGGATAACCATTTTTGTTGTTTAATCAGCAGCAATGTTTTATTTATTCAACCGCTAGCTTTTTGTCGAAATTGAGAGCAAAGAAGGTAGAAAAACTGCGTAACTCGTCATTAAACAGCTTCAACAAATGACGGCTTACCGGAAATTTCGAAAATGAAATACCGGAATCGGATACGACTATTTCCGGTTTTGCCGATAGTAAAAAATAAAAAAAAAATAATGCCGACCGACCGACCCTAGATTTTTTTTTCATGTGACCGTAAACACACATTTTTTTTTTTGGCCTAGCCCTTAATTTGCATTAAAGTCTATTAGATTCGCGAAGATTATGCTTCGCTTCACTTCCATGCAAACATTTTCTTCATATCGCAAATGTTGATCATTGATTTGTCAATTACATGTACATAATGTGATGATGTCACTCCGGAAAAGAGAATACAGAAGATATATATGGCTATGTATACTGTCAAACCTGCCTTAAACGGCACCTGTATATAACAAATCACTGTCTATAAAGGACAGTTTCAATTTCCCCATTTAATGAATAGTGCATATAATTTGAACATGTCTTTAAAGGGCAACTGGCCATAAAGCACACATAAAAAATATTTACATGTTCCCTGTGGTGTCAGCTAGGTGCCCTTGATATACAGGTTTGACTGTACTTCTGATATTGAAATGAACCTATTATGGTAATTTAAATTGAAAAACATGTTTTGTTATTAAAGTTTAATGTACAAAAATGTATCTATGCAATTTTTGATTTTTTTTTTGTGTGAAAAACTTAAAATATAAAACAATAACAAGAACATTCCACTTGTTCTCCAACACTATGCAAAATTTTGTAAAATAAAAAAAATATTTATCCTTTCCTAGCAGTAACATGACGGGTGTAATTAGTGGATCAGGAACTGCTAACCCTTCCGGAGCACCCGAGTTCATCCCTGTTTTTAGTGGGGGTACTTATTGCTCAATCTTCAGTTTTCCGAGTAGTATTTTGTCTATAATACCCTTGTTGGTCTTTTTGTCCCCTTTCTTTTTCCCATTGTATAGTACACCTCAAGAGCTGTTGTCCGATTGGTCAATATATTTATAGGGGGTTGTGGTGTTTAATTCCACTTTCATCCGAATATTTCAGTTTATTACACAAAATTCTCGGTGATTTTACAATGTGATTTAACAAAGCAGTTAAGGATATTGGAATCGTTATACTATAGACGTGCTATGTAGACTGTTTTGCTAACAGCATCTTAATACGACACGGGTGTCACATGTGTCACACTGCTTATCCTTCCGGAGCATCTGAGTTGACTCCCGGTTTTTATTGGGGTTCGTGTCGATGTTTTCTGTGCAGATCGAGTTTTGTAGAATATTGTTTGTCATTTTTGTATTTTTCTTTTGGTCATTGTTTTGTCTGTCCGTCTTCAAATTACGGCTTCTGATTACACCTTTAGTATTTTCAAACTTTTCTCCCGTGTTTTAAAAGTAGTCTATGACCGCTGTAGTATAACGTCCGATGCTAGTACTGAATGATGAAATATTCACGAAGTTTCGGGTGAATTTGAATTGTGCATCTATATATAGTATGAACTAATCCGTGAAAACAATATGAAACTGATTAAAATCCGTGATAACAAATCTAAGATATATAGATAAATGTTTGAAATTTGAGCTTACGTTACTACACTATCGAGTATTTGGTTTGGATGAATTTAGTTTTGGTTCTACGAGAATCTTGTAAAAATGAGACCCAGACATGGAGGAGTGTAACTGTCTTTCAACTTTATTCAATAAACTCAGGTGCAGCAGACTGCGCTACAGGAGCATCAGTTATTTACAGATAATTATTATAAGATGACAGAATAAGTAGATAATGTATAGTATTACAGAAAAACAGATGATAGGTGTTACACAAGTTTTTACGGTCAGAGGTTACGACTTGGGTCTTATCGACTCGTATTATATTTAATACCAGGCCATATGCTTATTAGTATAGTGATATATATTTTAAAGTGGAATGGATTACGAATAAATTCTATCCAAAATAATGGAAATAATATAACATGCATAATTATGCACAAGACTTTAAGAGACTGTGATTGAACAAGTAGATCAAGGTTGTAGGAGCGGGTTGTTGTGTATATGTTTGTAGAGAGGGGGTGCGTGTTGTGGAAAGGGAGGTATTGTCGCTACCTTGAAAATGGCGGGGGACTTTTATTTACATTCTCCCATTTTTGGAATAAATTTAAGAAAAAGCTGAATTGCTAGCATGGAAGCAAAGCCAATTATCCAGTTAACCAAGGGTATAAGAGGATATGATTTTGAACCAGAGTGTATTTCTTTTTACGATTCTTCTACGCGTCTGCAGAATTAAATCTATCTGCAACAATCGCGGCAACAGCGACCCTAAATACTCTTTTTGTAATTATTTGATAATTGAAGTCTATGTTGCTTAGTAAAGTGTTGATTCCAAATATATTCGTTTATTGAACGTCAACATTGTCAAGTAAAGTGTTCATTCGAAATATATTCGTTAATTGAACGTCAATGTTTTTAGTAAAGTGTTGATTCCAAATATATTCGTTAATTGTTTGATAATTGGACGTCAATGTTGTTTAGTAAAGTGTTGATTCCAAATATTCGTTTATTATTGGGCGTATATATTGGTTAGTAAAGTGTTGATTCCAAATATATTCGTTAATTTAACAGGGCTCCCACTACTTTGAAATCAGAGGGAGAAGTGACTTCTCTTTCAGGTGTTGACAAAGGAGAAGTGAGAGACAACAGGAAGAAGTGGTGAGAGTACACGGAGAAGTCAAAATATTTCTCTAATTGTACCCCTTTTCACATTCGCGGGGCATTATCGTGGCATTCGTATGTTATAATGTACTTGTTATGCATTAAGGTATATTCAGTAGTTGTTTAATTCCTTGTTTTTGTTAGCATATCATGTCTCTGATTTACATATGTCCTTGTATTTGTTTTTTGTTTGTTTGTATTAAATAAACCCTTTTCAGATTCTTTGTTTTGTCTTGCAGATGATAAAGGCACATATATAATACATGTAGTCAACTATTGTCCAATAAATAATAAATAAATAAAATTGAATAATAAATTTTATTTCAAACAAGTCACACATAGATAAAATGACAAAACATTAGATAAGATAAATATATGCAAAAAAAAAAAAAACCACAATGCACTATTTACAGAGATTATAATTAATCTAAAGATATATATTAATAACAATTATACAGATTTAAAACAACATATGCATGTCAAAAAATGATGAACAAAAAGAAAGTCCAAAACATAAACAGTTCTATATTAGGGACCGACCATTTAACTTGCATGGGGGGGCTATTGTTTTTTTTTCGTTAAGAAATTATTTTTTCGGACAACACGAGAGTTAGAATATTTATTTTTTTTGTCGAATTTTTTTCCAGAATTTAACATTAGGATATATGACAAAAACTCTGAATCAGATTCTTTTTTTTCCCTCCACCAAAATCAGAATATTTTTTCAGCAACATTGGGAATCAGAATATTTTTTTTTAGAAAAAACCATAACCCCCCCCCCCCCCCCCTTTCAAGTTAAATGGTCGTTCCCTTAAGGACATTCAGTTCACTGAACTGAATAATGATGTTGGTTGGACAACTGAAATCATCTATGTAAATAAAGCAGGACATGTATATATTACTTTTCATACAGGCTTGGGTGGAAAACATAACCACCTTTGTTCTTTTAAATAAATTTACTCACCTTCTTTGATCTACGTATACAAATACAATCAAACAATAGACCAAGCTATATCACATTATCACAAGCTGTGAAATCGCTAATTCTTTAATCAAATTTTAATGAGTATATATTATTTACATTGCTTCTCTTTAATCACTGATTGATATTAATTAAGAAACTAATCGTATCCACAAAGTTAACAATCCTTTTGGATAGCCGCCATCAAACCCCAACTAAATGAAATGAAAAAATACCAACGTTATTTTCCCGAGTACGGATCCGTAGTACAGTTTTTATATTCGTAACTGTTTCGATTACGTCAAAAAACAGAAATTTTGTAGTAAAAATATACCGATGTTTTACTGTTAAAACAGTTAAAATTAGCAAAGCGACTTGGTAAAATTACAGGGCGACTTCCACTTCTCTTTTGGCACTAGTACAAAGCGAAGTGAGCAGCCACAAGGCAACTTCTTCGCCCTCCAACGTGAGCCCTGCGGTCGTATATGTTGGTTAGTAAAGTGTTGATTCCATATATATTCGTTAATTATTGGATAATTGGACGACAATGTTGATTCCAAATATATTCGTTAATTATTGGGCGTATATGTTGGTTAGTGAAGTGTTGATTCCAAATATATTCGTTAATTATTGGGCGTATATGTTGGTTAGTAAAGTGTTGTTTCCATATATATTACAATTTACAATACAATACATTACAATACAATAAGCTTTATTTAAAGTCGGAAAACATCAAACATTACAACACAAGCTCTATTGAGCTTTTAAATCCGACATAAGAATATGCATATATAAACAATAAAACAAAAACATGCACACAATATTTGTAAAAAAAACCAAAAAAAACCATTGGCATATTAAAATTTTCTATGAAATTTCAAACCAAATTAAAATATGAAAGCAATTAAAACACAGCAGTAGCAGAAGCATAATTTAAAAGCACATTATATATTGATGTAAATAAACAAAAAGCATGGATAAAATGAGACATAATAGATATTAAAACTTTTAAAATCACATGCATCTATACCTAAAAATATTAAAAATAAAGCAAAAAAGTATGAAAATAATTTAAAATCATGCACAGAAGCTGCAGTGACATGAGCTGCCATTCCAAGAGTTTATTAAACTCTTAAATTGCTTGAAAGATGTTTCTTTCCTGAAATGGTCTGGCAGCTCATTCCAAGTTTTTGAAGCATAGTATCTAAAAGAGTTCAATCCATACCGGGTAGTCTTGACTGTTGGTATATGTGCTGTATTGCTGTACCTAAAATTATATTTATTATTTTTTAAAGTTACAAGATCATGTAGATATTGAGGGGTTTCCTTATTTATAATTTTAAATGTTTCAATAGCTATTGTACCTATACTAATTTTTAGAGAAGGTAATTTTGATTTAGCCAGAAGTTCTTCATATGTGGAGTGGTTTTCATTATATATAAATTTTAGTGCTTTCTCTTGAATTGTTTCCATCTTTTTAGTATTGGCTTCAGAACAAAAATGCCAAATTACTGGGCAGTAGTTAAAGTTTGATGGAATAAATGAGTGATATATAGTTAATTTGCCTAATCTATTTAAATATTTTCCCATTCTTTTTAATACATTAAGTTGCCTAGAAGCTTTTCAACAGATATTTGTGATGTGAGAGTTAAATTTTAATTCATAATCAATTGTTACTCCAAGGAGCTTAACTTCATCCTCAGTTTTTAAAATATTACCATTTAAATTAAAAGAAATATTTTTAGATTGTGTGTTTTTACCAATAGCAATTGCTTGGAATTTATCAGGTTCACTTTCATTTGATTTGAGGTAAACCAATCTATTAGATTAAGACTGTCTTTTTCCAAGGTGTTTATAATTTTATCTAAATCGTAGCCAGAATATGATAATGTATTATCGTCTGCATAATTATATAGGGAACTGTCAGATATGAAATAAAATATATCATTTATAAATATGTTAAAAAGTACTGGACCTAAAGGATTGATTCCTGAGGTACGCCTTTGTAAATATCTTGCCACGTACTTAATGCTGTTCCTAATTTAACACATTGTTTTCTATTTGATATTCGTTAATTATTGGATAATTGGACGTCAATTATAATAATACTTTATTCCAAAAGCAATACAGCTTATAGGTAAATAAATACAAATTACAAACAATACACGATACATTATACACAATACATAATTATATAATTATAATTATAGCGGAGCATGATATAAATTTAGGAATTACGAATTTTTTCAGCAACATATACATACTTTCCTAGATTGTTAAGTTCTTTAATATTTTGAACAGATAATAACTGTGTTAGTTTAAAAGCAGATGGATTGATACAATAATAGGGTTTTATATATTTTCTACGAATTTCCACATATTTACTACACTCTAAAATAAAGTGTTGGTTAGTAAAGTGTTGATTCCAAATATATTCGTTAATTATTGGGTGTATATGTTGGTTAGTAAAGTATTGATTACAAATATATTCGTTAATTATTGGGCGTATATGTTGGTTAGTAAAGTGTTGATTCCATATATATTCGTTAATTATTGGATAATTGGACGTCAATGTTGGTTAGTAAAGTGTTGATCCAAATGTATTCGTTAATAATTGGATAATTTCACATAAAAAGTCGGATCTCTTTTGCATATTACAACTATTATCAATAAACCAAGGATCAGAAGACAGCAACACTAATGCTCCACAGGTCTGGTCTGGATCTGAGTCGTACTAAATGTCTTTGTTGTTTAGTAAAGTCTTGGTACCAAATATATTTATGAATGAGTTGCCATCCAACCACTGACCCTCGTGTAGTCCAATCAATCCCCGTTCTTTACCTACAAGATAAATTTGAAGGTAATTTAAAGTCAAACCTGCTTTAGCTTAGTTTTCTTTCTCCAAAGACTTTTAAGTTATTTGGTGTTCAAATATCTTGGGTTTGAGGGTTCCTGATGAAGGCCAAGTTATTCTATGAAAACATCGTGTGCACTAAATTAGATATCTACCTTTTTTTAAATTAATGTCCACCTCTATTAAATAATAACTTACATTATCATTATAATTGAGCAATTTCAACCAATTAAGCATATCCCATTATTATTATTGTATGCATATCATTTGATATATAGATTACCGGTACTGACATCAATAATATGATTACAATATTATAAAATACTATATTACTGCGGAGCAGACGTTTACTCTTCCAGAGCACCAGAATGTACCTTATTTTTTTACTAGGGTTTTTGTTGTCTACTGCTTTTGGTTTTTCTTTTTTCTGCCCTTGCGTTGTTGTCTATAATATTAAAAGAATATTAATTAAGAAACTAATCATATCCACAAAGTTAACAATCCCTTTGGATAGCCGCCATCAAACCCCGACTAAATGAAATGAAATAATACCAACGTTATTTTTCCCGAGTACGGATTCGTAATACAGTTTTTATATTCGTAACCGTTTCGATTACGTCCCTTTACAATGGCGGTTTGAAAAACGGAAATTTTGTAGTAGAAATATACCGATGTTTTACTGTTAAAACAGTTTAAATTAGCAAAGCGACTTGGTAAAATTACAGGGCGATTTCCACTTCTCTTTTGGCACTAGTACAAAGCGAAGTGAGCAGCCACAATGCGACTTCTTCGCCCAAATCGCACTCCAACGTGAGCCCTGCGGGTGTATATGTTGGTTAGTAAAGTGTTGATTCCATATATATTCGTTAATTATTGGATAATTGGACGTCAATGTTGGTTAGTAAAGTGTTGATTCCAAATATATTCGTTAATTATTGGGTGTATATGTTGGTTAGTAAAGTGTTGATTCCAAATATATTCGTTAATTATTGGGCATATATATGTTGATTAGTAAAGTGTTGATTCCATATATATTCGTTAATTATTGGATAATTGGACGTCAATGTTGGTTAGTAAAGTGTTGATTCCAAATATATTCGTTAATTATTGGACGTATATGTTGGCTAGTAAAGTGTTGATTCCATATATATTCGTTAATTATTGGATAATTGGACGTCAATTTTGGTTAGTAAAGTGTTGATTCCAAATGTATTCGTTAATTATTGGATAATTTCACATAAAAAGTCGGATCTCTTTTGTATATTATAACTATAATCAATTAACCAAGGATCAGAAGACAGCAAAACTAATGCTCCACAGGTGTGGTCTGGATCTGAGTCGTAATAAATGTCTTTGTTGTTTAGTAAAGTCTTGGTACCAAATATATTTATGAATGAGTTACCATCCAACCACCGACCCTCGTGTAGTCCAATTCATCCCCTTTCTTTACCTATAAGATAAATTTGAAGGTAAAGTCAAACCTGCTTTAGCTTAGTTTTCTTTCTCCAAAGACTTTTAAGTTATTTGGTGTTCAAATATCTTGGGTTTGAGGGTTCCTGATGAAGGCCAAGTTATTCTATAAAAGCATCGTGTGCACTAAATTAGATATCTACTTTTTTTTATTAGTGTCCACCTCTATTAAATAATAACTTACATTATCGTTATAATTGAGCAATTTCAACCAATTAAGCATATCCCATTATTATTATTGTATGCTTATCATTTGATATATAGATTACTGACATCAATAATATGATTACAATATTATAAAATACTATATTACTGCGGAGCAGACGTTTACTCTTCCAGAGCACCTGAATGTACCTTATTTTTTACTAGGATTTTTGTTGTCTACTGTTTTTGGTTTTCCTTTTTTCTGCCCTGGCGTTGTTGTATATAATATTAAAAGAATATTAATTAAGAAACTAATCATATCCACAAAGTATATGTTGGTTAGTAAAGTGTTGATTCTTCTTCTTCTTCCCGGATACGAGTCGGACTCTGTAGTTACTGAGTGTGTGACTCGGGAGCATAAACAATCAGACAGGGGGCCCCTCCAAAATAGGTAAAAGTCCAAAGAGATGGATGGTATATACAAATAAAAGTCATGTACAATATATACATCGTACGACTGCCCTGTCGTTATCTGTGTTGTGATGAAGGCCAGGGGATGGAATTCAACCTGACCTTAAAGTCCTCTAGGGAACCAGCATCTACAACTGAAGATGGTACTCGGTTCCATTCCCTGATGGATCCCGGGTAGAAGGAATGTTGGTATGTGTCCTTCCTGGCTCTGATCTGTCTGAATCTATGGTTTCCTCTTGTTCTGGAGTCCTCTGCTGTGTAATAGTTGGCTGGTTCAATGGCAATCAGCTGATGGTGGATCTTGTAGCACATTACAAGGGTTTGTTTCCATCGTCTTTGCTGGAGGGATTCCCATTGAAGACTGTTTAGCAGGTTTGTTACACAGCCTGGGGAGTTGTCCTGGTAACAGTTATAGGCAAAGCGAGCTGTCCGCCTTTGTACTTGCTCTATGTCTCTTGTGGTGGTAATCTGGTGTGGGTCCCATACTGGGGAAGCATACTCCAAAACAGGTCGCACTAGAGTGGTGTAGGCTGTTGCTTTGGTTTTGGTAGTGCATCTTCCCAGATTTTTCCTGAGGAAGCCAAGGGTCTTAGAGGCTTTCCCTATTGTCTGGTTGATGTGTTTCGTCCAGGTCAGGTCTTTGTTGATGGTGATTCCAAGGTATTTCTCACTATCAACTACATCAAGAGTGTGTCCGTGCAATGTGTATGACGTCTGGTGGAACTGACGTTTGCCAGGAACACTGATTACAATGCATTTTTCAGGATGGAAACACATTTGCCATTTTCTCTCCCATTCTTCTAGTGATGATATGTCGTTTTGTAGGTCTACTGCATCTTGGATCTTTCTGATGCGGCGGAATAGTAGACAATCATCTGCAAAAAGTCTGGCACTTGAGGATGTTGCTTCAGGTAAGTCATTTATGTATGCCAGGAACAATAGCGGACCCATCACGATACATTGAGGAACTCCGGAGACAACGTCAAGTGGATCTGACTTGTGGTTCTCAAGTATTACGGACTGAGTTCTGTTGGTCAGGAATTGTTTGATCCATTCAAGGGTATTCTGTTGTACTCCGTAGAATTCCATTTTATGCAATAGCCTGTCATGGGGGACCTTGTCGAAAGCTTTGGCGAAATCTAGCAATATGATGTTTGTCTGGTCACCCTCTTCCATGTTTCGTGCGATGTCATCAATGGTAATAAGTAACTGGGATTCGCAAGATCGTTTGACTCTGAATCCATGCTGCTCATTACAAAGGAACTGGTGGCGATCGAAGTGGTCCATGATGGAACTATGGACAATGTGCTCCAATAGTTTGCAGGCGATCGAAGTCAGTGACACTGGTCGGTAATTGGATGCTATATGCTTCTCTCCTTTCTTGAAGACTGGGACAATGTTGGCTTCCGTCCAGTCGTCTGGTACTAATCCGCGGTCTAATGAGATGTGGTACAGTTTAGTTAGATAAGGTGCCAAGTGGTCAGCCAGGTTCTTAAGTATGTATGCTGGGATTTCATCGGGACCGGTAGCTTTGAATGGTCTCGGTCCTCTTAGTAATTTTACTACACCTTGGTTGTTGACTTGCATCTTCATCATTTATGGGTATGGGCTTAGGCCTTTGTCTGGTATGTTTGTATAATCTTCCTTAGTATAAACGGAATGGAACTGCTTATCTAGGATGTCTGCCTTAGATACTGTGTCACTGTGTAGGTAACCATCTTTGTTCTTGAGAGATGTTATTCCCGAAGATTCGTGTTTGCGGCTTTTGATATAGGACCAAATTCGCTCTGGGTTCTTATGTAGATCTTCACTTACTATGTCCTGCATGAAATTGGCGTGGGCTTGTCTGGATTCTCTTTGTAGGTTTGCCTTGAGTTTCTTATATCTCTTCCAGTCTTTTGTAGCTTTTGTACGTTTGGCCTTTGTGTGAACCCTCTGCTTCTGTTTGCACAGGCGACGCAGACGTGTGTTCATCCAAGGGTGACTATGGCGAGCAAGAGTTCTTTTTGTTGGTACATGTTTGTTAATGGACTCAGTTATAAGTTGTTTAACTGATGACCACATGGTGTTAATATCTTTGAATTCTGTTGTGTTGAATTTGCTGAATTCTGTATCCAATTGTTTTCCCATGTTCTCTAAATCCGCTTTTTTTCCAAAGGCATATCTTTCTTCTAGTTGGTCTCGGTTTGTATGCATTTGTTGCTATGTCGACCATCAAGATGTCATGGTCGCTGTTTCCAATTGGTGGTAGAGTTTTACATCTTTCAACATGTCCAGGATGGCTATTGAATAGGAGGTCTAATATGTTGTTTTCTCGAGTTGGATGGTCATTTACTTGTTGAATTGAAAGTTTTACTGATGGCTTTAGGGACTTGGTTTCCAGTTACATCATTCATTTTCCAGTTTATATCTGGCAAGTTGAAGTCGACTCGAAGTAGGAAAATGTGGTTTATGTTTTTGCTCTTGAGGTTCTGTATTTCTGTGATGGTGCTCTCGACGTATTTAATGTCTTGTTTATTAGGAGGTCTAGTAGCTGGTGATCATGAGATGCTTATTTCCTAGTTTAATGCTACCAGTTATCATCTTTGCCTCTTTACTGCCATTCACTTGTGTCAATCCATAATCCATATTCAGATTTCGATGCAATTAGTACCCCTCCATGTGCGTCGCCTTCTCTGTCTCGTCTAATAACATCAAATCCAAGCTCAGCTGGAAAGATTTCTCCATTTCCAATGTCTTTTGTTAACCAGGTTTCAGTACCAATGATGACATCTGGCTGGACCGTTTCCATTAAAACTGGCAGCTCAATTCGTTTATTTTTAATGCTCTGGAAGTTGATTATTAAGGTTCTTAAAGTCGTTTTGTTTTTCTGTTTACTGTGGGGTTCTTTGGTTATTCGTTTTGGTGATGATGTGGCTAAATGGTCTCCAATGCAAGAATCGCTGTTGTCAGCATCGAGAGTTGACGCTTTGCTCAGAGTATCTGAGCATTAATACAGTAGTAGTAGAGTTATCTCTCATTTTTCTTTCAAAACAAAGATGACGTTAAACAACGAGACACCGGCGCGTTTCACCCTGACAACAGACGTTGAAATTATAAACAGACGTAATAATTGTTTTTTAAATATTATAAGGACGTATATACTTCCTTGAATATTACAATAAAAAGATAATTGAGTAAGTTTGTCCCCAAATGTTGGTTCAATGACTTTACCAATGTAACATTCCACAAGTCACCAAATATTGTTATAGCGACACATATGAATCACTTACACACAACACAAAAATTACATATTTATTAGTTTTGATGCAGTTACATCTAAATCCCTCATACAAAGGTAATCAGTAAGATATATTCTTTACACAGTGTGTTAGTGACCTAATACGATATATACGGGGTCAGTAAATTTTGTTATCTTGTTTTACCTATATTGATATTTTTTTATTTATTAAATCTCTTCTGACATACTGACAATAATTTTTGTTTCTACGCGGAAGTTAACTTTTGAGATTTCGTAAAGAACGATAACTTGAATAAAGGAACGACAGCTCGATTGAATGAGACTAGATTCGGCCCTAAAAAAAGTCGTCCCAAATATATCTCGGCCCAAAACAACCTCGACACTTGTTGATGCACTGGATGAGCGTGAAATTGCCAGATAATTTTCAGATGCGCGAGCATTCATGACAGTGCCGGTTTCATATTACGATATATACGGGGTCATATGGAATTTACTGACTCCGTATAAGATAAGATAAGATAAGATTGTATTGATCCAAATTAACGGGCCCACGAAGGGGCATATAAACATAATAACACATAAGGTGATTGCATAAAATATGGTAGGGGGCCTCATGTACGTCCGTGTCGCAAGTTCGTTCGCCATCTTTGTTTACGCTTACTACGCTTGCGCAAGTTCGTGACGTCATCTTTTCAGATCGAGAGCGTTCCCCAAATAGAAACGAATAATTTCCAGACCTATTTGCAGAAAATAAGATTTAAACATGTAAATATTAAATAAAAAACTATATTTGCGATAAAAATACTTCAATTTCTTAAGTCATAATTAAGAAAGCCATAAATATCAGAAAAAATACATATATTGATGAAAAACTTCAGAAAATTTGTTTGCCCAACAGTGTTGACATTCCAGTGCGTCGACCTAAATTTCTATTTATATGGAATAGGCCAAGCAAATGTTTTTTTAATAACTTCAAAAAGTTGTGACTCCTTACGTCCCCCCCCCCTGACAAATACACGGCTGGTAATCCGCACAAGCAGAACAGTCGGTTCTGCAAAGAAATTCGTGAGGATAACTTCCGGTTTTGGTGGAGGAGAGTTTACGAAGACGCTTCGAAAGGTATGTACATGTCAAAAATTGAAATTTGCTTTTTTACTGCTCGAATATTGCAAAATCAGAGAATGCTACGCAGTGGCGAAAGCTTTCACGATTAGAAACATGTATAGTTTATTGTTGTATATGAAGTGTAACTCTCGCAAAATCAATCGTCCCACGAAAAACATGACGAAAATTGTGACACTCTTACATTTCTAAGTTGTTCTTGACAAAGATACAAGTTAAATTTTCAATATGTTTTCATCATGGGAGTCTAAATGTAATCGGGGATAAATTCCGATTCGTCAGAAGTAAATTGAAGTCTAGATAAATCAACAAACTGTCAATTTCCTCGTTTTCCTGCTTGAGGAGATCGGTTCTGATAGAGCACATTGCGAATGCACGAGGAGATTTGCTAGTTTTGTTAATTGTTTTCTGCAAAATTGATAAATTGACACTTTTAAACATAAAACTGATAAATAATCTGTCCACTTTCAGGAGATTCCATGATTCAAGGGAAAGAGGAAAAGGGGATTGACATTGACTCTTTCCAAAAAACACATTTCGATATAGATTGCCTGTATCACCGCCAAGGAAACGAACAAAAACAAGTAGCAGTACACCAAATTTAAAATCCCCATCAATCAGGACACCAAGTTTATTAAAAAAATCTCTTTCAATTTCAAAATATTTATATCCTTTCAAACGGGTTTCCACACCTATACGGCGCAACCTTTTTACTAAAGATGACGGAAACTTCACCGCAGATCTACAGTAGTTGAAGTTTTTCAAGATGTTCTTGACAAACTGTCTGATGATGGGAAAAAGGACAAGCTATTGAAATTCTTTAAATTAGTACAAGATGGAAAATTCCCTTTGAATAACATTGCATTTGAGTTGTTTTTGGACATTGTAGAATGGTTTGACAAAGATGAATCACGTCGAAATGAGATATTCGCCATCAACTCTCCAATTTATTTGGTTAGGGAGAAAGTTATTTGGTGGTCGATTCATTCGGTTTATGTTTGGCCCAAAAAATGAAAGTGACATTTTAACAGGATCTTCAACGTCGAATAGGTGTGGAAACCCGTTTGAAAGGATATAAATATTTTGAAATTGAAAGAGATTTTTTTAATAAACTTGGTGTCCTGATTGATGGGATTTTAAATTTGGTGTACTGCTACTTGTTTTTGTTCGTTTCCTTGGCGGTGATACAGGCAATCTATATCGAAATGGTGTTTTGTAGAGTCAATGTCAGTCCCCTTTTCCTCTTTCCCTTGAATCCTGGCATCTCCTGAAAGTGGACAGAGAATAGTTTAGTTTGATTAGAGTATCTATCAGTTTTATGCTTAAAAGTGTCAATTTATCAATTTTGCAGAAAGCAATTAACAAAACTAGCAAATCTCCTCATGCATTCGCAATGTGCTCTATCAGAACCAATCTCCTCAAGTAGGAAAACGAGAAAATTGACAGTTTGTAGATTTATCTAGACTTCAATTTACTTCTGACGAATCGGAATTTATCCCCGATTCCATTTAGACTCCCATGATGAAAACATAACTTGCATCTTTGTCAAGAACAACTTAGAAATGTAAGAGTGTCACAATTTTCGTCATGTTTTTCGTGGGACGATTGATTTTGCGAGAGCTACACTTCATATACAACATTAAACTATACATGTTTCTAATCGTGAAAGCATTCGCCACTGCATAGCGTTCTCTGATTTTGCAATATTCGAGCAGTAAAAAAGCAAATTTCAATTTTTGACATGTACATACCTTTCGAAGCGTCTTCGTGAACTCTCCTCCACCAATACCGGAAGTTATCCTCACGAATTTCTTTGCAGAACCAACTGTTCTGCTTGTGCGGATTACCAGCCGTGAATAGAGGAAATCAGTGTAATAGCATCATAAATTGACACTTTATAAAAGATTAGCCGAAATTGGATAAAAATCATTTAAATTTTCGTTTTATGTTTTTTTTTTTATTAACATTGAACTGTGCCACATTTTCCGCAAAAACAATTTGTTTGATCTACCAAAATAGTGTGTCACGTGACAATTACATCCGGAGACCTACTTGGGACTCCCAATTCAAAATGGAGGATCACTAAAGGTAAAATTGTTGTTTTTTTATTTGTTTACATTTTGCTAAAATGGTCTGTTATTGTTATAATTTTAAATACTTGTTTAAACTCTATGTCAGCATAAATTTACCGGTGAATTGTATGCACGGTATTATAATAAGACGGGATATTCCTTAGGGAGGACGTACTTTGGTACTTGGTGGATATCATATAAATTGTATATATCGTATTAGGTCACTAACACACTGTGTAACTTAACTCGAGTAATACTGCGCCCTCTATCGGCACTATCGCTGGATGAGGGCTTGGACGCTCTAAAAATCCGTAAGTTGCTGTCTGGTTCAGCCGACCAATCAAATGTCAAATATTAGCGCGTATGCGCATTAGTGACTTCCTTTACTTCCGCTTGTAAATATTGAAAAAACAAACACGGAGAATGATTGTGCACGTGCCTTTGCATATTTATAAAACAAATACACCTTTATTCTCATAATTATGATTTAAATTGCCATAGATTCACAGATTTAAACAAATAAAAC
The DNA here is from genome assembly GCA_963680875.1 of Bathymodiolus brooksi. Classification (NCBI taxonomy): domain Eukaryota; kingdom Metazoa; phylum Mollusca; class Bivalvia; order Mytilida; family Modiolidae; genus Bathymodiolus; species Bathymodiolus brooksi. Next base: position 70,199,762 of record OY804585.1, on the reverse strand, counting down.
ACCGTACGTGTAATCATTTTTTTGAAGTTTTCATGTTTTAATCTAAATTTGCTAATATGTCACAATACACATGTACATCTAACATGTATGTGGGACAATAAAAGTGACTGTATATCTTTATTCTCATACAGCCAAATACAAAGGCACTCGTGGCACGGAATTACTATCCCCTTTCCGAGTACTTGTTTATTTTCAATAAAATTTCTTTATTATTTCATCTCTTTTCCCTGAATTTATTGTGGATAATAATAGTATATATAGGGTCGACACACGTAACTTGCCGTTAACATAAGATTGTATAAATATGGATATGCACAAGTTAAATTAAGGAAAATGGGATGAAATAATAAAGAAATTTTATTGAAAATAAATATGTAAACAGAAAGTTGATTATTTCATAAATTAAACTGATTTTTAATACAATTTATTAAGAAATACCCATCACAATATCGTTATTTAGTTAAATACTTATTAGACTGGTTTTTTTTTAAAACTATTTTTGTCTTTTTAATTGATAACTGACCCAAGTTAGCCTAAATAAATGAAATGTGACTTAATGTGTTAATTATATAAATCCTTGCCTTCTATCAATTTTAATTTCTTATCTAATTCTTATTCTTATTATGTAACAATATGGTCAGGTTGTTATTTTCATTGAATGGCATCTCAAAATAGATGGCTTCACAGTAGGAGCTCTTCCTATATATTGGTTACATCCTGTATATTACAACTGACAGCTAATGCATGACAAACAATTTTAATCAGCCATCAGTATCATAAAATACATTTTTTTTAAATCTTTATTTTAAATGAAATTAAAAAAATCATTATAAGAGTGAATTCAATTCAAGCTTTTATTTACTTTCCAACTTTGAAATAAAAATCATTATGTTTTAATATTTAAAAAATAGTAATTATTCATTTAAGTTTTATTTCATGTTTGGTTGTATTTATCCGGATATGTGTATTGCATACAGCATTACATCATCTAATCGCTCCATTGGACATTATTTACAAACACTTTACAGCTCCTCCTATTTTATGTCGTAATACCCATAAGTCATAGCGATTTACTATTTCCGGTTTGACGGATTATTTTCAATGAATGCATCCAGGAGTTAATGTAGCGACCAGCGGGAGCGTAATATAACGACTGGATTATTCGGGTTATGTGTAACTAATATGTGAGCGTAAGCGAGCTCTTTATGGTATAAAATGTGTACTTAGGATTTTTTGACAAACATGGCTGAACATAGTGACGAATAAAAAAAAATCGACGCTTTGTAAACACCGGTTCCGTGTAACACACTAACACATTCAACTAATGCAGATCTTCTTAACATAAAGCGTAAAGGTGATCCTGAAGTCTCGTACCCTCTCTCGTACGTCCGATACCACTGAAACCCGGAACCCGTGTGTAATAAAAGTCATTTGTTAGCTTGTTTTACTTATATTGATATTTTTTAATTTATTAAATCTCTTCTGACATACTGACAAGAATTTTTGTTTCTACGCGGAAGTCAACTTTTGAGATTTCGTAAGGAACGATAACTCGAATAAAGGAACGACAGCTCGATTGAATGAGACTAGATTCGGCACTAAAAAAAAGTCGTCCCCAATATATCTTGGCCCAAAAAATCTCGACACTTTTTGATGCACTGCGTGCAATTGCCAGATAATTTTCAGATGCGCGAGCATTCATGGCCGTGCCGGTTTCATATTAATATCTTACCTCCTACAAATTTATAGGAATGCAATTGGTTTAACGACGTCAGCGGTATATATTCAATGCATAGCGACCGGTAGCCGTGTATAAGCAAAATTTCGATTATCACAGTCTAATATACATGGTTTCCACAAGTTATTTCCCCTACCACAGGTTTTCAAAAATTAGCATGGCGACGAACGTCAGCAGACCCAATCGGCAAACCTCGGGCGAGTCCGCTTCTCTCCCTCAATACCTCGGCTGTAATACGGTATTTGATATGCGTCTACGCGTCACATTTCTTCGCCGGAAGACCGTATCACTTCAATTAAACATTGCGTACCGCGAATAAGTTCTAAAATGGCGACAATAGATGAGGTTGCTTTGAAAAATATTGGTCTTTGATGAAGGTGCGGAATCAGCCGACATTGCGACGAATGAAAATATATTATTATTGGACGAATATTCGAAAGTGAAATTATTTTAATACCTCCTTCATTGAAGATTTCCGAAAGTAGTTCCAATTGGAGCTATCGTAATACGGACGAGGTATGATGAAGGTACGGAATCAGCCGAAGTTGCGACGAGCGTTAGCAGACCGTAACTACTCGGGTAGCAAGAATGGCTGAGTATATACGTAGTTACGATTGGTCAGCAGACGTTTCGGGGGGGGGGGGGGGGGGGGGCACATCAGTAAACCAGCCAATCCGCATTGATTCGAAAATACAAAAACAGTTGACTCTCGTTATCTCGAATTCGATGGGACCATGGAAAAAATTCGAGTCAACCGTAGTTCGACTCAAGAGGAGCTACGAAGATACCGGAAGTGTGGTTTGCTTAACAACGAAAGGGAGACAACTCGAGCGAAATTTTGAAGAGCTAAAACCAGCATTGCATGTCCCTATTCTCGGAACGATTTTAAACATATTCGATGTTTTTGTTGCTGTTTTTTTCTCTCCGTTAAATTCTTTGAATCTTGTGAAACGACTGATAACTTCTAGATATCTTTTTTTGTGTGAATGAATATGTTTATCCGTTTTGTTTATGTTTTTCACCTGTTGCATTGTCATTAAACTTCACCCATCATGACGTATTTTTCTTTGTGCAATACTGTTTATCTACAATAAATGATGTGTTTTTATTATTCAATAAAGTGTAGAAGAAAACTATTCTTCTTTAATCAAAATTAATTTCCGACAAATAATTCAATAGATAAAACGTTTCCTTTGTGTACTTTTCATAATCATTGATGTATGCCGACCCAAGCGCACTTATTATGAATCGATAATTTTTGATTGTACACATCTAACTTGTGTCATAATACCAAGCCAATTCAAATATTATCACTAATTAACAGATTGTGAAATAGCCTAAGGTAAAAATGTCAAATTCAATGACCGGATGTTTCACCTGTGATCCGATTTTAATCCTAAAGTAATACACATGTTTTGACAGGTAAATTTGACTTAACGAATGTAAATAATATGGCTTTCTACATCTCGGGACCAAAACTTTTATTCGAGACAACCGAAATTTCGACTCATCCGAATTCGACTCAACAGGAGTCAAATTATATATATTTATACACAACGAAGTTCGGGACTTCGATAAAAATTCGACTCAACCGGAAATTCGAGTCAACCGAATTCGAGACAATGAGAGTCAACTGTAGTACAAAATAGAACACCATATTGATGATCACATTAGGGAAATTTTTCCCAAATATTTGAAAATTTGTCTTGAATATAGCTAAAATATGGCCGAGGCAGCTGATTTCAGTATGCCTGATGCTTTTGCTAAAGATTATTTAGACAGAATCATTAAGAAAACAGAAAAAAGTTTAAATAATACATGTATTTTATATACATTTGTACAGGATGAAAAACAAAATCTGGTTACACTGGTATTGATGTGCGATTGCCTGGACACTCGCGTTTTGTACCAATGAATGTATATAGACCACAGGGCCTTGTCACTATCCACGTAAATATACTATCAATGTATAAACATGTACAACAAGGGCGGACACCTTTTTTACCCCCGCTCGTTTCAAGTCGTGTTTGTTTTTTAAAATTCCTTCTAATATATTCAAAACCCTATTTGGTTCAACTCCCAATACCTTATTCTTTTAAAAAAAATATCATGACCACCCCGCGACTACCTCTTGTGAAGGCGCAGCGGTCGTTTTTGTCAGGAATTCGCCTGAGTAGAGAACTCCATGGACCCAAAGTGAAAGCAACAGCGCCACCTATAAAAAAACGGAAGTTCGGAACTCTCGGGGTTTTACCATTCGATATTTGGTTTTCTCGCTAGTTATCGTGTTTCTAAGTAACCCGAATAATCCAGTCGTTATATTACTCTCCCGCTAGTCGCTGCATTAACTCCTGGATGCATTCATTGAAAAATCCGTCAAACCGGAAATAGTAAATCGCTATGACTTATGGGTATTACGACATAAAATAGGAGGAGCTAAAGTGTTTGTAAATAATGTCCAATGGAGCGATCAGATGATGTAATGTTGTATGCAATACGCCTATCCGAATAAATACAACCAAACATGAAATAAAACTTAAATGAATAATTACTATTTTTTTTAAATATTAAAACATAATGATTTTTATTTCAAAGTTGGAAAGTAAATAAATGTATCATGGCACAGTTGTTTATTTTGTCATATTCCGATGCTGTTTCTTTCCGTGATATAAGGGGTCACTTAGGGACAATTCCTTCAATCGTAACTTTTTATATATGCGCTTGTCGTAGAAGGCGACTATAGCAGGGTCACCCGTCGGAATCCCGGGGAATAAAAATAGAACCTACTTGTCGTCGGAAGAGACAGAAAAACAAGTTCCCGTGTTAAGCCGTTGCCCATGTTGACCCATCCCAGAGTCCCCTCTTTCTGGTTTTTTGTTTACAAACTTTTCTCATCCTGAATATGACTGAAATATTGCTTGCTGGACCTTAAGCAATCAATCAATCAATCAATTCGCACACATTATTGTATCCAGCTCTATTGGTGTGTCGACATTGCTTTTTAACATAAATATTCCACGATAAAGGGCGGGGGGCACTGGTACGCTCTCCTTTTGGCTTTTCCTTTTTTTTTGTATTTCTTTTTTTTATGTATTCATTTATTTCATCTTTCTTTTTAATAGTGACCTTTCTTGGCTGGACTCGGCTACACGCTTCTTAAATAAATCCTGAAGTAGTCGCTACTAAAAAATATACGGGATACTTACACTACCGGTTCATCACGATTGGATCCAGGTCTTTATGGAGTCCGCGTTGTTCATATATGTGTTTTTTTTTAGCTCTTGTGTGGCCCTGCCAATTGTTTGTCCGTCTATGATATCGTGTTTCCGATGTTCTGGACCTTTCTTTGGTGAGTAAACGGTTCGGTTTCTGGCCTCATATTACACATGTTATAGTGTTAACTTTCAAAGAAATATAGCATTTGTCGGACTATCGGACCGTCGGACTATCGCACTGTCGGATTATAGGTCGGACTCCATTATTTATGTATAACCTATATACATGTACATACAAATTGTCATATCACCCTTATTAATGAACCTCAACCACTCTGTCAAGCATTAAGTTTCAATGATAATTCATTTGTGTACACAAGCATGTCAATTTGTTAATGGTTTCTATTAAACATCATAAATGTATATACGGAAGCATAGTAATTCAACAATACCTTAGAGTCAGATAAGACAGGGTTAATAAAGTTTCATTGATGACACTGGGATCAGAAAATAGTCTCGGATATCAGAAGTGACAGGTTTCATAATATACATGGGTTGGTTTGGTTTATGGTGTTCAATGCCACTTTCAACAATATTTCTGTTATATCGTGGCAGAGTTATTAGTGGGGGAAACCGGAGAAAACCACCGACCTGTCGCAAGTCGCCGAGAAACTTTTATCACATAATGTTGTATCGAGTTCACCTCGCCATGGACGAGGTTCGAACTCATAACTTTAGTGGTGATATACACTGATTGCACATGTAGTTGTAAATCCAATCACCATACGATCACGACTACGATGGCCCCTAATAAACAAGACTTGTCAACAAAGGGTATTAAGAAATATTTTGGGACCCATAATTTTGTGTCGTATATCATAAGATGTCGGAAAACTCAGGTGTCTGATTGCACAAGTTCAACTCTAATTATGAATCAAAATCATCTTTGATATTGTTATACTCCTTCTTAGTGATGAAAAAGATATTCTGAAAAAATAGGGTTCCTATAATTTACAAGGAAATTCTTTCTCAACTTATTAAAGATACATTTAAATGCTGTGATTTGATTGTGATTCGCTATAAAGACAGTCGTCAAGACTAGTCAAAGTATTTTAAAACGATCGCATGACTGGGGATTTTTCTGCCAGTTGACCCTCAATATTTTGTTTTCCTTTGAGATGAAGAACTGGATTTTCCGTCAATATACTGGATTCCTAAATTACAGAAGTGTCCTTACTGCTTTATACTGCTGTCCATTAACACATTTACTTTTAGTATGTAATAGTTAAATTAAGAGTACCACTCTTCTACAGACTATAGAACATATCTCAATCACATTGAGGTAATCATTTAACAAATTTATGTTCATCACTGATAACTTCTCAGTGACTGCGAAATGAAGAACACCAATAAAGGTAGTAATTTTGAACTTTTCACTAAAGTTTGGGCCCATAAAACTAGTTTAGCCCCACCACTTTTTATTGAAGCACCTGTTCCAAGCCAGGAAAGTGAGCGGTCATGTATTTGTGTAAGGGTTATCAATTTTGCATCTTTCTACGATTTCTCTACTGGATTTTTGAAATATTCCAACAGTGTGGTATTTCTTGTTTTTCATGTGATTTCATATCCTTTTTTCATTATTAAATTGTAATATAGTGGCATACTGATATCTCTTTTGGTCTGTTTAATATATTTACTCATTTTGATATGCCTTTTGGGTGAAAGTAAGCAACACTCTAAAGGTAAAAGAATTTTGAAGATATATTTAATAGAACAAAAGATATACCCAAATCACCAAGATGAGTGATATACCTACCACATGTGTTTTTACGCTATGTCTCTGACTGTACTGTATACATCAATTTAATCAATGCTTTTCCTTTAAATATTATGCTTACAACAAAGATATATATTACAGCATCATACATTGAAGTTTATGTTTATGGTTTTTTTTTAAATATTCTGATTTTGGTGGAGGAAAAAAATAATAATCTGATTCAGAGTTTTTGTCATATAACCTAATGTTAAACTCTGGGAATAAAATTCCCGCTTTGAGCGACAAAAAAATAATATTATAACTCGTGTTGTCCGAAAACAAATTTCTGAACGAAACAAAAAACCATACCCCCCCCCCCCCCCCCCGCTGCAAGTTAAATGGTCGGTCCCTTAACATTCTCTCATATAATTGTACATCAAATGTTATCGAATTTACTTAAAATATGCATGTACGCAGCTTATATGGATCTCTGGATGGTGCCGTCTGCTTTGTACTAGACCAACACACTTAGTTGGATATTTTTTCTTAGGTTCCTGAAATAACTGTCAATTAGTAGACATGTTGCCCCATTCTTGCAAATTATCCTGATGACTGACTCTAAACTCTTAATCCTCAATGGTGCATGCTAACGAAGAAGCAACAAATATGATAACAACATGTGGCGATGTTAGGTTTTTGGTCAGAATTCAATGACCTACACCATTCTGCCACCCAGACCTGATATGGTTTGCCTTGTACCTACATCACGTACATTAATGTACACAAATATTTCTTGGGATGATTTTTCAAACAACATCAAATTTTATTCATTATAGAGTAATGAAATACTTTACTGAAGTAAAGAGTAATAACACATTTACTTTTAGTATGTAATAGTTAAATTAAGAGTACCACTCTTCTAAAGACTATAGAACATATCTCAATCCCATTGAGGTAATCATTTAACAAATTTATGTTCATCACTGACAACTTCTCAGTGACTGCGAAATGAAGAACACCAACAAAGGTAGTAATTTTGAAATTTTCACTAAAGTTTGGGCCCATAAAACTAGTTTAGCACCACCACTTTTTATTGAAGCACCTGTTCCAAGCCAGGAAAGTGAGCGGTCATGTATTTGTGTAAGGGTTATCAATTTTGCATCTTTCTACGGTTTCTCTACTGGATTTTTGAAATATTCCAACAGTGTGGTATTTCTTGTTTTTCATGTGATTTCATATCCTTTTTTCATTATTAAATTGTAATATAGTGGCATACTGATATCTCTTTTGGTCTGTTTAATATATTTACTCATTTTGATATGCCTTTTGGGTGAAAGTAAGCAACACTCTAAAGGTAAAAGAATTTTGAAGATATATTTAATAGAACAAAAGATATACCCAAATCACCAAGATGAGTAATATACCTATCACATGAGTTTTTACATTATGTCTCTGACTGTACTGTATACATCAATTTAATCAATGCTTTTCCTTTAAATATCATGTTTACAACAAAGATATATATTACAGCATCATACATTGAAGTGATAATGTTATATATCATACATTGAAGGGTCTGGCTATGGGATTTTCAACAATATTTCAGTTTTAGCCATGATTTGTGAAATTTTCCCTTTCATCTTTATACACAATAATATGTATTATTCAGCGACATCGTCTTCATAACATTTTCAATGGAAACTGATGTAACCTTACAAATTTCAAAATTTGAATTATTCAATGCAGATATTTGCACCATCTCCAGCATGAAATTTGGACGTGATTTTATTTGACCGTGATTGTAATTCTTATTTCCGATTGGTCCAATCAAATCACAATTGACATTAACTAGAACCTTATCTTACATTTGTCTTGGTAAAAAGTCTAAACACAAAGGAAATTTCACAACTGTTGTACTTGTTGAATTTATGAGGATGCAAACCAGTCCATACATGTATTTGGTTATTTATGGTGCATTTAACATTCTCTCATATAATTGTACATAAAATTTTATCGAATATACTTAAAATATAGAGGTCCATATAAGCTGCGTACATGCATATTTTAAGTATATTCGATAAAATTTGATGACGTCTGCTTTGTACTAGACCAACACACTTAGTTGGATATTTTTTCTTAGGTCCCTGAAATAACTGCCAATTAGTAGACATATTGGCTCATTCTGACAAATTATCCTGATGACTGACTTTTTATGTTCATCACTGACAACTTCTCAGTGACTGAAATGAAGAATACCAATAAAGGTAGTAATTTTGAACTTTTCACTAAAGTTTGGGCCCATAAAACTAGTTTAGCCCCACCACTTTTTATTGAGGCACCTGTTCCAAGCCAGGAAGTGAGCGGTCATGTATTTGTGTAAGGATTATCGATTTTGCATCTTTCTACGATTTCTCTTATGGATTTTGGAAATATTCCAACAGTGTGGTATTTCTTGTTTTTCATGTGATTTCATATCCTTTTTTCATTATTAAATTGTAATATAGTGGCAGACGTTGTCGTGATCGTATGGTAGTTAGAATTACAACTACTTACCACTAAAGTTGCGAGTTTGAATCCCGTTCATGACGAGGTGTACTCGATATAACATTATTTGATAAAGTTTGTCAGTGACATGCTGCACCTCTGTGGTTTTCTCCAGGTACTCCGGTTTCCTCCACCAATTAAACTGACCACCACGATATAACTGAACTATTGTTGAAAGTGGCGTCAAGTGCCACCCCTTCCCTCCCCCCCTCCCCCCCCCCCCCCCCCCCCATGACCCTAACTCTTAAATGTAATACCAATACATACAGAAGTAATAGGAACAATCCATATATTTCTACACACATTCCTATAACACGCCATCCTAACAGTACAATGAAAATTCCTCCCACAGTGAAGCCTGTTGCTTTTAAATTGTCATTTTGAAAGACAAATTCGTAAGTTCTTTTTAATCCAAACACAAATGACAGTCCTAATAAAAATGATATCTGAAAATATATAAATAGTTTATACATGTAATAAAGGTGAATAAATGACTGTGAATGTTTAAAAATATGCATATTTTAATTACAGCCTTAATTACCTCGTTGTGTCAAAGTCGATCTGACCGATGTTTTTAATTTGAAATATCCAAGTATTCGCGTTATCAGGTATACATTAAACTAAAAGCTACTACAATGTGTACAATGGCCCAAATGTTTACTTCGAGTTATCCAAGGTTTGGTGTGTGGTGTTTAACGCCACTTTCAACAATACTTCAGTTATTATCGTGGCGGCCAGTTTTATTGGTGAAGAAAACAGGAGTACCCGTATAAAACCACGGACCTGTCCCAAGTCACTGACAAACTTTATCACATAATGTTGCATTGACTACACCTGACCATGAACAGGGTTCGAACTCACAACTTTAGCAGTGATAGGTACTGATTGCAGAGGTAGTTTTAAATCCAACTACCATATGATCATGATCACAACCACGACGACCCCCATGTTATCATAGGAAATTACTTATCTGAGTTTGAGATAACCAGTGTCTACTTTAAAACATGCTAAGCTTTAAAAAGCAAATTTAAATTACATGTAGGGGCCATTTATATAACCTCTTAATTACCATGTATGTAATAAAAATGCACATTTTGTAATTAAAATAAATGCTAGGTTTATAAAACAAAACTGACATAGGGGGCTATTTATCTAGCCTTTAATGCATCATCTATAATTAATTAAATACATGTCCAAAATTACAAAAAAATTTATCATTTGTTATGAATAGATTGTAACCCACAACATATATACAAAGCATCCTTTTCAATGTCTTAATTTATTTTCTCGTATATAAAACTTCCCACAAAAGAAATCGATTGTTGATATTTATATCAATACTTACATTTCCAAAAGCTAGCAACCTACTGTTAAAGAAAAACATAATTCCAAGATACAAACAGGCTATCCCCAAGCCTGCAAGTCCAAAACCTATTTCTGAAAGAAGAAAAATAAATGTGTACCATGTATAACTAAGAAAACAATCTTTCTATGCTAGCTAGTTCAAATTACTAAATGTGCATTTGAAAGTCATGTTGAAGAGTATGTACCACTGACATGATAAAGAAGGCATTGCATTTAAAGTACTGACTTGTTAAATTCTGAGAACCTGGGATTTTGACTCCACAAGCACTGGAAGGGTCAGATTGCATTGTGCAATCTTGAATTTACAAATTACAATAATGCTATGAGTAAAATATAATTGGAATTCCATTCTAATTCTTTTAGAACGTTTTTTTTCTTTACATTTTTCCATAGCTTAATTTACAGTCTGCAAAATTAGGCGGTAGTCCGAAGCCCGATGCGTCTGTAAAATTGTACACGGTCCTATAAAATGAGTAGTTCCAGAAGCCCAACGGGCCTGTGAAAAAAGTCAAGTCGATTTCATAAGATATTGTGTGTAGATATTTAATTTATTGTTCTCCGTTTTCAGTTGCTCCCGAGTCAATGCAAAAAATGGTTAGGTAAACAAGTTCTTTTAAGATTTTTCGATGTTCGAAATAGATTTAGGTGTGGTTGATATTTTTACCATCCTGTGGGTTTTAAATAAGGACGATAATCAGGGCTCACGTTAGAGGGCGAAGAAGTTGCCTTGTGAAGGTTGATTTCGCTTTCTCGTTGGTCAAGCGAGAAGTTCAAGTAGCTTTGTAATTTTGAACAGTCGTCCGCGTATTTTTCTTTTGCCACGTGTCATTTAAGAAAATGTCGATATCGTGTTTATTGAAATCTATCGTATCCTTTAAGTATTTTGAGGGGCCCAGGTGGCTCAATGAGTTAAGTCGTTGGATCTAACAACTCATACAAGCCTATCACCAATACGGCGTGGCGGGTTGGCGCCCGACTTTGTAAATTACAAAAAAGGGTGCACTCGACTCGCAACCGCAAGTGATAAAGTTTACCAGTTGTTTGCCCATGGTCGGTGGTTCTCTCCGGGTACTCCGACTTCATCCACCACTAAAACTGGTCGCCATGATATAGCTGAAATATTGTTGAAAGTGGCGTTAAAACACAAAAAATCAATCAAATTAAATATTTTGAAAGTGACTTTCTTGAAAAGTAATCCATTTCGGTTTAAAGAAACTTTAATTTCGTTCAATAGCAAATTAAGATGGCGCCGCGAGAAAGGGGACGCAAGCAGGCACTGTGTTACGGGAAATGTTGATCGAAGGTACTTTTAACCAAACGAACTTTTGATTTACTATTTTTCTCATTTCCGTGACATAAAATCTTAGTTCTCATATTTAATATGTTCATGTATGCGAAAGTTGGTCATTCAAAATTCGTTGAAATGCATAGGGGACACTTCAGATTTTTATCGATCCCCTTCCAATGTCCGCTTGGTATTTTTTTTTAATTTAAAATGACGATCTATTTATAGAAATGTTTACATGCAGGTCTACAGACCTGTGTGAATGTTAAAACCTCTGCAATTAAAAAAAAAATAGACCTTTAACCACAGTAGTTTTATTCCATTGTTGCACTCTGATTTGAAGTCTGACAAATAATAATTACAACCCTTACTTGCTTCAGTTTTTGACTGTCAGTTTCAATATACGTACGTTTGTGTTATATTTGCATTCCCTAGCTATATATAGTTGGACCGTTGAGCAAATTGGCAAAGACATGTTTTTTCAGCTGAAGACTACACAAATATGAATTATTACAATTTGTGTGGTATTAATTCAAAGCATAGTAATATTTCCAATAAAGGGGGGTTTACATATTAAAAATTACCATCAAATTATATGTCACACGCAATGATGACATTTTCCTCATTTTCCATAACTAATAAGATGACCATAATTGGTACTATTCCCTTCCGATTCAGTGTCAAAAATCAACAAGTTACAATTTTACAAAGGGTCCACGTTATGAGTGTGGCTGAAAAATTATCATCATTTCCATCGAAGATTAGTCCAATGGTAATATTTAATATAACCGGGCATTTAAAAGGATGTACTGAACGATATAGAAACAATCTGGCACAAACAAGAAAAAAATTGTGATAATTGGACCTTGACCAGTACCGTCAACAAAATGTTCTGGTCTGGATGATGATTGTGATTACGACGTTGAAAATGTAAATGAATTTACAGAGAATACAATTAGAGACATGCTTATACATGTCTTTTACAAGAGAATAATCAACATTGACAAACAAATATATTATACAATTATTGCACTTCATTGAGTGCGATATGATGTGTTATGGAGCACTGAAAAGCAATATTGACCAAGGCCGAACTTCAGCGTTTCTAGTTAATTTTTCTTAATCAAATCTTGCGCCAAAAAATTCACGAACTTTTCACCCGGAACTCTCGCGTTTTACCGTATCGTAAATTGCCATTCGGAAAATAGATCGAGTTACCGTTTGTTTCAAATGACAACGCAGATGTCGCTAATATCGACACTTCCGTAGCTTCTACCCGAGCTGACAAAAATGTCGTCGCCAAATCGCAAATCGCGAGTGAAAAATGTTCCAAGGAGAGTTGTCAGTTGCTGTAAATAAATATTGATGTGTGTTTTCAGGGAGAATAATATATACAGAGAAGGAAGAAGCCAATTTCCAGACAGGTAGACCTTTTTTTATTCACTAAATTTAAGATGAATGCCCAAAAGGTACCCCAATGTAAACAAAGCAGAGTAACTTACCTTCTAGCTATACATATGTCAGAAACCCGGTATGGATAGAAACTACTGTTTGATTGTATTTATTGTATATATGTCATACAGTGATACATAGAAAGTTGCAAAATTTTGTGTACATGAGGCACCATAGGATATCCTGTCCACACGTACATGTACCTGTGATATTACCGAGGTTATGTTATGATGTTGAAATATATACTAAGTAACATGGAACGTTCTTTAAAAATCTGGCCTTAAAATGTTATCTTTAAAATACATTTGGTTCAAACATAGCAACAACAATTTTTAAAATAAATAGTAAAAAAAAAAATAAAAAGCGTGCCACGAGTCTTTTGACCACAGGGACTTGTTACGATTTTTTTTATCCCTCGACTACTCTTAAACACCGGAGGGAATCTCAAATGTCAAATTGTCATACAACACTTTTTCAAAATAGTTTTGTATTGGTGTCTTGACATGATTCGCCATAATATTGATACCCCTTTGAAGCATAATAAATATATTTTTGATATTCCGATTCTTTTTTGTCATCATCTTTACCTATCTGCAACTTTAAAGCAATCCTTCACAGAATTTGCAGTCGTCGAAAATGTCTTCCATGCTGTTTACATGTCAGTACCGGGCCGAATTCCTACATGCGATTTGATTGGTCGGTTATTTTTATGGTCAGGATTGCATAAAAATAACCGGCCAATCAAATGATGATGATGACAAAAATCGATATAGACAGACAATATAACGACCAAAATAATACAAGTCCAAAAGACAAACAGTCAAAACGAACATGACACACAAAAATAAAGATTGGGTAACAGGAACCCCACCAACAAAATGGGAGTGATATCAGGTGCTCCGGCAAGGTTAGCTTTTCCTGCTCCACTAGTGGCACCTGTTGTGTTACTTTTATTTAATGACTTGACAATGTTAAGTTGTTCATGGCAATATCTATGAATTTAAAATCTGATTTAATAGTTTTTTTTATTATACATAAAATATACATTTAACTAAGATGCTATGTTACAGGAAATTGTCCTGATGCTACCACACAGTTTGTTTTTCAGTTTTAGTCATTCATTGTCATAATCAACCTCCACATCCTCTGCAATGTCTGCAATAAACTGAGCATTGTGAATAGTCTTTACCTCCTCATAAAATTGCACGAGAGCAATTGTGTTAGACTTTGACACTCCCTTCAAGATATCTATGTATAAAGCCTGCAATGTTTCATGAGCGAATTCAGAATCAAGTTTGTCACACTCCTGTTTGTCCACGTTTTCACATCATTAAATTTTTCTTCATCTGCATATGTCACAAATAATGGTAATATATCAGCCTCCTTACCTTTCTCGACATAATTTTGGAAGTTTTCACTACTAGTTGACATAAAGTTTACAAGGTCAGGGTGTAGTTCTTGCCCAGCCAAAGATTGTGTAATGGCAATGGTTCAAATGGTTTCTCCAAGACATGAGACTGTCTAATGACGGATCTAAACATCTGAATTTCCTTCTGCTGGCTTAATGTACACGAAGTTTCAGATTCAGAGGGGTCTTTTAGAATTAATTGCTGAAACATGGATTCTTGTATTTTTTTAAGGGTTCGTCACATCTACTGGATGTTCTCCAGTCAGACAAAGTAGGCACACCTGGTGATCAATGTTGCTTTAAGACACGATTAAAATGCTCCATAATGTAGTCACCACCGTCGCCCTTAGCTTCATCACCAGATAATGAATAGGATTCTTTTTTTTCCATATACTCCAAAACGTCACGTGGTGCACTTACTCTAAGCTACAAATCCCTGATAATTAAGCTTTGATAAATTCTGTGTTTCCCTACATAGAATAATGATGAAGCTACCCGTCTGTTTGCAAGAATGAATTTTGAATTGTTCTTTCTAATCTCACTCCTGAAGCACTTTATTGCCAGGAACATGCTGCATGTCAAATCATAGTACAAATTGTAATTAGGATTGATCACTTTGCTTCTCCAAAGAACATATTCAGTTAGTGAAGGTTTTTTTTCTGTCTTTCATAGAATGTAAGCACATAAATTTTGATTAATTCTAAGGCAAATGAATATAACACGATTACTACAATTTGCCATGACAAATGATGATTTCGACAAGTTACAATATATTCAACTGCTCTTTTGCTACAAAATCCAAGCTTGTCAGCAAGTAGCTCCATAAAAACTGGGCGACAAATTTGGAACAATGCTCTCATCAAATTGATTTCAGTGTGACCAGTACTAGGAACGAGGAGAATAGAATTGAACAATTTATCATACTTAATGGCATATCCTGGGTGCTGCTCTTCAAAATGTGTTTCAATAGCATTACAACTCATTTGTTCGTTGCGAATTTCACAAACCAAGCACTGATTGATAAATTTATCTGCTATTGCATAAGGTACACCATCACAATCAACTCTCACCCACTGTCTGCTGTTGCCAATGTCACATTGAGTCAAGACTTCCTTCACATTTTCAATGCCATTAGGGTTCACACCAATGATTTCCCTTAGTTTCACATTAGGGGGGTTGTCCGGATGATTTGAAGGTACACCTTCATACAATATTGTTTTGTAAGTTATTGTGCTTGGGCTATAGCCACACTTTGGACATTTCAATACAGAATTTGGGTATATTTCTGAGCAGTTAACGCAGACACATTTACCTCTATTTTCACCAGACATGTAATATGACATATCATCTTTGATTTCCATACTTTCCTCTTCAAAGAATGAGGTAGACAGAACTTGTTCCAACAACTGTTTCTGAACATTTCTTTGTAAGATTGAAATTCGTTTACAATGTCATTATGCAACTTCAATATATCATCAGAAGATGAAAGTTGCCACAGTGATGGCTTTAAATCTTGTTTTGACTGAATATTTGTGGGTTTTTCATTTTGGATCAATATAACGTTATTTGCGACATCCATGGGTGTAGACCCACCTTCTCTAACTCGTCTAGTTTTACTAATTGTTTTGTGTATTGTCAAAATAAATGTCAATGTCATTCTCTCGAAAGCAGGCATTTGGAGTTAAAGACCAGTCCGTCAAAGTGTTTTTCATTGTTGTAAATGCTACCAGAAGCAGACAGGACACTATCAATGCTATGACTTAGTTTGCTGCCAGTCAGACTCCATTTGATAGGACCAATACAAAATGAAAGTGGTCCAATGAAATTTTGGTTCTTTAGGTTGTAAAATTGTTCTAACAAATATTTTTTTCTTCACTTCTGATTTCAGCTTTGAATATCAGTCAACTCCAACTAAAGTACTAATTAGCAAGACAAGTGACTTTGGCCTTTCAAGTAAAAAAATCTTTCACTTGCAGACCTTTTAAAGCATCATAGTTTTTGTACATCCGTGAGATGTTTTTAATGTCTTCAGATACAACATCATAAAAGTACTTCCCCAAAGCAAGACATACATTCTGAATGTCACTGTCTGAAACCTGTCTTTCATTAATGGCTTTCACTGTTTTATTAATAAAATCAAAATCAAATTCTTGTCTTTCGTTCTGGTATTCTTCTTCATCCTCAATGTCTTCAATGTTTCTCTGATCGTTTGAAGCATCACTTTTGGTGTCCTCAATATCAACTATTTTTTCTCCCTCCCTTTTATCACTATTTTCATAGTTCAAGCATTGTCAAAAACGTATTTTGCTTTCTTGGAAATGAGACTTTTCTTTACAAGTTTCTTCAAGTCATATTTCTTAAAATCTTTCGTTGTTACAGTAAACAATCTTTTCGATTCTACCGTGGGATCATGAATGACACAAGAACACTTTCTTTCAAATGGATTACTTGATCTTCTGAGATTGGTTTTTAGTCTTTTTACTTTTCCCATGGTTTCTCATGGCTTTGCTAAATATTTCATTTAATGGTCTTTGGATCTACAAAAACATATTATCATTAAAATACAAAATACAACATGTACCCATACAAGTACAATGTATATGTATACTGAGACATGAACAATTTGCAAGCAATACATATTTTGCGATCCCCCCCCCCTTTCCTACTTTGATTGGTGGGACAATTTGAAAGATATGGAGATTGAAGTAAAGAAAGAGTGGTTATTGAGAGTTCATGCAATAAGAAACCAAACTGAGGGGACAAGAGATTTCAAATCGATGGTTATTTTTTTAACATTGAATGGGTAAGTAACTAAACTTCAGATTTCCATGCCTTTTCCTGCTTTTAAAATATAGTTCAGTAAACAAATAATCTAAAGAACATACATGAAAATACATCATTTTCTCATGGAGATTTACTGATGAAAGTTCTTTTTCAGCTATTATGCCTATCGAAGACGACCCGATATTTGGTAATATGTTAGTGTGCACTCCAGAACTGGGGAATATATATGACCAACATGCTGTGGTTGTAAAAGATGATTTAAACAATATAATAGGGCATGTCCCTAGACACATTTGTCGTGTGATATCTACCTGCTTGAATATACATCACATCCTTGCAAGAGCTGATGCTATTTACACTGGAGGATTGATTCACGAAGGACAAATTCAAGGAGGAGAGGTGAAACTCCCTTGCATTTATTTGCTCGAGTTTAGAGACTTAGAAGGGTTGTAGAGGGCCAGCAATATTCTGAAAAATTACTTACCCGATGACTGTTTATTTCTCTGACTGATTACTGATTATCAAATCTGTAACAACAACTTTTTCTTGTGCATTAAAATCGATTTCAGCTATGACCTTGGTTGATCTATTAACGATTAACGAATTCATACCAGGAAGTTAACGAATTCGTAGAGTAAAATAATCTTGTATAACTTCATTCACACCATTTATTAACCCACAAAATTTGATGTATAGCAGGTATTTCAATCTAACAATCATAAAAGTGAATATTATTAGTTAATATATGTCATTTTTATCTGTGGTTAAGTTTGTAATTTTTTGTTTTGTTTTATTCACACTTTTAATTTCACTTTATTTCACTTTATGAAATTTATGTAAATATATTTGTAAATACCCACGCATGCAACAGTACGTAATCTTCAACGTCTTGAAGGAGTTTGTATACCTAAAGAAGTATACGAATTCGTATGCGGAAGTATAAATTCGTATAGGTATACGAGTCCCTGTGCTTTGACTCGCAAAAGATTCGTCTGATTTTGTATGGTATGTCTGTTCAAAAGCCGAAAAGGGAACATGAATTCGTTGAAGGGGTTGTGTTTGCCTTCATTTTGCTATTTACTCTGAAAGTCTGTGATAGGAGACATCTTCAACTTGAAGCTGGTTAATAATTTATCTTCAAACACAGTAGAGCTCTATAAAAACATCCGGTATAGGTGTAATACCACTAAACATGGGTACCAGTCGAAAAGGTACGTAAACACAAAATATATTCCTACATTGTTGGTAAAAAAATAAACCCTATAAGATACTGCAAAATACTGAATGTCAGCAGAAACCTACAGATTTAAGGATAATGTTGAGCCCAAATTTTATGTCCTTGTGGTTTTAAATAAAAAATTGATCGCATTGGAAAGGAACCACCTGAATGTGTGTTAAATCGAAAGTGAAAGTAAAATTTTTGACGGTAGATATCTTCGGAATGTCTTTTTTTCTTATATGCCATTAAAAGTATGTTGATTTTCGGACGTAAGCTTCCAATTAGGTACCCCTTCCATGGGATATGAGTGTCACTGTGTCACTTAGATTAAGCTTAAAGTGAAACCTGTATGAAAGCTCAAAGAGATTTTATTTAACATAGAAGGCTGTGGAGAATTTTTTAGTGGTATTACTCCTATAACAAATACCCAAAACATGTGCATAGGCCGCTGCAAACCCACTTCGTACAAATGGACCAGCCGGTAAAAATAATAAGTTAAACATATCAATAGAGAAACCCCCGTAAAAATCATAAAATTACCAGGTAGCTCGGAAAGGCTTGCATGGAGAGTCTCACGCATGCCAACAGCTGTGAAGTTATCCCCAGTTAGGGTACCAGCGATTCACAAGCACAGTCACAGTGTCGGTCAGTCGGAACATGTATGACATACAAGTTATTACACATGGATCAAGCAATTCATAATAACAATGATGCGTACACTAAATCTGTATTATATATGTATGAAAACGATGATTATTTGGTCTCCATTCTGTTGACAGAACCCGACTGATATTAATCTGGGAGTAATATAACATTAACTGATGTAAAACATATTTTTTACACAAAAAATATTCAAATATCTGGGAGTAATTACTACAAGGAAGTAAGAAACATATATAAGATATCCGTGTTACAAACAGGTAAATAAAAATTAATATATGGAAATATTTTTTTGGCGATTTCACATCTGTTTACGATGTCATTTAACAGTACCGGTTGTCAAATTTATTTCCCAATGATGACCATTCGAAAAATAATAGATTTTCAACCGATTTCAAAATTAAGAATTATCAACATTTTAAGAAATAACTACATTGTACACATATACATGTATAGACATGCTTATTACACAGGTGTAACACATAAGGCACAATGTTAGAAGGTCTGCTCATTGTTCTTTGTTGCCATATAACCACAAGAATAGTGTTCCTTTATAAATAAGAGATTTGATCTTAAACTAGTCACAAAAATAAAATTGCTACTAAGAAAGATTGTTATATGCTATTTTTGAGAAAGGAGATTAAAGATGAAACTCGATTTGAGAAAAAAAAATGTCATAATGTACAAATGTATATGTTTTTTTTGTTGTGGTATAAATCTCGTGTTTCCACAATAGCAGATAGAAGATATATTTTTTTCACATCATGATTTAAAAATATCCAAAATTATATTAATTTCTATTAGTTTGAATATTGATATTTACAGATGATCATGGAATATCAGAATAATAATCAAATACAAGTAATCTAGTGAATGAGTGAGTTATTGTTGTTTAACACCAAAACGAGCAATTTTTCATCTATATCATGGCAAGAACGAGTTACATTCGGTGAGATGATAATGGTGTCCTCTTTGTACTAGACCCTTAGTTAGATTTGCTTAATCATTAACAAACAAATAGGTCTTCAAAGACAAATCCCATGAATATTTTTTTCTTCTAAAAATGTCCTGTTCATATGAAACAATTAAGCCACGATCATAACACCCTATTCTGTATATAGACGACCGACCCCACTTTAATATTTTGAAGGATAGCGCAACACTACTAGAACATAGACGCGTAGCTTGAACTCCAATTCTTTAGAGGTGCACACACCATCAGAAACTATAAATGATTTTTTTTTGTCAATAGAAGAGTAGTTTGGACAATTATTTCATGAATACGTCATGAAAAATTTAACAGATATATATTTTTTTCTTATACATTGTGTATGTTGCTGTTTAATTCTGTGTCAAAAGTAGAAGTTTAAAATATAATTATATTTGCCTATAGTTCAAGAGTAATTTTACAACAAAAATAATATTTCACAATATTATTTTTTCATTTTATTCCAGACAAAGGCACTTACTTCTATCATATATGTTTTACTGTCCACGCTCACCTCTCTTATGGTGGGTGTGGACAGTCAGAACAGACACAAGAAGTGTCTGTGCTTCAAAGTTAGCTATGAAATGAGGGAAAAGACACCTGGAATTTGAATTTTCTGTCTGATTATATTTTTTGCATGATATTTTTTTACAGAGGTGTTTTAATTCAATAGTCGAATTTCAAAATCGAGATAGACAATATCAAGTGAATTGAA
Organism: Bathymodiolus brooksi; assembly: GCA_963680875.1. Lineage (NCBI taxonomy): Eukaryota > Metazoa > Mollusca > Bivalvia > Mytilida > Modiolidae > Bathymodiolus > Bathymodiolus brooksi. The sequence continues at coordinate 70,178,633 of OY804585.1, read as the reverse complement.
CCCCATGGCCATGCATATTGTTTCCGTGTGTTGTTTCAGAAAATATGACCATCAAAAATGGCCCGTTTTATTTCGGCGAAAATTTTTCTCGTAATCCAAAAACATGTTTAGATATCCAAAGGAAAAATATCTGTCCTCCTCCACTATATGTTTGGATAGGTTACAGGAGCGTGAAAGGTTACGTTGAGGTAACCGGGTAAATGCCTCTGTAAAAAAATATCATGCAAAAAATATAATCAGACTGAAAATTAAAATTCCAGGTGTCTTTTCCCCCATTTCATAGCTAACTTTGAAGCACAGACACTTCTTGTGTCTGTTCTGACTGTCCACACCCACCATAAGAGAGGTGAGCGTGGACAGTAAAAAATATATGATAGAAGTAAGTGCCTTTGTCTGGAATAAAATGAAAAAATAATATTACCGCACCGTCAGAACAGTCCCAAAATCCAATATGCGAAATAGTAGAAATAGAGACCAAATCTATATTCCTAATAAACATATTGATGGAAACGCCAACAACCTGGAGAGAGAAGATTGTAATTGTGAAATATTATTTTTGTTGTAAAATTACTCTTGAACTATAGGCAAGTATAATTATATTTTAAACTTCTACTTTTGACACAGAATTAAACAGCAATATACACAATGTACAAGAAAAAAATATATATCTGTTAAATTTTTCATGACGTATTCATGAAATAATTGTCCAAACTACTCTTCCATTGACAAAAAAAATCGTTTATAGTTTCTGATGGGGTGTGCACCTCTAAAGAATTGGAGGTCAAGCTACGTGTCTATGTTCTAGTAGTGTTGCGCTATCCTTCAAAATATTAAAGTGGGGTCGGTCGTCTAAATACAGAATAGGGTGTTCTGATCGCGGCTTAATTGTTTCATATGAACAGGACATTTTTAGAAGAAAAAAATATTCATGGGATTTGTCTTTGAAGACCTATTTGTTTGTTAATGATTAAACAAATCTAACTAAGGGTCTAGTACAAAGAGGACACCATTATCATCTCACCGAATGTAACTCGTTCTTGCCATGATATAGATGAAAAATTGCTCGTTTTGGTGTTAAACAACAATAACTCACTCATTCACTAGATTACTTGTATTTGATTATTATTCTGATATTCCATGATCATCTGTAAATATCAATATTCAAACTAATAGAAATTAATATAATTTTGGATATTTTTAAATCATGATGTGAAAAAAATATATCTTCTACTATGCTATTGTGGAAACATGACATTTATACCCACAACAAGAAAAACATATACATTTGTACATTATGATATATTTTTTTTTTTTCTCAAATCGAGTTTCATCTTTAATCTCCTTTCTCAAAAATAGCATATAACAATCTTTCTTAGTAGCAATTTTATTTATGTGACTAGTTTAAGATCAAATCTCTTATTTATAAAGGAACACTATTCTCCATTTACTCATATAATGGTTCAGCCTTGTGGTTCTATGCGCAACAAAGAACAATGAGCAGACCTTCTAAAATTGTGCCTTATGTGTTACACCTGTGTAATAAGAATGTCTATACATGTATGTGTACAATGTAGTTATTTCTTAAAATTTTGATAATTCTTAATTTTGCAATCGGTTGAAAATCAATTATTTTCGAATGGTCATCATTGGGAAATAAATTTGACAACCGGTACTGTTAAATGACATCGTAAACAGATGTGAAATCGCAAAAAAAAATATTTCCATATATTTTCTTTTATTTACCTGTTTGTAACACGGATATATTATATATGTTTCTTATTTCCTTGTTGTAATTACTCCCAGATATTTCTGAATATTTTTTGTGTAAAAAATATGTTTACATCAGTTAATGTTATATTACTCCCAGATTAATATCAGTCGGGTTCGGTCAACAGAATGGAGACCAAATAATCATCGTTTTCATACATATATAATACAGATTTAGTATACGCATCATTGTTGTTATGAATTGCTTGATCCATGTGTAATAACTTGTATGTCATACATGTTCCGACTGACTGACACTGTGACTGTGCTTGTGAATCGCTGGTACCCTAACTGGGGATAACTTCACAGCTGTTGGCATGCGTGAGACTCTCGATGCTAGCCTTTCCGAGCTACCTGGTAATTTTATGAATTTTACGGGGGTTTCTCTGTTGATATGTTTAACTTATTATTTTTACCGGCTGGTCCATTTGTACGAAGTGGGTTTGCAGCGGCCTATGCACATGTTTTGGTTATTTGTTATAGGAGTAATACCACTAAAAAATTATTCATAGCCTTCTATGTTAAATAAAATCTCTTTGAGCTTTCATACAGGTTTCACTTTAAGCTTAATCTAAGTGACACTCATATCTCATGGAAGGGGTACCTAATTGGAAACTCACGTCCGAAAATCAACATACATGTAATGGCATATAAGAAAAAACAGACATTCCGAAGATGTCTACCGTCAAAAATTCTACTTTCACTTTTGATTTAACACAAATTCATGTGGTTCCTTTCCAATGCAATCCATTTTTTATTTAAAACCACAAGGACATCAAATATGTGCTTAATAGTATCCTTAAATCTGTAGGTTTCTCCTGACATTCAGTATTTTGCAGTATCTAATAGGGTTTATGTTTTAACCAACAATGTAGGAATCTATTTTGTGTTTACGTACTACTTTCTCATACATCCTTTTCGACTGGTACCCATGTTTAGTAGTATTACACCTACGAATTTAGGAGTAATGCCACTAAAGAATTCTCTATAGCCTTCTATGTTAAATAAAATCTCTTTGAGCTTTCATACAGGTTTCACTTTAAGCTTAATCTAAGTGACACAGTGACACTCATATCCCATGGAAGGGGTACCTAATTGGAAGCTTACGTCCGAAAATCAACATACATTTAATGACATATAAGAAAAAAAAGACATTCCGAAGATATCTACCGTCAACAATTGTACTTTCACTTTCGATTTAACACACATTCAGGTGGTTCCTTTCCAATGCAATCAATTTTTTATTTAAAACCACAATGACATAAAATTTGGGCTTAACATTATCCTTAAATCTGTAGATTTCTGCTGATATTCAGTATTTTGCAGTATCTAATAGGGTTTATTTTTTGACCAACAATGTAGGAATATATTTTGTGTTTACGTACTACTTTCCTTTTCGACTGGGACCCATGTTTAGTGGTATTACACCTATACCGGATGTTGTTATAGAGCTCTACTGTGTTTGAAGATAAACTATTAACCAGCTTAAAGTTGAAGATGTCTCCTATCATAGACACAGACTTTCAGAGTAAATAGCAAAATGAAGGCAAACACAACCCCTTCAACGAATTCATGTTCCCTTTTCGGCTTTTGAACAGACATACCATACAAAATCAGACGAATTTTTTGCGAGTCAAAGCATAGGGACACGTATACCTATACGAATTTATACTTCCGCATACGAATTCGTATACAAGCTTAACCACAGATAAAAATGACATATATTAACTAATAATATTCACTTTTATGATTCTTAGAATGAAATACCTGCTATACATCAAATTGTGTGGGTTAATAAATGGTGTGAATGAAGTTATACAAGATTATTTTACTCTTTACGAATTCGTTAACTTCCTGGTATGAATTCGTTAATTTCCTGTCTGTTAGTAAAAACTATGCTCAATAGATCAACCAAGGTCATAGCTGAAATCGATTTTAATGCACAAGAAAAAGATATGATAATCAGTAATCAGTAATCAGTCAGAGAAATAAACAGTCATCGGGTAAGTAATTTTTCAAAATATTGCTGGCCCTCTACAACCCTTCTAAGTATCTAAACTCGAGCAAATAAATGCAAGGGAGTTTCACCTCTCCTCCTTGAATTTGTCCTTCGTGAATCAATCCTCCAGTGTAAATAGCATCAGCTCTTGCAAGGATGTGATGTATATTCAAGACAAATGTGTCTAGGGACATGCCCTATTATATTGTTTAAATCATCTTTCACAACCACATCATGTTGGTCATATATATTCCCCAGTTCTGGAGTGCACACTAACATATTACCAATATCGGGTCGTCTTCGATAGGCATGATAGCTGAAAAAGAAATTTCATCAGTAAATCTCCATGAGAAAATGATGTATTTTCATGTATGTTCTTTAGATTATTTGTTTACTGAACTATATTTTAAAAGCAGGAAAAGGCATGGAAATCTGAAATTTAGTTACTTACCCATTCAATGTTGAAAAAATAACCATTGGTTTGGAATCTCTTGTCCCTTCAGTTTGGTTTCTTAATGCATGAACTCTCAATAACCACTCTTTCTTTACTTCAATCTCCATATCTTTCAAATTGTCCCACCAATCAAAGTAGGAAAGGGGGGATAGCAAAATATTTATTGCTTACAAATTGTTCATGTCTCAGTATACATATACATTGTACTTGTATGGGTACATGTTGTATTTTGTATTTTAATGATAATATGTTTTTGTAGATCCAAAGACCATTAAATGAAATATTTAGCAAAGTCATGGGAAAAGTAAAAAGACTAAAAACCAATCTCAGAAGATCAAGTAATCCATTTGAAAGAAAGTGTTCTTGTGCCATTCATGATCCCACGGTAGAATCGAAAAGATTGTTTACTGTAACAACGAAAGATTTTAAGAAATCTGACTTGAAGAAACTTGTAGAGAAAAGTCTCATTTCCAAGAAAACAAAATACGTTTTTGACAATTGCTGGAACTATGAAAATAGTGATAAAAGGGAGGGGAAAAAAATAGTTGATATTGAGGACACCAAAAGTGATGCTTCAAACGATCAGAGAAACATTGAAGACATTGAGGATGAAGAAGAATACCAGAACGAAAGACAAGAATTTGATTTTGATTTTATTAATAAAACAGTGAAAGCCATTAATGAAAGACAGGTTTCAGACAGTGACATTCAGAATTTATATCTTGCTTTGGGGAAGTACTTTTATGATGCTGTATCTGAAGACATTAAAAACATCTCACGGATGTACAAAAACTATGATGCTTTAAAAGGTCTGCAAGTGAATGATTTTTTACTTGAAAGGCCAAAGTCACTTGTTTTGCTAATTATTACTTTAGTTGGAGTTGACTGATATTCAAAGCTGAAGTAAGAAGTGAAGAAAATGTTTTTTGTTAGATCGATTTTACAACCTAAGGAACCAAATTTCATTGGACCACTTTCATTTTGTATTGGTCCTATCAAATGGAGTCTGACTGGCAGCAAACTGAGTCATAGCATTGATAGTGTCCTGTCTGCTTCTGGTAGCATTTACAACAATGAAAAACACTTTGACGGACTGGTCTTTAACTCCAAATGCCTGCTTTCGAGAGAATGACATTGACATTTATTTTGACAATACACAAAAAAATTAGTAAAACTAGACGAGTTAGAGAATGTGGGTCTACACCCATGGATGTCGCAACTAACGTTATATGCATCCAAAATGAACAACCCACAAATATTCAGTCAAGACAAGATTCAAAGCCATCACTGTGGCAACTTTCATCTTCTGGTGATATATTGAAGTTGCATAATGACAGTGTAAACGAATTTCAATCTTACAAAAGAAATGTTCAGAAACAGTTGTTGGAACAAGTTCTGTCTACCTCATTCTTTGAAGAGGAAAGTATGGAAATCAAAGATGATATGACATATTACATGTCTGATGAAAATAGAGGTAAATGTGTCTGCGTTAAGTGCTCGGAAATATACCCAAATTCTGTATCGAAATGTCTAAAGTGTGGTTATATCCCAAACACAATAACTAACAAAACAATATTGTATGAAGGTGTACCTTCAAAACATCCGGACCACCCCCCTAATGTGAAACTAGGGTAAATCATTGGTGTGAACCCTAATGGCATTGAAAGTGTGAAGGAAGTCTTGGTGAATATAATGACTCAATGTGACATTGGCAACAGCAGACAGTGGGTGGGAGTTGATTGTGATGGTGTACCTTATGCAATAGCAGATAAACTTATCAATCAGTGCTTGGTTTGTGAAATTCACAACGAACAAATGGGTTGTAATGCTATTGAAACACATTTTGAAGAGCAACACCCAGGATATGCCATTCAGTATGATAAATTGGTCCATTCTATTCTCCTCGTTCCTGGTACTGGTCACACTGAAATCAATTTGATGAGAGCATTGTTCCAAATTTGTCGCCCAGTTTTTATGGAGCTACTTGCTGACAAGCTTGGATTTTGTAGCAAAAGGGCAGTTGAATATATTGTAACTTGTCGAAATCATCATTTGTCATGGCAAATTGTATTAATTGTGTTATATTCATTTGCCTTAGAATTAATCAAAATTTATGTGCTTACATGATATGAAAGACAGAAAAAACCTTCACTAACTGATTATGTTCTTTGGAGGAGCAAAGTGATCAATCCTAGTTACAATTTGTACTATGATTTGACATTCAGCATGTTCCTGGCAATAAAGTGCTTCAGGAGTGGGGTTAGAAAAAACAATTCAAAATTCATTCTTGCAAGCAGACAGGTAGCTTCATCATTATGCTATGTAGGGAAACACAGAATTTATCAAAGCTTAATTATCAGGGATTAGTAGCTTAGAGTAAGTGCACCACGTGACGTCTTGGAGTATATGGAAAAAAATGAATCCTATTCATTATCTGGTGATGAAGCTAAGGGCGAAGGTGGTGACTACATTATGGAGCATTTTAATCGTGTCTTAAAGCAACTTTGATCACCAGGTGTGCCTACTGTGACTGACTGGAGAACATCCAGTAGATGTGACGAACCCTTAAAAAAATACAAGAATCCATGTTCCAGCGATTAAATCTAAAAGACCCCTCTGAATCTGAAACTTCGTGTACATTAAGCCAGCAGAAGGAAATTCAGATGTTTAGATCCGTCATTAGACAGTCTCATGTCTTGGAGAAACCATTTGAACCATTGCCATTACACAATCTTTGGCTGGGCAAGAACTACAACCTGACCTTGTAAATTTATGTCAACTTGTAGTGAAAACTTTCCAAATTATGTCGAGAAAGGTAAGGAGGCTGATATATTACCATTATTTGTGACATATGCAGATGAAGAAAAATTTAATGATGTGAAAACTTGGACAAACAGTAAGATTATACAGGAGTGTGACAAACTTGATTCTGAATTCGCTCATGAAACATTGCAGGCTTTATACATAGATATCTTGAAGGGAGTGTCAAAGTCTAACAAAATTGCTCTCGTGCAATTTTATGAGGAGGTAAAGACTATTCACAATGCTCAGTTTATTTCAGACATTGCAGAGGATGTGGATGTTGATTACAACCATGAATGACTAAAACTGAAAAACAAACTGTGTGGTAGCATCAGGACAATTTCCTGTAACATAGCATCTTAGTTCAATGTATATTTTATGTATTAAATCAGATTTTAAATTCATAGATATTGCCATGAACAACTTAGCATTGTCAAGTCATTAAATAAAAGTAACACAACAGGTGCCACTAGTGGAGCAGGAAAAGCTTACCCTGCCAGAGCACCTGATATCACTCCCATTTTTTTGGTGGGGTTCCTGTTACCAAATCTTTATTTTTCTGTGTCATGTTCGTTTTGACTGTTTGTCTTTTTGACTTGTATTATTTTGGTCGTTATATTGTCTGTCTATATCGATTTTTGTCATCATTTGATTGGTCGGTTATTTTTATGCAATCCTGACCATAAAAATAACCGACCAATCAAATGGAACATAGGAATTCGGCCCGGTACTGACATGTAAACAGCATGGAAGACATTTTCGACGACTGTAAATTCTATGAAGGATTGCTTTAAAGTTGCAGATAGGTAAAGATGATGACAAAAAAGAATCGGAATATCAAAAATATATTTATTATGCTTCAAAGGGGTATCAATATTATGGCGAATCATGTCAAGACACCAATACAAACTATTTTGAAAAAGTGTTGTATGAAAATTTGACATTTGAGATTCCCCCCGGTGTTTAAGAGTAGTCGAGGGATAAAAAAAAATCGTAACAAGTCCCTGTGGTCAAAAGACTCGTGGCACGCTTCTTATTATTTTTTTTACTATTTATTTTAAAATTTGTTGTTGCTATGTTTGAACCAAATGTATTTTAAAGATAACATTTTAAGGCCAGATTTTTAAAGAACGTTCCATGTTATATATTTCAACATCATAACATAACCTCGGTAATATCACAGGTACGTGCGGACAGGATACCCTATGGTGCCTCATGTACACACAATTTTGCAACTTTCTATGTATCACTGTATGACATATATACAATAAATACAATCAAACAGTAGTTTCTATCCATACCGGGTTTCTGACATATGTATAGCTAGAAGGTAAATCACTCTACTTTGTTTACATTGGGGTACCTGCTGGGCATTCATCTTAAATTTAGTGAATAAAAAAGGCCTACCTGTCTGGAAATTGGCTTCTTCCTTCTCTGTATATATTATTCTCCCTGAAAACACACATCAATATTTATTTACAGCAACTGACAACTCTCCTTGGAACATTTTTCATTCGCGATTTGCGATTTGGCGACGACATTTTTGTCAGCTCGGGTAGAAGCTACGGAAGTGTCGATATTAGTGACATCTGCGTTGTCATTTGAAACAAACGGTAACTCGATCGATTTTCCGAATGGCAATTGACGATACGGTAAAACGCGAGAGTTCCGGGTAAAAAGTTCGTGAATTTTTTTGCGCAAGATTTGATTAAGAAAAATTAACTAGAAACGCTGAAGTTCGGCCTTGGTCAATATTGCTTTTCGGTGCTCCATAACACCTCATATCGCACTCAATGAAGTGCAATAATTGTATAATATATTTGTTTGTCAATGTTGATTATTCTCTTGTAAAAGACATTTATAAGCATGTCTCTAATTGTATTCTCTGTAAATTCATTTACATTTTCAACGTCGTAATCACAATCATCATCCAGACAACAACATTTTGTTGACGGTACTGGTCAAGGACCAATTATCACAATTTTTTTCTTGTTTGTGCCAGATTGTTTCTATATCGTTCAGTACATCCTTTTAAATGCCCGGTTATATTAAATATTACCATTAGACTAATCTTCGATGGAAATGATGATAATTTTTCAGTCACACACATAACGAACGTGGACCCTTTGTAAAATTGTAACTTGTTGATTTTTGACACTGAATCGGAAGGGAATAGTACCAATTATGGTCATCTTATTAGTTATGGAAAATGAGGAAAATGTCATCATTGGGTGTGACATATAATTTGATGGTAATTTTTAATATGTAAACCCCCCCCCCCCCCCCCCCCCCTTTATTGGAAATATTACTATGCTTTGAATTAATACCACACAAATTGTAATAATTCATATTTGTGTAGTCTTCAGCTGAAAAAAACATGTCTTTGCCAATTTGCTCAACGGTCCAACTATATATAGCTAGGGAATGCAAATATAACACAAACGTACGTATATTGAAACTGACAGTCAAAAACTGAAGCAAGTAAGGGTTGTAATTATTATTTGTCAGACTTCAAATCAGAGTGCAACAATGGAATAAAACTACTGTGATTTAAGGTCTATTTTTTTTTAATTGCAGAGGTTTTAACATTCACACAGGTCTGTAGACCTGCATGTAAACATTTCTATAAATAGATCGTTATTTTAAATTAAAAAAAAATACCAAGCGGACATTGGAAGGGGATCGATAAAAATCTGAAATGTCCCCCATGCATTTCAACGAATTTTGAATGACCAACTTTCGCATATATGAACATATTAAATATGAGAACTAAGATTTTATGTCACGGAAATGAGAAAAATAAATAAATCAAAAGTTCGTTTGGTTGAAAGTGCCTTCGATCAACATTTCCCGTAACACAGTGCCTGCTTGCGTCCCCTTTCTCGCGGCGCCATCTTAATTTGCTATTGAACGAAATTAAAGTTTCTTTAAACCGAAATGGATTACTTTTCAAGAAAGTTACTTTCAAAATATTTAATTTGATTGATTTTTTGTGTTTTAACGCCACTTTCAACAATATTTCAGCTATATCATAGCGACCAGTTTTAGTGGTGGAGGAAGCCGGAGCACCCGGAGAGAGCCACCGACCATGGGCAAGCAACTGGTAAACTTTATCACTTGCGGTTGCGAGTCGAGTGCACCCTTTTTGTAATTTACAAAGCCGGGCGCGAACCCGCCACGCCGTATTGGTGATAGGCTTGTATGAGTTGTTAGATCCAACGACTTAACTCATTGAGCCACCTGGGCCCCTCAAAATACTTAAAGGATACGATAGATTTCAATAAACACGATGTCGACATTTTTCTTAAATGACACGTGGCAAAAGAAAAATACGCGGACGACTGTTTAAAATTACAAAGCTACTTGAACTTCTCGCTTGACCAACGAGAAAGCGAAATCAACCTTCACAAGGCAACTTCTTCGCCCTCTAACGTGAGCCCTGATTCTCGTCCTTATTTGAAACCCACAGGATGGTAAAAATATCAACCACACCTAAATCTATTTCGAACATCGAAAAATCTTAAAAGAACTTGTTTACCTACCCATTTTTTGCATTGACTCGGGAGCAACTGAAAACGGAGAACAATAAATTAAATATCTACACACAATATCTTATGAAATCGACTTGACTTTTTTCACAGCCCCGTCGGGCTTCTGGAACTACTCATTTTATAGGACCGTGTACAATTTTACAGACGCATCGGGCTTCGGACTACCGCCTAATTTTGCAGACTGTAAATTAAGCTATGGAAAAATGTAAAGAAAAAAAATGTTCTAAAAGAATTAGAATGAAATTCCAATTATATTTTACTCATAGCATTATTGTAATTTGTAAATTCAAGATTGCACAATGCAATCTGACACTTCCATTGATTGTGGAGTCAAAATCCCAGGTTCTCAGAATTTAACAAGTCAGTACTTCAAATGCAATGCCTTCTTTATCATGTCAGTGGTACAGACTCTTCAACATAACTTTCAAATGCACATTTTGTAATTTGAACTAGCTAGCATAGAAAGATTGTTTTCTTAGTTATACATGGTACACATTTATTTTTCTTCTTTCAGAAATTGGTGTTGGATTTGCAGGCTTCGGGATAGCCTGTTTGTATCTTGGAACTAAGTTTTTCTTTAACAGTAGTTTGCTAGCTTTTGGAAATGTAAGTATTGATATAAATATCAACAATCGATTTTTTTTGTGGGAAGTTTTATATACGAGAAAATAAATTAAGACATTGAAAAGGATGCTTTGTATATATGTTGTGGGTTACAATCTATTCATAACAAATGATAATTTTTTTGTAAGTTTGGACATGTATTTAATAAATTATAGATGATGCATTAAAGGCTAGATAAATAGCCCCCTATGTCAGTTTTGTTTTATAAACCTAGCATATTATTTTAATTACAAAATGTGCATTTTCATTACATACATGGTAATTAAGAGGTTATATAAATGGCCCCTACATGTAATTTAAATTTGCTTTGTAAAGCTTAGCATGTTTTAAAGTAGACACTTGTTATCTCAAACTCAGATAAGTAATTTCCTAGGATAACATGGGGTCGTTGTGGTCGTGATCATGAGCATATGGTAGTTGGATTTAAAACTACCTCTGCAATCAGTACCTATCACTGCTAAAGTTGTGAGTTCGAACCCTGTTCATGGCCAGGTGTAGTCAATGCAACATTATGTGATAAAGTTTGTCAGTGACTTGGGACAGGTCCGTGGTTTTATACGGGTACTCCTGTTTCCTTCACCAATAAAACTGGCCGCCACGATAATAACTGAAATATTGTTGAAAGTGGCGTTAAACACCATAAACCAAACCTTGGATAACTCGAAGTAAACATTTGGGCCATTGCACACATTGTAGTAGCTTTTAGGTTAATTTATACCTGATAACGCGAATACTTGGATATTTCAAATTAAAAACATCGGTCAGATCGACTTTGACACAACGAGGTAATTAAGGCTGTAATAAAAAATATGCATATTTTTAAACATCCAGTCATTTATTCACCTTTATAACATGTATAAACTATTTATATATTTTCAGATATCATTTATATTAGGACTGTCATTTGTGTTTGGATTAAAAAGAACTTACAAATTTGTCTTTCAAAAAGACAATTTAAGAGCAACAGCCCTCACTATGGGAGGAATTTTCATTGTACTGTTAGGACGGCCTGTTATAGGAATGTGTGTAGAAATATTGGGATTTTCCCTATTACATCGGTGTGTATTGGTATTACATTTAAGAGTTAGGGTCATGACCGCTCACTTCCTGGCTTGGAACAGGTGCTTCAATAAAAAGTGGTGGTGCTAAACTAGTTTTATGGGCCCAAACTTTAGTGAAAAGTTCAAAATTACTACCTTTATTGGTGTTCTTCATTTCAGTCACTGAGAAGTTGTCAGTGATGAACATAAATTTGTTAAATGATTACCTCAATGTGATTGTGATATGTTCTATAGTCTGTAGAAGAGTGGTACTCTTAATTTAACTATTACATACTAAAAGTAAATGTGTTATTAATCTTTACTTCAGTAAAGTATTTCATTACTCTATAATGAATAAAATTTGATGTTTGAAAAATCATGGCAAGCAATATTTGTGTACATTAATGTACGTGATGTAGGTACACGGCAAACCATATCAGGTCTGGGTGGCAGAATGGTGTAGGTCATTGAATTCTGACCAAAAACCTAACATCGCCACATGTTGTTATCATATTTGTTGCTTCTTCGTTAGCATGCATTATTGAGGATTAAGAGTTTAGAGTCAGTCATCAGAATAATTTTTCAGAATGGGGCAATATGTCTACTAATTGACAGTTATTTCAGGGACCTAAGAAAAAATATCCAACTAAGTGTGTTGGTCTAGTACAAAGCAGACGTCACCATCCAGAGATCCATATAAGCTGCGTACATGCATATTTTAAGTAAATTCGATAACATTTGATGTACAATTATATGAGAGAATGTTAAATGCACCATAAATAACCAAATACATGTATGTATGATATTTAAAGGAAATGCATTGATTAAATTGATGTATACAGTACAGTCAGAGACATAATGTAAAAACTCATGTGATAGGTATATTACTCATCTTGGTGATTTGGGTATATCTTTTGTTCTATTAAATATATCTTCAAAATTCTTTTACCTTTAGAGTGTTGCTTACTTTCACCCAAAAGACATATCAAAATGAATAAATATATTAAACAGACCAAAAGATATATAAGTATCACTAAGAAGAGTGATACAACTATCACAGTGATTTATTACGCTATGTCTCTGACTGTACTACTGTAACAATGTTAACAGCTTGTAATGTACTGATAAAAAAAAACTATGTGATTGGTTTGAATTCTAAATGTGTTGAGTTGTTTATTTACATTACCTTGCTTAAAAAGGTTATTATTTATCATATAAATGTGGGTTTTTTTGCAGTTGGTTTTTCCCAGTTGTTGTGGACTTTTTAAAAAGAGTACTAGCAACATTATTAACCTTGTTTTTGATTATACAGGTAAGTTATAGTTTATTAGATTATAGGTATGTATCACATGACTGTGGTTTAGCATGTGTATTTTCAAAGTTTTTCGTGATTGGTCTCATCTGTAAAAAATGTTGCTGAAGGTGAGACCTATGTTTTTCTTTTCCGACCGATGCAAAGGCAATAATAATGTCAGGTTTTTGTGATAATATATCAGTTTTTTCATTACCATACAACCTGCACTCATCATATTTGGCATGTACCAGGGGGACGTCGTGGTCGTTACCGTATGGTAGTTGGATTTATAACTATCTATGCAATCAGTGCCCATCACCACTATAGATGTTCGAATCCCACTCAGGTGGAGTGTACTCTATTATGTGATCAAGTTTGTTAGTGACTTGTAGCAGGTCGGTGGTTTTCCGCGGGCACTCTGGTTTCCTCCACCAATAAAACTGCCTGTCATGATATAGCTGAAATATTGTTGAAAGTGGCGTTAAACACCATAAACCAAACCTTGGATAACTCGAAGTAAACATTTGGGCCATTGTGCACATTGTAGTAGCTTTTAGTTTAATTTATACCTGATAAGCGAATACTTGGGTATTTCACATCGTCAGATGGACTTTAACACAACGAGGTAATTAAGGCTGTAATTTAAATATGCATATTTTTAAACATTCAGTCATTTATTCACTTTATAACATGTATAACCTATTTATATATTTTCAGAAATATTTTAAATCAATACTGTCATTTGTGATTGGATTCTTTCAAAAAGACAAGTCCAGAGCAATTTTATTAATAGGCTTCACTGCAGGAGGAATTTCCATTGTACTGTTAGGATGGCCTGTTATAGGAATGTATGTATATGGATTTTGCCTATTAGGCCTAATTGCGTATATATTGGTATTACATTTAAGAGTTAGGGTCAATGGGGGTGGGGAATTGGGGAAGGAGGTTATGGCACTTAGCCACTTTCAACAATATTTCAGCTATATGTGGTGGTCAGTTTAATTGGTGGAGGAAACCGGAGTACCTGGAGAAAACCACAGAGGTGCCGCATGTCACTGACAAACTTTATCAAATAATGTTATATCGAGTACACCTCGTCATGGGCGGGATTCAAATTCACAACTTTAGTGGTAAGTAGTTGTAATTCTAACTACCATACGATCACGACAACGTCTGCCACTATATTACAAATTAATAATGAAAAAAAAAGGATGTGAAATCACATGAAAAACAAGAAATACCACACTGTTGGAATATTTCAAAAATACAGTAGAGAGATCGTAGAAAGATGCAAAATCGACAACCCTTACACAAATACATGACCTCTAACACACAAATACATGACCTCTAACACACAAATACATGACCGCTCACTTCCTGGCTTGGAACAGGTGCTTCAATAAAAGTGAAAAGTTCAAAATTACTACCTTTATTGGTGTTCTTCATTTCAGTCACTGAGAAGTTGTCAGTGATGAACATAAATTTGTTAAATGATTACCTCAATGTGATTATGATATGTTCTATAGTCTGTAGAAGAGCGGTACTCTTAATTTAACTATTACATACTAAAAGTAAATGTGTTAATGGACAGCAGTATAAAGCGGTAAGGACACTTCTGTAAATTAGGAATCCAGTATATTGACGGAAGATCCAGTTCTTCATCTCAAAGGAAAACAAAATATTGAGGGTCAACTGGCAGAAAAATCCCCAGTCATGTGATCGTTTTAAAATGCTTTGACTAGTCTTTATAGCGAATCACAATCAAATCACAGCATTTAAATGTTTCTTTAATAAGTTGAAAAAGAATTTCCTTGTAAATTATAGGAACCCTATTTTTTCGGAATAGCTTTTTCATCACTAAGAAGGAGTATAACAATATCAAAGATGATTTTGATTCATAATTACAGTTGAACTTGTGCAATCAGACACCTGAGTTTTCCGACATCTTGTGATATACGTTACAAAATTATGGGTCCCAAAATATTTCTTAATACCCTTTGTTGACAAGTCTTGTTTATTAGGGGCCATCGTAGTGGTGATCGTTTGGTGATTGGATTTACAACTACATGTGCAATCAGTGTATATCACCACTAAAGTTATGAGTTCGAACCTCGTTCATGGCGAGGTGAACTCGATACAACATTATGTGATAAAAGTTTGTCAGCAACTTGCGACAGGTCGGTGGTTTTCTCCGGTTTCCCCCACTAATAACTCTGCCACGATATAACAGAAATATTGTTGAAAGTGGCATTGAACACCGTAAACCAAACCAACCCAGGTATATAATGAAACCTGTCACTTCTCAGGGACGGATCCAGGATTCATGTTAGGGGGGGGGGCGCAGTTAAAAAAATTGCGCCGAGCGGAGGGAGGCGCGGAAATTTTTGGGGTATTTCGTGTGAAAAATCACGATTTTACGCCAAAAAATCATATTTTTCCAATTTTAGGGGGGGGGGGGGGGGGGGGGGGCGCGCGAAATTTTTGGGGTATTTCATGTGAAAAATCACGATTTTACGCCAAAAAAATATCATATTTTTTCCAATTTAAGGGGGGGCGCACGCCCCCTCCCTCCCCCTGAATCCGCCCTGCTTCTGATATCCGAGACTATTTTCTGATCCCAGTGTCATCAATGAGACTTTATTAACCCTGTCTTATCTGACTCTAAGGTATTGTTGAATTACTATGCTTCCGTATATACATTTATGATGTTTAATAGAAACCATTAACAAATTGACATGCTTGTGTACACAAATGAATTATCATTGAAACTTAATGCTTGACAAGAGTAGTTGAGGTTCATTAATAAGGATGATATGACAATTTGTATGTATATAGGTTATACATAAATAATTATGTAGGTAAAAATATAATAATTAAATTTGTGAACTAGCTGTTTTTACTTTCATTACAAAAACACTTTATTTAAGTATTGAGGCTAAGAAAAGGAAACTCACTGTTACAAAGAGGAAATCTGACAAAAATAATAAACTAGTATCAGAGTTGAAAACAACAATTACCTTCCTAGAAAATGTCACGGTGACATTTCCGGTTTCCTCTACCAATAAAACTGCCCGCCATGATATAACTGAAATATTGTTGAAAGTGACGTTAAACACCATAACCCTAACCTACCCCATAGTATAGTTTTTCATCTCCTGTTAAATTTGTTCCGTATTGTTAACGAAAAGTAAAACCTGGGTTTTCCCCGACATCCTGTACAATCTGGTCTCTTTGTGTACTTGTTCAATAATAAACAATATTGTTTCACTACTTAGAAACGTCTTCTCCAATACATACATATATGTTATATGCATATTTCATATTCAGTGAAGACGTGAAAAAAACCCAAACAAAAGCCCAAAATGTTAAGTGTCATGCAAAAGGATTATCCAAGCTAAAGTATACTTAATCGAATACACCCTTTTATCTTAATGAAACGAACACACCAAACATTCAATTTGGATTTAAATTTGTATAGTTTGATTTAATTATATGAATATGCAACCATCTCCTGATGAACGTTTAGTAAAGATTGCAGGGAGTATTATTAGTTACACAGTGTGTAGTTGACCTAATACGGTATATACACGGTGAGTAAATTCCATATGGGGCGAGAGCCCCATATGGAATTTACTGACCGCATATATACCGTATTAGGTCACCTACACACTGTGTAACGAATATATCTTACCTCCTGCCTTTAGATTTTACATATACAACCTCCTGAATAAATTGTATTGCTTTTTGTATGTGTAATTCAAATTTGTTCTATTAAAATATCTGGTTGTTTTTATATGTTCCAATAATGCATCTCATATAACACAATGCATATATAAATAAATTCAGTAAAGATTGAAACTTTTTATGAGCAATATAATAACAATAACAATAAAAAAAAATAACAATTAAAAAGTTATATAAAGTATCACAGAAAGTTGAAATGAAAATTTAGCATTTACGGTTTGCTAACTGTCAGATTATTTCAAAACAATTCAAGAATTAAAAAGTGATCACAAAATTTCAGAACGTTTCCTTCAATTCATGAAACTGAAAATTCAGTATTTACGGCTTGTTTACTGTCAGGTTATGAATGACGGTCACATTTCCATAAAAAATTTGTGGAGTGTAAATGTATTATGATTGCATTGTGTGTTATTACATGTATTGTTTTGTACATTTCCTGGAAAATCACTCAGTAGTTCCTCCAGATTAACACCCTGCAGATAATCAGTAAACGATGATCCAGTAGGTACATTCTGCACACTGTGATTTGTTCTGACTCAGGGACTAGATCTTGAACAATAGTTGCAGGAGGTAGATTTTGTAATACTCGTGAAGTTCCTTCTTGATGTGTAGCCGTAGGTGGTGCTGCAATAGCTAGTTTTTCGGTGGAAGGTAAAGTTAGTTGTTCTGGCACTGGAGTAACATTCTCGGTAAGGGTTTGGCCCATTTTGATTTTTTCTTCTGTGTCAACTCGTTGATACGTGGTTAATGACTGAACGGACTTGTGGCCAGTTACTGCCATAATCTGTGCTGCTCCATACATGTTTTGGACAGAATTGTTGCCCCAGTGGCACGTATTGAGTGATTAGTGTAAATTTGTGTCAGTCCACAGCTTTTACTTAGTGTCGACATGAAGCTACTGAGGGTTTCTCTCCCACACCTGAATTACAATACCACACTGGACTGTTTTCAGAGAAGCTATCAAGAGGTTTTTGTCACAATCTTTCATTTGACGGATGCAGCCTTCGTACATAGTTTTGAAAGGACATCACTGGACAATACGGAGACCCTGGAAGTGAACAATACATTATTAAATATACATATGTGTACAACAAATACATGTACATGTATGTATGGCAAAATGTTATCAACTGATATAACATGTATAATAAATACAATAAACAGCTGCGCCAAGAGCACATGATACGCCCGTCGTCAACATTCATACAATATTTGTAAAGACTTTCTTTCCCATAACTCTTGAATGAAAAATCTAAATTTCACCAACAGCTGCACCATAAACATGAATTGGAACATTTATACAATATTTATACAATTGAAAACAACATTTTTTGAGAAATCAGTAAAGACTATCAATTCCAATAACAGTACGAAGCTTGAAGTGAATTGGCGAAGGGGTTCTCAATTTACAGTGCGACATACGAAAAATCGCCTACAATTTGATGAATAAAGTCCCATAACTCTGGAATGAAAAATCGAAATTTCACCAAAAAATATACAGACCATAAGACTGTCATTTCCAATAACTATGCGAAGTTTGAAGTGAATTGTCCAAGGGGTTCTCAATTTACAACGCCACATACGAAAAATCGCCTACAATTTGATGAATAAAGTCCCATAACTCTGGAATGAAAATTCGAAATTTCACCATAAAGTATACAGACCGTAAGACCATCAATTCCAATAACGCTGTGAAATTTGAAGTGAATTGGCCAAGGGGTTCTTAAGTTAGAGCGCGACATGTGAAACGGATGGACGGACAGTCGGACATTGGTATACCATAATACGTCCCGTCTTAAAGACGGGCGTATAAAAATGTAAGATGTGCTGTATGTACATGTAAATCTATTTAAATAACAGATCAAATGAATTATATGGTGGTGCAACATTATTCTTTGCGTGTGTGCTCACATGCTCGATTAGATGTACACTCATTTTCATTTACAGAAATCTGTGAACAACAATACGTACGTCCAATCTCTTTTTTTTTGTATTGAGAACGGAAAAATAATACCAGTGTTCCCGGTTTAAATGTTCCTTAACAAAAGTAGCTTTTTGTAGTCTAGGCAAATACAGGGATGAAAACAGGTGAGCAGTATATGACTAAAAATTAGTGTACCGGTAGGTAGGTAACGAAAAAAACCAGATACATTTTGTTAGGCCTAAAACACTTTACCTGGAGATTATGGCATTACTCCAGAGGAATTTTCTTTATCATTCTCCCGATGATTCTTTGTCATCTTATCTGTCGCTTTGAAAACGTACTTCATGCCAGTCTTAGGGTCCACTTGTACAGCAAAGTCTGACTTTGTCATCTGGTGCATATTTTCCATTCCTCTACGGAAGAAATACATTCTGATGTCATATTGGACTTTATTTGCCAATCCTGAAGGAGTGTCTGTACACATAAATATGGATGTATATAGTGTACGTCTGTCAGGCTCATTATTTACTGGGTGATGATCAATTTCTGACAGCCCCATTTGTTTGATCTCCGACATAACTGCCCGGAAATGTTTTAGTCAACTCGTACCAAAATCAACTTGTACCAATGTCAACTTGTACCACATGAAACTCGTACCAATATCGTAATTATATTGAACGTATCCCTTTGTGTCAAGTGCGTCAGACGATACTAAGTAAGGAATTTTATAAATAAAGTGTAATTTGGCATGTCCTTATGAAGAACATTAGTATTTCAAATGTCCTCAGCATAAATGTTGGTGATGTTGCACGTCTCATACATTAAACCAGATAAATAACACGGATTTGCAAGGTAAGAGAAATTCTTTAATTAAATATGTACCGGAACGGACCAGACATCAAAGGTAGGTATATGATACATCATATTATAGATAAATTATTGTAGATTTACGATACGACAAGCGTTATTTGCCTAGACGACCATGAATTTCAAATATCGGCGGAAGTTCGCGACTGGGTGACATTTTGCAAAAATGAAATTTAAGTACCTTGATTTAATATATGATATTGGTACATTTTTTTACAGAGAGTGCCAAGCACTATATTAATGATTTTTGAAAAATCTATGCACTTTCAAAAGCACAATTTATTTGAATATTCTTTCAAAAGCATCACATGAACATTGCCATTCGTTAATTGGTCGGAATTGCTTTCCTCTTAGTAGTATTTTCCTGCGTGGTCATTTTTAACATGGTACGAGTTTGCAGTGGTTCGAGTTGACGATGGTACGAGTTTGCAAATTTTGGTACGAGTTGTAATGATATTTATAATGACTATGTTTTAAATTATGAAGAATTACTGGAAAAATCAAAAATGCCATCACTTAAAGTTAGAAGATTAAGAAGTATAGCAATTGAAACATTTAAAATTATACATAAAGAAAGCCCTATTTATTTACATGATTTAGTAAATATTAAAAAAACATAATTATTCCTTTAGATACAAAAACACAGTTGATGTACCATCTGTAGAAACAACAAGGTATGGTCTGAAATCATTCCGTTATTTTTCAACCAAACTATGGAATGAGCTACCAAACCATATTAGATAAGAACAAAACTTAAATCAATTTTCAAAATTATTGAATACCTGGAATGGTGGCTCATGCCATTGTAGTGCTTGCATGTAAACAGTTTGTCTTATTATGCTTTGTGTACTTAGTGCTATATAGTTTTAATATTACCCTATCCTGATCTGCTATTATGCTCTTAGATTCAGTTCTGATTAATTTTATATGAAACTGTATTTATGTATGAATGAGGTTGCTTTTATGTATGTCTATGTATACATGAGCTTATGTTTTATGCTTTTAGATTCAGTTCTGATTAATTTTATATGTAACTGTATTTATGTATGCATGAGTTTGCTTTTATGTATGTCTATGTATACATGAGCTTATGTTTTATACTAATGTCTATGCATGCATGTTTTTTTTTGCTTTGTGATGTCATGTAATATGTGCTTGTAAAGTTATTATACCCCCCGCAAACAAAGTTTGGGGGGGTATATAGGAATCACCCTGTCCGTCCGTCCATGTACCTTGTAAGTGCAACTCCTCCTAAACGGCTTATTGGATTTTTATGAAACTTTACACATTTGTAGTACACTACCTGCAGATGTGCATGAAGGAATATGGTTGCTGTCCAAAATTTAAAAGGGGAGATAATTCAACTTATACTTTCTACTTTCACAAAAAGGGGAGGGCATGTACCTTGTAAGTGCAACTCCTACTAAACTGCTTATTATACCCCCCGCAACGAAGTTGTAGGGGGGTATACTGGTTTCACCATGTCCGTCCATCCGTCTGTCTGTTTTCTGTAGACAAATCCTATGTTGTACGATATCTTGAGTTGTGTTTCTTAGAATCTTTTAAAATTTTATCAGCTGTTTACTGGTGAAGAGAGGAGGATCCCTTTAATTTTTGACGATTTTCACTTTTGCCGTTCCAGAGTTATTGGACTTGATATGACGGAAAATAGGATTTTTACCCTATGTCGTATGATAACTTGAGTAGTGTTTCACAGAATGTTTTGAAATTTTATCAGCAGCTTACCGGTGAAGAGAGGAGGATCCCTTTCATTTTTGACGATTTTCACTTTTGCCGTTCCAGAGTTATTGGACTTGATATGACAGAAAATAGGATTTTTACCCTATGTCGTATGATAATTTGAGTACTGTTTCTCAGAATGTTTTGAAATTTTATCAGCAGCTTACCGGTGAAGAGAGGAGGATCCCTTTCATTTTTGAAGATTTTCACTTTTGCCGTTCCAGAGTTATTGGACTTGATATGACGGAAAATAGGATTTTTACCCTATGTCGTATGATAACTTGAGTAGTGTTTCTCATAATGTTTTGAAATTTTATCAGCAGCTTACCGGTGAAGAGAGGAGGATTCCTTTCATTTTTGAAGATTTTCACTTTTGCCGTTCCAGAGTTATTGGACTTGATATGACGGAAAATAGGATTTTTACCCTATGTCTTATGATAATTTGAGTAGTGTTTCTCAGAATGTTTTGAAATTTTATCTGCAGCTTACCGGTGAAGAGAGGAGGGTCCCTTTCATTTTTGGTCGGAACAATCAGTAATGTTTTGGTTATGGAAATAGGTTGGACAGATGTGGGGAGCGGGGGGTATATCTTAGTGAGCTGTGCTCACAGTAATACTAGTTGAATTTTATGAAACTTTACAGTTGTAGTACACAACCTGCAGATGTGCATGAAGGAATACCGTTGCTGTCTAAAATTTAGAAGGGGAGATAATTCAACTTATACTTTCACGAAAAGGGGGGTCGTGTACCTTGTAAGCGCAACCCCTCCTAAACGGCTTATTGGGAGTTTTGTGAAACTTTACACAGTTGTAGTACACTACCTGCAGATGTGCATGAAGGAATATGGTTGCTGTCCAAAATTTAGAAGGGGAGATAATTCAACTTATACTTTCACGAAAAGGGGGGTCGTGTACCTTGTAAGCGCAATTCTTAATAAACTGCTAATTGAATTTTTATGAAACTTTACACAGTTGTAGTACACAACCTGCAGATGTGCATGAAGGAATACCATTGCTGTCTAAAATTTAGAAGGGGAGATAATTAACTTGCTAATATACCTGTATTCCAAAGTTTGAACAGCATAGTATTGCAAGCGGGGGGTATCACTCAGTGAGGTCACTCACAGTTCTAGTTTTATACTTGTATGTGCTTTTTATGTAATAGTCGATTCAAAAGCTCACTAGAGCTTATGTTATGTGTTATAGATATTTCGACTATAAATAAAACTTATTTGATTTGAGTTGACATGGTACGAGTTGACAGTGGTACGAGTTAACTTGTACCCCCCGGAAATTAGTGTTGGGATCAGTGAAATCTGAATCTTTTACAATGTCAAATTTCTTATCATGTGGTGGCGATTTTAAGTATCTATTTATGCCGTGGCGAATAGATTCAAACGAGGTACCTTCCTCCATCTGGTTTTCTCAAGTCCATGTAAAAGTGAGCAAGCGTCTTGTTCAATCTCAGTGTCATAGTTCTCAAATAAACTGTCCTGATTTTTTTCCTTTAGGTACTCCCGTAGGATGTTTGCACTTTTCTTATTTGCTTTCAATGTGTTGTCAGCATTTAATTTGAGGCGTTTTGTTTGAATTTCTTCTTCTGTTGTCTCAGCGAAGACCACCTAAGGACCATCGATGACATGTTTGCTATATTGGCTGACTGGTTTCAGTGGAGAAGATTTTTAAACATATTTCCCATAGGGTCCTATGTTAAAACTATGTCTGCTGATAGCGGCCATCTTGGATGGAGGTCTGGGTCACTGGATATAATTTTGAAAGTCGACCATTTAAGGACCATTCATGCCATGTTTGCTTTAAATTGGCTTACTGGTTTCAGAGGGAAAAAAATTTAAACATTTTTCCCATAAGGTCCTATGTTAAAACTATGTCCGCTGACGGTGGCCATCTTGGATGGAGGTCGGGGTCACAGGACATAATTTTGAAATTTGACCACCTAAGGACCATTCATGCCATGTTTGCTTTAAATTGACTTACTGGTTTCAGAGGAGAAGACTTTTAAACATTTTTTCCATAGGGTCCAATGTTAAAACTAAGTCGAGTCATGGTGGCCATCTTGAATTTCCGATCGGCAAACGATTCACAAGTTTAGTACAGGACCACCCAATGATCATTCCTGCTAAGTCACAATTCAATTGGTTTAGTGGTTTCTGACAAGAAGATTTTCAAGGTTTCAACCAATCAGAACACGTTATTGGCCCTGGCAGCCATGTTGAATTTCCGATCTACACAAATCTGGTAGAGGACCATCCAATGAACATTTATGGCAAGTTTGGTTGAAATCTGTTCAGCGGTTTGAGAGAAGAAGAGTTAAATGTGAAAAGCTAACAGACGGACGGACGACGGACGCTTACCCATGACAAAAGCTTACATGGCCTATGGCCAGGTGAGCTAAAAATCTTAAAAAATCCAAATTAATTTTCTGGATAACAAGACAACTAATTCCTAATATTTTGGTCCAAGGTCCACATTCTGATCCACTTTGAAAGAAACATTGTATGTCAAATTAGAAAATACTCAGCTGTTTTCAATATCCGGTCAAAACAACAGTATTTACAGTATCCAGGAAATCCTTCCACACAGGGTGTAGTAATTTGATATCCATGTTTTTATATGTGGTTATATTTCAACAAATGACATGTTTTTTTGCAATTATAACCTCACCAAATATGATAGGATTAACTGTAAAAAATATCATAATCAAGAAACAACTGAATTTTTTTTTCAAAGTTCCTCGTGTTCTATTTTGTACTATTTTCGAGGACTGTCTCAATGCGGATTGGCTGGTTTACTGATGTGCCCCCTTAAGTGAACCACAAATATTGTCTACTGCTAAAACATGACTTTTTTCTGATACCTTGTTGTCTTACAAATAAAACATGACCATCACACAAAAAACTTGCCCCATACAAAAAGTGTCAAACGGTGAGAATATTCAAAAGGTTGATTTTAATGTAGAAAAAGACTGCAAACAAAAAATGTCTTGTCTTTAAAAAAAAGAAATGAAATGAGACATTAACAGGTTAAACAACTAAACAAGAGCTTACTCAACACAAATGAAGATAAGAAATGACCTGGGTTGGAAATATGGAATTTTGCCATTTTTTTTACTGAAGATGTAAAAAAAAATCTTATTTTTCCACAATTTTTTGGTTTATATCGTTATTTATTTGGTTCCAGATGGAGGTCAATTATGTGTATTAGGAGAGTACATTTTATTGGTCTTTTGATGACATTAAACTTTCAAGTAATTAGTTTGTCAGGTGCTTGGGTGAGAAGGATATTAAAATGATGGTCAGATCTAAGATAAATATAAGAATTTTTATTACTTTTCTAATTCCTTTGAAATTAAAAGCCAATTACACAATAAAATCATTTCAAAGTCAGTATCAATACAAGGGAATACACAAGTCTAAATTTGAAAAATGTCAAAACGAGGTAGACCCACTAAAAGGAGAAGATTCTTTCAAACGGTACATCCAAGATTCAGAAAAAAGTCAATTTCAGAGTGCCTGGAGTCAACAATATCATCGAAAAGGTTACCTGTATCTACATTCAAAGATGCTGTTCACCTGTCTGCTAATGATGACTACTACCTAGTTACAGATTCTGAGGGTAATATTGACAATATGCGTTTCTTGCATCCAATACCAGAGCCACAAGTGACTGAACTGGAGCTTCTGTAAGAAAATAAGAATGACATTGTAGGGAACAAAATCTTACATTGTGGAAAATTAATGGACATGTTCAACAAATTTTACAAGGAACATGGTCAAAATGAACCCTGATGTGAACTTTCATGCAACTGGAATACAAACAATTGTCAAAAGTGGCGAGAAAACTAAAGTGTACACTGAATCCGACACGGACACTAAAAAAGGACAAAAGTACTCAACCGTAAATTTAGGAATTCATGTTGGACTCCAAAGTTCCCCACTTGGAGTCAAAGGTCTATGTGCATTTTTCTTGTCAGCAGGCATACCCGTGCCTTCATGCAGTGCCATGCAAAATGATGGAATATATGTTAGCAAGACTACCGTGCAAGTAAATGAAACGGACATGCAAGAACGAAGGCAAAAGTTACTAAACCTAAACACAATACGTGGCTTTGATGAATCCCACCCTATTTCTGTGTCGGGAGATGCCAGATATAACAACTGTTTGGAAAGTGGTGTGGGAAAAACTCCTTTCCAACCAGCTACTCAAAGTGTGTATTGCATTTCTGAGAATGAAACGCCTAACAAGGACATAATATGCGTTAACATTGACAATATGCTTTGTGACACTGCTGAGTTAATGCAAGCTAAGGGAAGAAATGTAAAATGTCCAAATCATCGAGGAATTTGTACTGCAAACTTAGACCGTACAGATGTAATTGGAAATGAGAGTCGTTCAGCTGAAATATGTGCACGTAAAATTGCCCAGGATGAAACACCTCTTGCTGTTGGACAATTCACTTCCGATGGTGACTCCGCTGCAAGCATTGGATTTGAAAGAGGTCAACAAACACACAGTACCATATGCGTTGAAAACTTAAGGAATACCCGACATCTGTCAGAATCACATCACAAACTTGTAAAAAATGTTGTCTTTAGCAAACAAATGTTTCCCGGAATCAACAAGAAAGAACAGGACAGAATACGGGCAAGATTTTCAATGGATGTTACGAAGCGATGCAGTGCTGAGATAAAACAAGCACATAAACAATTTGCAGGACATATGACGAAAATTATAAGAAAACTCGGCTATACATCTGACAGCATAGTAGCTTGTCTGAGCGGACAATGTGGACAGCTGTGCAAAAAACATTCATTTGTATGCTCAGGAAGAAGGAAAGCTCTATGGAAGGCTAAGTTCCTTCATCCAGGAGCTAAGCTTCATCCAAATAACGAGGATTTGCACAAATTAAGGGAGTGTATCCATCTACGTTTGGGTCCCAAGGCACTGATGAAGACACGCTTGAACACAAACACACAGAAAAATGAAAGTGTGAATCGAACATTAACTAAGACAAACCCAAAGTTTAGAACTTGGCGGAGAACACTTCCAGGCTGGATTCACGGTGGTGTGCACATGCGAAACTGTGGTGTTTCATCCTCGATACAATCCAGATGTAAAGCCGTTGGTGCTGAAATCCACAGCAGTCTTGTGAAGCGACAACTGAAAAATATACAGGACAGAAATGATTATCATGACAAGAAAAAATTTGATCAAATACAAGGAAAGACAAGCAATTCTGTGACGTGCACGATTCAGCGATCAAGAAATTATCATGGAAAAGGATAAAACATATGCAAAAAACATTCTGGATCCTGAATTTTCTGAGGATGATCACTCCAGGTTATATTCGAAAAAGCCAAAATCCCTCCGAATGACAATGAGAAAAACATAATTTAAATAATACAATCCAGGAAAGGTATATGATTTTTCAAACATCTTTGCTGAGACAAACAATTTTGCCTGGAATTATTTACCTGTGGCGGTTCTAAACTTACATGTAGATGTGAAATATTAACACAAGTTTTTGTGTGACATAAATGAGAGACATGATAATTTTCTGGATTCAGTTGAATACAACGCACGTGAATCATGTATCTTAGTCTATGTACATTCATTGGTACAAAACGCGAGTGTCCTGGCAATCGAACATCAATAACAGTGTAACCAGATTTTGTTTTTCTTCCTATACAAATGTATATAAAATACATGTATTATTTAAACTTTTTTGTTTTCTTAATGATTCTGTCTAAATAATCTTTGGCAAAAGCATCAGGCATACTGAAATCAGCTGCCTCGGCCATATTTTAGCTATATTCAAGACAAATGGAAACAAGACAGTTCGGCACCAAGACATTTCGGCATCCGTTGAAAAAGACAGTTCGGCACCGTTGAAAAAAAGTGTCAAATCGGCACCGCATTTTCTTTCAAACAAACGTGATTACCTTTTCTAAAATAAAATCAACGAAAATTTAAAAAAAACATCAGAAATTTTTTAAAAAGGGGGGTTATGTTTTTTTTCTAAAAAAATATTCTGATTCCCAATGTTGCTGAAAAAAATATTCTGATTTTGGTGGAGGAAAAAAAAAATAATCTGATTCAGAGTTTTTGTCATATAACCTAATGTGGAAATCTGGAAAAAAAATTCGCACTTTGCGTGACAAAAAAAATATATTCTAACTCTTGTGTTGTCTGAAAAAAAATTCTAAACGAAACAAAAAACCATAACCTCCCCCTTCAAGTTAAATGGTCGGTCCCTTAAAGGTGGCAATATATCTGTTAAATTGTTATTGTTGATCTCTTGATATATTAAAATGAATAAAAATAAATTTATGTTTCATTATTACTGCCTAATATTTATTAATGCATGTACAATGATACCCATCCAACATAGTCCTGAATAATACTCACCAGACCATAAAATTGACATGAAAGAGTAACAGACTTATCAAAAAGATCGAAACAAGACTTTAAGAAAAAAAAGACTGGTAAAATACATAGGATAACAATCAAAGGAAGTGAAATCTAGAAAAAAGATATCAAAACATCAGAATCACAAATAAAAGAAGAGGTTAAGTACTCAAAGTACAATAACATGAAACCCAACAATAGATCTAAAAAAAAAAACTGTTAAGGATTGTATTCCTTTTTCATTCCAATGTTAAACCTATGGAAAATTTTCAGAAAGTCCCGAGGATTTACTATTCCTAATTTCATTTCGAAAATTGAGGACAAGAAATATGAAGTGTTTATGCATGCACTCCTACGACTTACTTTTTATATAAATGTCATACCTAGCGTAAATTCCATAAACAACAGTGCAGTTTTAAACGGGGGATTTTCCGTAGGGTTGGAGTGAAAAAGGGGTATATAACACAATTATTAAAAGATAAAATACAGAAAAAAGGATTACAAAACATCAAAATCACAATTCTTACCATAATATTATACAAGGCAACATTTACAATACCAAGAAGACAAATAATACGAGTCGTTTCTTTTCATCAATAACTGAACGTGCATCAGGATTAGAATCGGCATGATCAGGATCTTTTCCGGAACAGACAAGTGCCGAACTGTCTTGATGCCGAAATGTCTCACACAGGTGCCGAATTGTCCGGGTGCCGAACTGTCTTGGTGCCGAAATGTCTCACACAGGTGCCGAATTGTCCCGGTGCCGAAGTGTCTAGCATTCAAGACAAATTTTCAAATATTTGGGAAAAATTTCCCTAAATGTGATCATCAATACTCTAAAACAATGAGGAATCCACATCGGATGCAGTAACCATAGATACAAACCCGGGAACTTTGTTTGCACACCCCCCTTAAGAGGACACACCAGTATATAGGTATCAGGACATCTCGGTACTCGGTACTGGAAATTTCGGTTCTGAATAATAAAAATAATTTGATTTAAAAACTTAATTTTTTTTTTTTACATGTACATGTAGACGTTGTTTATGCAAATTTTTATGTGTTTTTTTTAATCATCTTTAATTAAATGGACATCAAAGAGGCAATTTATTAATATTTGTAAATAACTTGTTTTGATAACTAAGTCCCTTTATCAATAAATCACAGATAAACTTTACGGGATGATTATTTTCATTTCTGTTTTGATTACATAACTGTTTTAATTAGATAGCTTTAATTATCAAATTTAATTTCTTTAATCATAGATCAATGCTTTAATCTTTTGTTTGACTTCAAAAGACGATACAAGCTGAATTTTATTTGAGAAATATTTGCCAAGCCGATATATAATGGAGGGTTGCCCTAATTTGAGATTCAAACTGCAAAATGAACGAGTATCCGTGTATAGATTGTGGCAGCAATGTCCGTCCCATACAGGAGGCTTTACAATGTGACCAGTGTTCACAGTGGCAGCACAGATTACTGGTAAGACCTTTTTATCTAATTGTATCGCTTTTGTATATTATTTAACCCCCCAAATTATAAACAGACAATCAAGAAATGTCGTATATTGAAAGCACTGTCGCCCTAAAGATGATCCCACAAATTATAGAGATTAACAATTGGTAGTGCATTGGGAAAATTATTTGCTAAAATACTTAATACAAGATTAGAGAAATTTTTATTTAAAAGAAATATTATTAGACCAGAACAGATTGGTTTCTGTAAAAATAAAAGAACAAGTGATCATATGTTTGTTCTGAAGACTCTTATCGAAAAATATACCCAGAATAATCCAAAAGTCCTTTTTTCATGCTTTATTGATTTGAGAAAGGCTTTTGATAAAGTGAGGCATGATGGCCTTTTATATAAATTAAGGAAGAACGGGATAAGTGACTTATTCTATAACATTATTAAAAACATGTATCAAAAAACAGAATTATGTGTAAAAACCGACAGATCAAATGTAACCGATTCATTTTCTTCCAACATTGGTGTTCGCCAAGGGGATAATCTAAGCCCCAACCTGTTTAAACTGTTTATTAATGATCTCCCAGAAATTTTTGACCAAACTTGTAATCCTGTTACCCTCAATTCTCTAAAATTAAACTGTTTATTATATGCTGATGACATTGTTCTCCTCTCTGAAACTGCAGAAGGACTACAAAACAGTCTGGATAAAGTATCTCAGTACTGTAAAAAATGGGATATGGAAATTAATACTGATAAGACTAAATCATTAGTATTTAATAGTACTGGAAGACTGTTCCCAGTTACTTTTATGATTGATAATCAGTTGATTGAAAAAGTTAAACAATACAGATATTTAGGGGTAATGTTTAATGCCTCTGGGAGCTTCTCAGATGCTAAAGAAGAACTATTTAAAATGTATAAATGTTTTGAAGGGCATAAGCCGAAAATTAAAACCCTATTACATGTATTTGACCATACTGTTAAGCCTATTTTAACATATGGTAGTGAAGTGTGGGGTACATTTGATCCCCAGAAATTATTAGACAAGGGAGATAACTATTTTTCAAAATTATGTAATGACCTAAAAGCAGAAAAAGCTCATATGAAATTTTGTAAATTTTCACTTGGAGTTGGGAAAAGAAGCTCTAACCTGGCAGTGATTGAAGAACTCGGAAGATATCCTTTATTTATTGAAATAATAATTTCTATGTTTTCTTATTTAACTCGTATATCTAATAGTAAAGACATTCTTTTGTCCGAGGCTCTCTCTGTATCAAAATTATGATATGATCAGAATAAGAAAAGTTGGTATAGTACTATCCTGTCCTTATTAAAATATTTAAAACTTGACTTAAGATTTGTTATGAACTCAAAAACAAATTTAAAACATTTTTTGTACACTAAACTTAAATCTAATTATAATAGACTGTGGTTCCTATCTTTACATGATGATAAAATTAATAAGGATTTTGGAAATAAATTAAGAACATATAGATTATTTAAGAATAACATAAGTCTAGAACCCTATTTATCTATGAAAAATGATGAACAAAGAATTTTACTCTCAAAATTACGAATAAGTAATCATAATTTAGAAATAGAAAGAGGAAGACACAGAGGGCTTCAGGCAAAAGAAAGAATTTGTAAATTATGTTTAAAGGAAGTTGAAGATGAAATTCACTTCTTATTAAAATGTGAAGCACTTCAAAATGTGAGAACACCATTTATTGATCTTATAAATAATAATAATCATAACTTTAAACATTTAGATATTAGAGAGCAATTTATATGGTTAATGTCCAATGAAGACAATTTCATCATAAATCAACTTTCTGATATGATACTAAAGTTACATTCATCTAGAAATGATATAATTCAAAATTAATAATAGTAATATTTTATGTTATACAATATTAATAATAATAATTATATATCTGTGTTAGATATACAACTGTGGATGATGCACTGTCTCTTAATCTATTACAGGGATCACTATACTTGTCAAAATTATTGATTACAAAATTGTATATTTACATGTATTTGTATGTCTTGTATGTTAAATCCAATCAATCTAATCATACCAATTAATGTAAATATTGTGATTTTCATGTAATTATACTGCCTATCATGGGGTCTTTAATTGACAAATAAACATATTCTATTCTATTCTATTCTATTCTCACACGAACACACATAGCATAATTGGTAACGCCACTACAAAGTATGAAGAATTGTTATGGGGAAAAGCAATACATCAGTCCGTTTTAATGAAATGAAAGTACCGGGGCTTTCTTAACAAACACGCTGAATTTCATAATTTGCATAATTACTTTTGTAAATAATAAATGGAGTACATATAAATAAAAATCAATATGCAAAAACAACGATCTCCGGGATCGATCTACACTGGAATTATCAAAAACACATATCGATCCACTTTTGGGTCATATATTAAAGAACTACTAGACTAACTAGTACAAAAATATTGACAATTAATAAGTACCAAACAATTGTGGTCAGTACCGAATATTGTCTCATCCAACTCCCGAACTGTCCAGTACCGAGTACTCCAGGTCAGTACCGAAATGTCCAGTACCGAGATGTCCAAGTCAGTACTGAAATGTCCAGGTACCGAGATGTCTAGGATTCAGTATATATTCCACCATTGCATAGCATCGTGTTATCGGTTTTCGTGCTATTATCGATTTTCCGATATAGCGATTAACAGTGTTAACCCTTCATTCATATGACGATTGGAATTTTCAAAGAATGGCTAGTTAAATATTTCTTTGTACATAAGATTGTTTTTAAAGCCATTCTTGTATTTTAATATACTCTCGATTATCTGTATTCTGTATTCTTCGTGTCATAGACACTGGATTGTCTCTCTAAATCTCTTGTAATTTTTGGTATCGTCTACGCGCATGTACAATTTACACTCGGTAACTTCAACACACTTGTACTTTTGATAGGTGGACACTGATATATAAAATAAAATAAAACTAAAATAAATAAAATAATTACGGTAGAAATAATAAATAAATTATAAATCGAAGCATTCGGTTTCCTGTATATAATCTGCTAGAAGTCGAATCCGTTCCGTTTCCGTTAGTGAAACTTCTTCATCGGCTCCTACTGTAAGGAGCACCTCCAGACAGGTGCATTGAGCCAGACAATAAAAACATGTCATGAATTAGTTTTTCTCTTGCTTCTTCATAATACATATTGGTCACAATGAAGAATATAATGTTCTACGGTTTCCCTTTCACCACATTGACAGTTTGCACTTTCTGTGATGTTTAATTTGTGGCAGTAATCATTAAGTTTGGCATATCCTGATCTGAGGTTGTAAATTATTGTTGAAATTTTTTTGTTTGGAAAATCATGAAGGTTTTTTGTTTTTACTTGATGATGGAAATTGTGGTAGAATCTTCCTCTATTACTGAAATTCCATCTGTTTTGCCATTTTTCTGTAATGTGGTCCCTTGCTGCTTTTTTCACATCTTGTTTAGTTATAGTATTGTGAGAGTCTGATTGATTTTGTTCTGCTTCCTTTGTAGCTTCTTTAGCTAATCTGTCAGCTATTTCATTTCCATTAACATTCACATGTCCTGGTGTCCAATGAATTTTTATTTATTTCGATTCCATTTTTTTGTATTCTTTTCATTTTATCCAAAATTTCGAGTGTAATTCTTTTGTGGTTTTCAATTTTCCAATGTAGGTTAAGTATTCCAATTGCTGTTTGACTGTCCGAAAATATTGTAAGTTGTTCTATTTTTCTTCTTATTTCTGGTTGATCTATATATTCTAATACTATTTTGATTGCTACGATTAACTCTCCTAATAATATAGATCCTCTTTTACAAACCGGTTGTTTTAGTTCTGTTGTTTCTTCCTCAACAAATACTATTGCCCCTGCTCCACATGGTCCAGGATTACTAAGGCATGAACCATCGGTGAATGCTATATTATCGGTTGTTTCAGTGATCTTTTGAAGTATCAAATCTCTACCTTTGATTTCCTGTTCCTTTGTTCTAGTTTTTGATGATCCCAAATTTTTCCAATATTCTGGTGGTGATTTGCTTGCTTGTAAGCCATGGAATTGAAATTCTTCTTCTATATTTTTAACGTCTATTTTCGTTTCTTTTTTCATTTCTTCCCCTTGTAAACACATCAATCCTAATGGTGATATATGCCTATCAGCATTTTCTTTTCTTCCCCATTTGTCTAGTTGGTTCTTAATGCCGGGAATTTTTGTAGAATATGAGTAAATTTTTCCAATGTCTCCGATGGCGATTTCCTCTCTCCTAAAGTCTAAAGGTATTACCCCAGACATTACTTCCATTGCCTTTAGACTGGCAGTCGATGGTAAGCCTAGGATTATTGACAATCCTTTCCTCTGTACTGTGTTTAACTTATCTATATTGCCTTTATTTCCGATTTGCCATACACAGCTAGCATACTGTAAAACTGAACCAATTAAATTGTTGTAAATTTGCAATAACAATTTGTTTTTATTTGGCCTAGTCCTTTGATTTCTCTCAGCATTCCTAATGAATTTCCTGCTTTCTTCTCAATATTCAGAATGTGTTGTCCAAAGTTAAGCTATTCATCTAGTGTTACTCCCAATAATTTTGGATTTCTATTGTATTTTAGAATTTTGTTGTTTAATTTTAAGATTGTATGTCCAGGATGTTGTTTTAATCTAGAGAATATGCTATATTCTGTTTTATCTGCATTGATGTTGATTCTCCATTTTCTACTCCATTCCATAATTTCATTGATGTCCTTTTATATACAATCAGAAACTTCTACTAAATTATTCCCTGATTTCCACAGTGTACTGTCATCTGCAAACTTGCATCTTTGTGAAACAATTTTTTCAAACAAATCTTTGACATATATATTAAATAATATAGGAGAAATTGGATGCACCTTGAGGTAATCCAATGTTGGTTTTAAACCATTCTCCCTCTGTATTGTTGACTAAGCATTTTGCTAGTCTTTCATCTAAGAAGTTTTGTATCCACTTCCACATTTTCTCTTGTATTCCTGATTTAAACAACTTTACTAATAACCCCTCTTTCCAGACACTAAACATACTTTGTGTAATGCTAAAAATTTACTTCATTTATAAAGTAGCTGGAAATTGCGTCATTTGTTTTCGTGTGAAGTAAAAACAAGGCCTATATACGGGATGGAAACGAATATATAATCCGGAAATGGCTGGTTTTAAAATTTCATGGTTCCGGCCATCTACCAAATCATACTACATCTAAATAAAATAACAGAATGTTTGAAAATGACCACTTTCAAAATTGTATTGACTTTAGATGTTTTTTTAGTGCTGAAACCACAATGCACTGCAAAGTGACATGTATTTTATATAAGAAACAGGCACATTTCAGTCAGCTCTTTTGTTTACAAGTACGATCAGTGACCCCATGACAGTTACATGACAGGAAGAGCCGGTGTCTTAGAGGCAGACGACATAGTTAAATTTTATATAGCCCTTCTTGATTTTTTTCCAGCTACTTTATAAATGAAGTAAATTTTTAGCATTACAAAAAGTATGGTTCAGTAGGTAGGTTCACTGTTTTTGGTACTTACGTCTTTAAAAGCAAACTTTAACATTTTTTTAGAGATGTCACGTTGTAGTCCTGTTTACGTTCCATAAATAGAAACCGGAGGACACGCCAAAAATAATGCGTGCGCTGTGGAAATCAAAATAAAAAGGATGATACGAAAAGACATGACACACGAAAACACATACCGTGACGATACAGTATCCAGGAAATCCTTCCACACAGGGTGTAGTAATTTGATATCCATGTTTTTATATGTGGTTATATTTCAACAAATGACGTGTGTTTTTTTGCAGTTAAAACCTCACCAAATATGATAGGATTAACTGTAAAAAATATCATAATCAAGAAACAACTGAAATTTTTTTTCAAAGTTCCTGGTGTTCTATTTTGTACTATTTTCGAATCAATGCGGATTGGCTGGTTTACTGATGTGCGGATGAACACGTTGGTGACGTCACAATACCAACCCAGGTTATCGAGTATAACCAAAATTTGCTCCAGGCGGATTAGCCAATCAGATTGAAGTATTCAAATCAAATTAAATTATTATTAGTTACACAGTGTGTTGGTGACCTAATACGATATATACGGAGTCAGTAAATTCCATATGGGGCGAGAGCGCAGCTCGAGCCCCATATTTAATTTACTGACCCCGTATATATCGTAATATGAAACCGGCACGGCCATGAATGCTCGCGCATCTGAAAATTATCTGGCAATTTCACGCTCATCCAGTGCATCAAAAAGTGTCGAGATATTTTGGGCCGAGATATATTGGGGACGACATTTTTTTAGGGCCGAATCTAGTCTCATTCAATCGAGCTGTCGTTCCTTTATTGGAGTTATCGTTTCTTACGAAATCTCAAAAGTTAACTTCCGCGTAGAAACAAAAATTCTTGTCAGTATGTCAGAAGAGATTTAATAAATTAAAAAATATCAATATAAGTAAAACAAGCTAACAAAATGACTTTTATTACACACAGGTTCCGGGTTTCAGTGGTATCTGACGTACGAGAGAGGGTACGAGACTTCAGGATCACCTTTGCGCTTTATGTTAAGAAGATCTTCATTAGTTGAATGTGTTAGTGTGTTACACGGAAACCGGTGTTTACAAAGCGTCGAATTTGTTTTTCTTCGATAGTATGTTCAGTCATGTTAGTTAAAAAATCTGGCAGCTCATTCCAGTGCAGTGCATGCAGATGACCTTTAAATTTGTATTTCTAAATTTTCATGCTTTTAAATATTTTTATTATTTTATTATTTTCTGTTGTTACTTAAGGGAACGACCATTTAACTTGAAGGGGGGAGGGGGGTTATGGTTTTTTTTCTAAAAAAAATATTCTGATTCCCAATGCTGCTGAAAAAAATATTCTGATTTTGGTGGAGGAAAAAAAAAATAATCTGATTCAGAGTTTTTGTCATACAATCTAATGTTAAATTCGCGACAAAAAAAAAAAATATTCTAACTCTCGTGTTGTCCGAAAAAAAAAATCTGAACGAAACAAAAAACCATAACCCCCCCTTCAAGTTAAATGGTCGGTCCCTAACAACACATACAATCATGCATACAAACATATTCAATAAAAACTTACATCAATTAATACAATTCAATATAGACACAAGTTACAGAAGCAGATATCAACTGAACAATTGCAAGCTAAAAATAAGAGGCTCATAAAGGGTAACTTCGCGATTTTTTACATGTTAGCTAAATATGTTCCTGGTGATATAAAATACATATTCACAAAGTTTTATCGACATATTTCCACAAATAATGAAGCAAATCGCAAATTTGTAATTTTAATTTCTAATTTTTCAACCAGGCTGTGACGTTTTAAACTAAAAATGCATTGTGGGATTGAAATTTAAAGTCTGGGTCGCTGATGTTAAATTCGCTTCATTTAAAGCGCTCAGAGGACTGTAATTTAAATCTAATAACCGTTAGAAAATTAAATACTGAAGTGAACAGCTACGTACCTTTTTGACAAACAACTATTTTAAATGAACAAAATGTTTCATTTCCTTTATATTTACAAGGGAAAGAGTGTTTTACAACAATCACCTATATTCGCTATATATCGGATCCCTTTTACAATTATGTTCATTTTGTTTTACTGCTAATGTGCTGAAAATTATAATGGATAATTTTGACAACGCGTAACTTGTGTATTGATTTCTAGATTCTGTTTTAATCCCTTTTTTATAATCATTATTCGGCATGCTGTTTACTGTTATTTTGATCTCCGCATGTAGATGTCCGCTTGGATGTTTTCTAGCCGGAGGGTAAAATTATACAGGTGTAAAATTCAAGGTGACCGATTAATAAAATGGGAATTTGAATACACACTATTTGCTTTCCAAGACGAGTTGGTAGATCGTTTATTATCTATTAAAGATAAAATATTCTTAAAACATTAGAATAAATATAATGTTGAAATAACAGGAACAATTTATGTTTTAGATGATAAAAAAGTATACACCATCCTTGAAATTAGAAGTTTTTATTAAGAGAGGCGCCAAATTGGTCTAACTATATATAGCTGTCTCATCATAATAATTTAATGTTCATAAAAGATGTTTTAATTTTAATCTTAAATAAAATGATTATGATTTTACTCAATCATTATTTTTACAGTCAGTGTTCATAAAAGATGTTTTAATTAATTTTATTTTAATCAAAGGATATGATTTTACTCAATCATTATTTTAACAGTCGGTGTTCATAAAAGATGTTTTAATTAATTTAATTTAATCAAATGATTATGATTTTACTCAATCAATATTTCTTTACTTTTCTTTTGTTCAACGCGTGTTTTTTGTTTGGGAGTTAGAATTTTTTTTTTGTCGCGCAAAGCGCGAATTTTTGTTCAAGAACTTAACATTAGGTTATATGACAAAAACTCTGAATCAGATTATTTTTTTTTCCTCCACCAAAATCAGAATAATTTTTTCAGCAACATTGGGAATCAGAATATTTTTTTTTAGAAAAAAAACATAACCCCCCCCCCCCTTTCAAGTCAAATGGTCGTTCCCATAAGTAACAACAGAAAATAATAAAATAATAAAAATATTTAAAAGCATGAAAATTTAGAAATACAAATTTAAAGGTCATCTGCATGCACTGCACTGGAATGAGCTGCCGTTCTATGTGTGATTTATTTTTTAAAATGTTCTAATGATGTTTCTTGTCTAAAGTGAACCTTAATAATCAACTTCTAGAGCATTAAAAATAAACGAACTGAGCTGCCAGTTTTAATGGAAACAGTCCAGCCAGATGTCATCATTGGTACTGAAACCTCGTTAACAAAAGACATTGGAAATGGAGAAATCTTTCCAGCTGAGCTTGGATTTGATGTTATTAGACGAGACAGAGAAGGCGACGCACATGGAGGGGTACTAATTGCATCGAATTCTGAATATGGATTGACACAAGTGAATGTCAGTAAAGAGGCAGAGATGATAACTGGTAGCATTAAACTAGGAAATAAACAACTCATGATCACCAGTTACTATAGACCTCCTAATAAACAAGACATTAAATACGTCGAGAGCACCACCACAGAAATACAGAACCTCAAGAGCAAAAACATAAACCACATTTTCCTACTTGGCGTCGACTTCAACTTGCCAGATATAAACTGGAAAATGAATGATGTAACTGGAAACCAAGTCCCTAGAACCATCAGTAAAGCTTTCAATTCAACAAGTAAATGACCATCCAACTCGAGAAAACAACATATTAGACCTCCTAATCACTAGCCATCCTGGACATGTTGAAAGATGTAAAAGTCTACCACCAATTGGAAACAGCGACCATGACATCTTGATGGTCGACATATCAACAAATGCATACAAACCGAGACCAACTAGAAGAAAGATATTCCTTTGTAAAAAAGCGGATTTAGAGAACATGGGAAAACAATTAGATACAGAATTCAGCAAATTCAACACAACAGAATTCAAAGATATTAACACCATGTGGTCATCAGTTAAACAACTTATAACTGAGTCCATTAACAAACATGTACCAACAAAAAGAACTCTTGCTCGCCATTGTTACCCTTGGATGAACACACGTCTGCGTCGCCTGTGCAAACAGAAGCAGAGGGCTCACACAAAGGCCAAACGTACAAAAGCTACAAAAGACTGGAAGAGATATAAGAAACTCAAGGCAAACCTACAAAGAGAATCCAGACAAGCCCACACCAATTTCATGCAGGACATAATAAGTGAAGATCTACATAAGAACCCAAAGCGATTTTGGTATATCAAAAGCCGCAAACAGGAATCTTCGGGAATAACATCTCTCAAGAACAAAGATGGTTACCTACACAGTGACACAGTATCCTAAATAAGCAGTTCCATTCAGTTTATACTAAGGAAGATTATACAAACATGCCAGACAAAGGCCCAAGTCCATATCCATCAATGATGAAGATTCAAGTCAACAACCAAGGTGTAGTAAAATTACTAAGAGGACTGAGACCATTCAAAGCTACCGGTCCCGATGAAATCCCAACATACATACTTAAGAACATGGCTGACCACTTGGCACCTTATCTAACTAAACTGTACCATATCTCATTAGACCGCGGATTGGTACCAGACGACTGGAAGAAAGCCAACATTGTCACAGTCTTCAAGAAAGGAGAGAAACATATAGCATCCAATTACCGACCAGTGTCACTGACTTCGATCGCCTGCAAACTATTGGAGCACATTGTCCATAGTTCCATCATGGACCACTTCGATCGCCACCAGCTCCTTTGTGATGAGCAGCATGGATTCAGAGTCAAACGATCTTGCGAATCACAGTTACTTATTACCATTGATGACATCGCACGAAACATGGAAGAGGGAGACCAGACAGACATCATATTGCTAGATTTGGCCAAAGCTTTCGACAAGGTCCCCCATGACAGGCTATTGCATAAAATGGAATTCTACAGAGTACGACAGAATACCCTTGAATGGATCAAACAATTCCTGACCAACAGAACTCAGTCCGTAATACTTGAGAACCACAAGTCAGATCCACTTGACGTTGTCTCCGGCGTTCCTCAAA
This sequence comes from Bathymodiolus brooksi, assembly GCA_963680875.1. Taxonomy (NCBI): domain Eukaryota; kingdom Metazoa; phylum Mollusca; class Bivalvia; order Mytilida; family Modiolidae; genus Bathymodiolus; species Bathymodiolus brooksi. Next base: position 70,138,273 of record OY804585.1, on the reverse strand, counting down.
GTCCCGTGATGGGTCCGCTATTGTTCCTGGCATACATAAATGACTTACCTGAAGCAACATCCTCAAGTACCAGACTTTTTGCAGATGACTGTTTACTATTCCATGATTCCGCCGCATCAGAAAGATCCAAGATGCAGTAGACCTACAAAACGACCTATCATCACTAGAAGAATGGGAGAGAAAATGGCAAATGTGTTTCCATCCTGAAAAATGCATTGTAATCAGAGTTCCTGGCAAACGTCAGTTCCACCAGACGTCATACACATTGCACGGACACACTCTTGATGTAGTTGATAGTGGGAAATACCTTGGAGTCACCATCAACAAATACCTGACAATAGGGAAAGCCAAACACATCAACCAGACAATAGGGAAAGCCTCTAAGACCCTTGGCTTCCTCAGGAGAAATCTGGGAAGATGCACTACCAAATCCAAAGCAACAGCCTACACCACTCTAGTGCGACCTGTTTTGGAGTATGCTTCCCCAGTATGGGACCCACACCAGATTACCACCACAAGAGACATAGAGCAAGTACAAAGGCGGGCAGCTCGCTTTGCCTATAACTGTTACCAGGACAACTCCCCAGGCTGAGTAACAAACCTGCTAAACAGTTTTCAATGGGAATCCCTCCAGCAAAGACGATGGAAACAAACCCTTGTAATGTGCTACAAGATCCACCATCAGCTGATTGCCATTGAACCAGCCAACTATTACACAGCAGGGGACTCCAGAACAAGGGGAAACCATAGATTCAGACAGATCAGAGCCAAGAAGGACACATACCAACATTCCTTCTTCCCGAGATCCATCAGGAAATGGAACCGAGTACCATCTTCAGTTGTAGATGCTGGTTCCCTAGAGGACTTTAAGGTCAGGTTGAATTCCATCCCCTGACCTTCATCACAACACAGATAACGACAGGGCAGCCGTACGATGTATATATTGTACATGACTTTTATTTGTATCTTATCCATCTCTTTGGACTTTTACCTGTTTTGGAGGGGCCCCCTGTCTGATTGTTTATGCGCCCGAGTCACACACACTCAGTAACTACAGCGTCCGACTCGTACCGGGGAAGAAGAATCAACACTTTACTAACCAACATATACGCCCGCAGGGCTCACGTTGGAGGACGATTCGGACGAAGAAGTCGCCTTGTGGCTGCTCACTTCGCTTTGTACTAGTGCCAAAAGAGAAGTGGAAGTCGCCCTGTAATTTTACCAAGTCGCTTTGCTAATTCTAACTGTTTTAACAGTAAAACATCGGTATATTTTTACTACAGAATTTCCATTTTTCAAACCGCCATTGTAAAGGGACGTAATCGAAACAGTTACGAATATAAAAACTGTACTACGGATCCGTACTCGGGGAAAATAACGTTGGTATTGTTTCATTTCATTTAGTTGGGGTTTGATGGCGGCTATCCGAAGGGATTGTTAACTTTGTGGATATGATTAGTTTCTTAATTAATATTCTTTTAATATTTTATACAACAACGCAAGGGCAGAAAAAAGGAAAACCAAAAACAGTAGACAACAAAAACCCTAGTAAAAAAATAAGGTACATTCAGGTGCTCTGGAAGAGTAAACGTCTGCTCCGCAGTAATATAGTATTTTATAATATTGTAATCATGTTATTGATGTCAGTAATCTATATATCAAATGATAAGCATACAATAATAATAATGGGATATGCTTAATTGGTTGAAATTGCTCAATTATAATGATAATGTAAGTTATTATTTAATAGAGGTGGACACTAATAAAAAAAAAAAGTAGATATCTAATTTAGTGCACACGATGCTTTTATAGAATAACTTGGCCTTCATCAGGTACCCTCAAACCCAAGATATTTGAATACCAAATAACTTAAAAGTCTTTGGAGAAAGAAAACTAAGCTAAAGCAGGTTTTACTTTAAATTACCTTCAAATTTATCTTGTAGGTAAAGAAAGTGGATGGATTGGACTACACGATGGTCAGTGGTTGGATGGCAACTCATTCATAAATATATTTGGTACCTTTAAGACTTTGCTAAACAACAAAGACATTTATTACGACTCAGATCCAGACCAGACCTGTGGAGAATTAGTGTTGCTGTCTTCTGATCCTTGGTTAATTGATGATAGTTGTAATATGCAAATGAGATCCGACTTTTTATGTGAAATTATCCAATAATTAACGAATATATTTGGAATCAACACTTTATTAACCAACATTGACATCCAATTATCCAATAATTAACGAATATATATGGAATCAAAACTTTACTAACCAACATATACGCCCAATAATTAACGAATATATTTGGAATCAACACTTTACTAAACAACATTGACGTCCAATTATCCAATAATTAACGAATATATTTGGAATCAACACTTTACTAAAAACATTGACGTTCAATTAACGAATATATTTGGAATGAACACTTTACTTGACAATGTTGACGTTCAATAAACGAATATATTTGGAATCAACACTTTACTAAGCAACATAGACTTCAATTATCAAATAATTACAAAAAGAGTATTTAGGGTCGCTGTTGCCGCGATTGTTGCAGATAGATTTAATTCTGCAGACGCGTAGAAGAATCGTAAAAAGAAATACACTCTGGTTCAAAATCATATCCTCTTATACCCTAGTCCGAGATTCCTCTGTCGTTTAACGGCATTGATAAAGTTGCTTGTAGCCGTTCAACGACAGAGGGTGCTATATACGGAAAACAGCGGATTTGCTTCTCCAACTCTGGGTCAGCACATTTCCACGTTTCGTGGCTATCGGATTTTATTTTCTATCATAAACCTTATATAAATCGCTTCACCAATCATTTTTCTATTCATTCATAAACATCTTACCCTCAGAAAGTGGTGTTACACTCCATTACAGCACGATTTTGCCTTAGATCCTATGATTTCGACATTTGTCTTCCATTTTTCAAACATTTGTCACGTGACTACGAGAAAACTACGATTACCGCAATGTATCATGGGAGATGATTTGCATATAAACAAACACACAAATATTTTTATTGCCAATCATAGGCGCCTGTTAAGGCAGAACAATTAACATAAAATTTAATACAGTTGATTATATTGATTGGTAATGATTTTAACAGCAAATTTAGTGAATTACAGATAACCATAAGAAAAAAAAAATGTAGTACCTTGTCCAAAAACAAAAAGGGGGAACGTAACACATGCTCTTTCCGAAGCCCGTTGGTAACACTCTGCCATTGAATCTTTAATTTCTTTCCAACACATTCTGTATTATTTCCTTCTGCTCTGCTTTGATCTGTAGATGGACTGTTTGTCCTGCAGAATACGCTTAAATGTATCGTCTTCCATGTGATTTGAATGTTGTTTACGTATGCAAATAATGCTCCAAATAATTTGGCACGCTGCATTAATTAGCTCCCATCATGCAATGCGTTGCTGTCATCATTCAGTTAGTATCGCGAGATCACGTGTGTAGATTCGAAAATGGAAGTCAAATGGCGGAATAATAGGATCTAAGGCAAAATCGTGCTGTAATGGAGTGTAACACCACTTTCTGAGGGTAAGATGGTTATGAATGAATAGAAAAATGATTGGTGAAGCGATTTATATAAGGTTTATGATAGAAAATAAAATCCTATAGCCACGAAACGTGGAAATGTGCCGATACTATGGCTGTGAGGCAAATTCGATGGTTTCCGTATATAGCACCCTCTGTCGTTGAACGGCTACAAGCAACTTTATCAATGCCGTTAAACGACAGAGGAATCTCGGACTACTTATACCCTTGGTTAACTGGATAATTGGCTTTGCTTCCATGCTAACAATTCAGCGTTTTCTTAAATTTATTCCAAAAAAGGGAGGATGTAAATAAAAGCGGTTTAAGCCCCCAGCCATTTTCAAGGTAGCGACAATACCTCCTTTTCCACAACACGCACCTCCTCTCTACAAACATATTAATCTCATGCTTGGCTTGTTTTGTACTGCGTTTATGTTGAAATTGAATGACTGTATGGTAGTCCTGAACAGAGCATAGGTTACTACCTCTGTTCGGATTTCTTTTGCAGCCCCCTTTCTGCTTTTTGCCTGCATGATATGTTTTAATTTTGTAATTACATGCTGATTGTATTGTTTTAATGTTGATGTATTGTATTGTTTTAATGTTGATGTATTTGTGTTTTTTTTTTTTTTATATATTCGGTAAAAAGCTCTCGAAAGCTTATGTTTTTTGTTTATATTACATGCCGAATTGAAATAAGTTTTACTTACTTACTTACACCAACCCGCTCCGACAACCTTGATCTACTTGTTCAATCACAGTCTCTTATGCATAATTATGCATGTTATAGATATATTTCCACTATTTTGGATAGAATTTATTCGTAATCCATTCCACTTTAAAATATATCACTATATTAATAAGCATATGGCCTGGTATTAAATATAGTACGAGTCGATAAGACCCAAGTCGTAATCATCTGTTTTTTCTGTAATACTATACATTATCTACTCATTCTGTCATCTTATAATAATTATTCATTTGTAAATAATTGATGCTCCTGTAGCGCAGTCTGCTGCACTTGAGTTTATTGAATAAAGTTGAAAGACAGTTACACTCCTCCATATGTCTGGGTCTCATTTTCACAAGATTCTCGTAGAACAAAAACTAAATTCATCCAAACCAAATACTCGATAGTGTAGTAACCTAAGCTCAAATTTCAAACATTTATCTATATATCTTAGATTTGTTATCACGGATTTTAATCAGTTCCATATTATTTTCACGGATTAGTTCATACTATACCGGTATATGTACAATTAAAATTCACTCGAAACTTCGTGAATGTTTCATCAGTACTAACATCGCCAGACGTTATACTACAGCGGTCATAGACTACTTTTAAAACACGGGAGAAAAGTTTGAAAATACTAAAGGTGTAATCAGAAGCCGTAATTTGAAGACGGACAGACAAAACCGTGACAATAACCAAAAGAAAAATACAAAAATGACAAACAATATTCTACAAAACTCGATCTGCACAGAAAACATCGACACGAACCCCATTAAAAACCGGGAGTCAACTCAGATGCTCCGGAAGGATAAGCAGTTCCTGCTCCACATGTGACACCCGCCGTATTAAGATGCTGTTAGCAAAACAGCCGTCTACATAGCACGTGTATAGTATAATGATTCCAATATCGTTAACTGCTTTGTTAAATCACATTGTAAAATCACCGAGAATTTTGTGTAATAAACTGAAATATTCGGATGAAAGTGGAATTAAACACCACAACCCCCTACAAATATATTGACCAATCGGACAACAGCTCTTGAGGTGTACTATACAATGGGCAAAAGAAAGGGGACAAAAAGACCAACAAGGGTATTATAGACAAAATACTACTCGGAAAACTGAAGATTGAGCAATAAGTACCCCCACTAAAAACAGGGATGAACTCGAGTGCTCCGGAAGGGTTAACAGTTCCTGATCCACTAATTACACCCGTCATGTTACCGCTAGGAAAGGATAAATATTTTGTTTATTTTACAAAATTGTGCATAGTGTTGGAGAACAAGTGGAATGATTTGTTATAATTTTAAGTTTTTCACACAAAAAAAATAAAAATTACATAGATACATTTTTGTACATTAAATTTTAATAACAAAACATGTTTTTCAATTTAAATTGCCACAATAGGTTCATTTCAATAACAGAAGTACAGTCAAACCTGTATATAAAGGGCACCTAGCTGACACGACAGGGAACATATAAATATTTTTTATGTGTGCTTTATGGCCAGTTGCCCTTTAAAGACATTTTCAAATTATATGCACTATTCATTAAATGGGGAAATTGAAACTGTCCTTTATAAACAGTGATTTGTTATATACAGGTGCCGTTTAAGGCAGGTTTGACAGTATACATAACCATATATATCTTCTGTATTCTCTTTTCCGGAGTGACATCATCACATTATGTACATGTAATTGACAAATCAATGATCAACATTTGCGATATGAAGAAAATATTTGCATGGAAGTGAAGTCAAGCATAATCTTCGCGAATCTAATAGACTTTAATGCAAATTAAGGGTTAGGCAAAAAAAAAATGTGTGTTTACGGTCACATGTCAAAAAAATCTAGGGTCGGTCGGTCGGCATTAATTTTTTTTTTCTTTTTTACTATCGGCAAAACTGGAAATAGTCGTATCCGATTCCGGTATTTCATTTTCGAAATTTCCGGTAAGCCGTCATTTGTTGAAGCTGTTTAATGACGAGTTACGCAGTTTTTCTACCTTCTTTGCTCTCAATTTCGACAAAAAGCTAGCGGTTGAATAAATAAAACATTGCTGCTGATTAAACAACAAAAATGGTTATCCGAATTCTGTGTAAAAATTGATAGGGTCGCTAGCTAAAATTAGGGTCGAATAATTGCGATAAAAAAGGTTAGGGTCGGCGGCTGAAAAATAGGGTCGGTCGGGTGACCGTAAACACACATATATTATTTTGGCCTTATGATGTTTAACGTCAATTTCAACAATATTTCAGCTATATTGTGGCAATCAGTTTTATTGATGGAGGAAGCTGGAGTACCCAGAGAAAACCACCGACCTGTCACAAGTCACCGACAAGCTTTATCACATAATGTTGTATCGAGTACACCTCATCTGAGTGGGATTCGAACTCACAACTTTAGTGGTGATAGTCACTGATTACATATGTAGAAGTAAATCCAACTACCAAACGATCACAACCATGACGGTCCCTCAATGCAATCTAATCATTTGATATCCATCGATAGAAGTTAAATAGGGTAATTAAATTAACCTATGGGCTTCTTGTTTACACTATATCACATTTCTATTTTGATTTTCACCAAATTAAATACAACTAGTTTATTATAAATTATAATAACAAAATTGTCCAATGATATAGAGGTAATTTTAAAGTCCTAAGGCTACCTGATTGTTTAACCTCTTTCGATTATAAAATACCAGGATGTCCAGATACAAATGTATGAGAATTATAACACTCATCAGCGACGTGTCACATGATATGTCACATGGTCATGAGTAAAAATGAGAGCATTATAAAGGACGAAGTCCTCATAACGGTATGCTGTCCGATTTTTCCTTCTATATTGATAGCCAAATATCTGTTCACCGGAAGTTTAAAAAAAAATCAATTGATAATTTAGAAACGCAAAAAAAATATATTTCAATGCAAAATTTCCAATTCTTTATTTATTTACTCTATGCAAAATCGAAATAAACTTGAAATAAAATTCTAATAAAAAAATCTCTTTCTACGAAACTCCCGACGGAAGAGCGGCGTACGGTAGGTAAAATGAACGGAACAAATCGGCTACAAAATTCATTCTAAATAACAATTGTACAGATCTGATCATTGTATTATTGAAATTTTAGGACTTCGTCCTTCAAACAGGTTGCCTGTCTCATATTATAGTTAATTATAACATTACAAATTTATATACATAATAATAGTTTCAAAGGTTACCTGTCCAACGTTAAAGCTTTTTTATTTTAATTTCCAATTCTAAGCACATGCACAAAGATTCAAAGATATACATTGTACTTGTAAGTTGTATACAGAATAACGACAGTTCTGAAAGTCGAATGAGATATCGGACAAGCTGTATAATTCTTGGGATAATATTGTTTAATAATTTTTTTATTTTAATTTCCCATTCTTAGAAAATACATAAAGATTCAAAGATATACATGTATTTAGAATAACAACAGTTCTGAAGGTCATGAGAGATATTATCGCTAGCATCACAGCGAGTCTAATAAGACGAGCTATAATTCTAGGGATAAAATATGTTGAGACTTTCAAAACTGACGTTATTGTTTTTATCGGAAACGTCATGATGTATTTAATGTCGCACTGACCGAAAATTTTCAGCTTCAGAGTCAGTTCATTAATGCTGAAAATATCACTCTGGTGATCAAATTACTGATAAACTGTAATATTGCAACATTACATTATATAAATAGAGCATAATGTCAGAGTTCACGAACTCCACGGTCTGTCCTTTCAGACATAACCAGCAAAATGTGTACATATTTTGCTAAGGACTGACACAAGATTGGTATTTTGCAATAGAAAATTAATGAGGACTGACATTTTGTCACTAGGGACTTCATTTCGTGGGCTTTATGAACAAAACATTCCACGAAAATTAGTACTTTACGAAAAATAATAGAGCATAATGCATCATTTGTGAATAGTAAGCAAAGAATATACTAACGCCATAGGAATCATTCAATGGACTATGTTTGACTGTAATTTTTGTGTAATTTTAGCATAGACTCGAAAAGGTAACACACGTCCTGCCGATTGTTAACGCCATAGGAATCACTCAATAGACTGTTTGACTGTAATTTTAGCATAGACTCGACAAGGTAACACACATGCTGTCGATTGTTAACGCCATAGAAATCACTCAATAGACTATGTTTGACTGTGTTTGAATGTTCGAACGAAGGGAGCTTCTTCCGCTTCCGCTTCTTCTCAGCGAAGCTTGTCAGGACCATAACATTTTTGTCTTTCGATATAGGTCAAGGATATTTAATATGTGGGTGCATGACCATAAGGCGGCGTGTCGCGTACCGTAATAACCTTCGTTGGACCTTGACCTTTGACCTCAAGGTCAAATAATTGTTTTTTAAATAGTATCACTTGTTAAGGGGAGACATAAGTTTTAGGTATCTAAAACAGTTCTTCCTAGTTTTAGTATAGACTCGACAAGGTAACACACATGCTGTCGATTGCAAACGCCATAGGAATCACTCAATAGATAATGCTTGACTGTGTAATTGCAGTATAGACTCGACAAGGTAACACATATGCTGTCGGTTGTTAACGCCATAGGAATCACTCCATAGACTATGCTTGACTGTGTAATTTCAGTATAGACTCGACAAGGTAACACACATGCTGTCGATTGTTAACCCCATAAGAATCATTCCATAGACTATGCTTGACTGTGTAAATTAATTATAGACTCGACAAGGTAACACACATGCTGTCGATTGCTAACGCCATAGGAATCACTCAATACACTATGCTTGACTGTGTAATTTCAGTATTGACTCGACAAGGTAACACACATCCTGCCGATTGTTAACGCCATAGGAATCACTCAATACACTATCACGGCTGGTAATCGGCACAAGCAGAACAGTTGGTTCTGCAAAGTAATTCGTGAGGATAACTTCCGGTTTTGGTGGAGGAGAGTTCACGAAGACGCTTCGCAAGGTATGTACATGTCAAAAATTGAAATTTTCTTTTTTACTGCTCGAATATTGCAAAATCAGAGAATGCTATGCTGTGGCGAATGCTTTCACGATTAGAAACATGTATAGTTTATTCTTGTATATGAAGTGTAACTCTCGCAAAATCAATCGTCCCACGAAAAACATGACGAAAATTGTGACACTCTTACATTTCTAATTTGTTCTTGACAAAGATACAAGTTAAATTTTCAATATTTTTTCATCATGGGAGTCTAAATGTAATCGGGGATAAATTCCGATTCGTCAGAAGTAAATTGAATTCTAGATAAATCTGCAAACTGTCAATTTTCTCGTTTTCCTGCTTGAGGAGATCGGTTCTGATAGAGCACATTGCGAATGCATGAGGAGATTTGCTAGTTTTGTTAATTGTTTTCTGCAAAATTGATAAATTGACACTTTTAAACACAAAACTGATAAATACTCTAATCAAAATAAACTATTCTCTGTCCACTTTCATGAGATGCCAGGATTCAAGAGAAAGAGGAAAAGGGGACTGACATTGACTCTTTACAAAAAACCATTTCGATATAGATTGCCTGTATCACCACCAAGGAAACGAACAAAAACAAGTAGCAGTACACCAAATTTAAAATCTCCATCAATCGGGACACCAAGTTTATTAAAAAAATCTCTTTCAATTTCAAAATATTTATATCCTTTCAAACGGATTTCCACATCTATTCGGCGCAACCTTTTTACTAAAGATGACGGAAACTTCACCGCAGATCTACACAAGTTATAATATTACATGATTTCAACACATACATAGGTCTAAGGTAAACTAAACATTCACTTAATTAGTGCTAGTAGTCATGAATAAATTAAACACAAGATGTCAATTAAACTGTGGACATATCCTTAAAATCGGTAAAGTGTGTACACATAACACACTACATCATAGAAAAACAATCCACAAATTAATATTATTCTCAACTGTATATTTAATTTAGAGTGTATCATTTGTATTAGAAATTATAAAGATATGATTCACATTAAGTATTATATATACCATGGATTTTACGAATTAACTTATTTAAACCAACGAATCCGAAGGACGAGTTGGTTTAAATAAGTTCATGAGTAAGATCCATATGGTTTGTAACAGAAATTACATGTTTGACAGATCTATGACGTCAAAATCATGGAATAACAGATCCTATGACGTCAAAATCATGGAATAACATCAAGATCTTCATGTTAGACCATGGTTTGTAAAAGTTCACTATTATTAAGTTGATTATTGCATAAAAACATCAAAGGAAAAACCATGATGTGTATTTATGTTACAAGTTTAATTATTCTTGATTATAAGTATTATATATACCATGGATCTTACGAATTGACTTATTTAAACCAACGAATCCGAAGGATGAGTTGGTTTAAATAAGTTCATGAGTAAGATCCATGGTATTATATGGTTTATAACAGAAATGACGTCAAAATCATGGAATAACAGATCTTATGACGTCAAAATCATGGAATAACAGACCTATGACGTCAAAATCATGGAATAACATCAAGATCTTCATGTTAGGCCATGCTTTGTAAAAGTTCACTATTTTCAAGTTGATTATTGCATAAAAACATCAAAGGAAAAAATGCGTATTTATGTTACAAAATTATCTTACAGTGCATTTTCAATTTTTTTCAATGTAAGGGAAGTTAATCTTGTGTATCCTATGCACAATGGAAGTTTTCACAAACAACAAATGATCAATAATGACAAGTTAAATTATGGGAAACCGCAGTTACAATTATGAATTGATTCCTTAAATGAAATGTTTCTTTCTAGGTGGACAGCCCATGAACAATGAAATATTACTTTTATACTTTTAAAAACCCGACGGGAAGAAGGGCATCAGTTCGTGAATTTATTACCAGACAGACATGCAAAATTTGTGATTATACAGTGGATTACATGTGTCGTACCAAAACTAGCAAATCTCCTCGTGCATTCGCAATGTGCTCTATCAGAACCGATCTCCTCAAGCAGGAAAACGAGAAAATTGACAGTTTGCAGATTTATCTAGACTTCAATTTACTTCTGACGAATCGGAATTTATCCCCGATTACATTTAGACTCCCATGATGAAAAAATATTGAAAATTTAACTTGTATCTTTGTCAAGAACAAATTAGAAATGTAAGAGTGTCACAATTTTCGTCATGTTTTTCGTGGGACGATTGATTTTGCGAGAGTGACACTTCATATACAAGAATAAACTATACATGTTTCTAATCGTGAAAGCATTCGCCACAGCATAGCATTCTCTGATTTTGCAATATTCGAGCAGTAAAAAAGAAAATTTCAATTTTTGACATGTACATACCTTGCGAAGCGTCTTCGTGAACTCTCCTCCACCAAAACCGGAAGTTATCCCCACGAATTTCTTTGCAGAACCAACTGTTCTGCTTGTGCCGATTACCAGCCGTGCTATGCTCGACTCTGTAATTTCAGTATAAACTCGACAAGGTAACACACATCCTGCCGATTGTTAACACCATAGGAATCACTCAATACACTATGTTTGACTGTGTAATTTCAGTATAGACTCGATCTCCTGAGATGTTAATGTGTCACAAATAATAGCATTTTGTCCATCGATTTCTACCCGATAAATCACCTGCTCGTCATCCAGTTATTTCTTCCTGCAGTAAACTAATCCCGTCATACATAATTTCAACGCCCTCCTCGTTCAAAATCTGCACATGAGCACCTGTTCCGTCATAATTCTGTGGATCGATATGGATAACTTTGATCTCTTCCGGAATTTCCTCGATTTCTTGAGTAGACGATTCGATCTCTTGTTGCAGTTCTTCCTCGCTTTGTAAAGGAAATTCATATTCACGTTCTATTATCTCTACTATATCAAAATTTGTTATTTCAGATATGCTATTTTTCGACGGATCTAATCCCATTGAGATACATGTCTTCATGTGGCTCTCTTTCATCATGTACTTTCGAAGCTTCTTTGAACGGAATGTTACAGATTTTGCATCTGTACCGATATGGAGTAACATTGTGGCTTTTTTATGCGCTTTCAATTGGGCTCCTGTTTCCCATCGGCAACCACAGATCAAACAGACGTGGGATCTATTTTCGTCATGATTTTTTTGTGTTCTTCGTATTCTGTTCGACTTGATGCTGATTGATTCGATTTGCCACACGTTTCACATACAAACAATTTAAAACTTAAATCGCCCGCTTTCTCTGCATGATCTTTCAGAATGTGATATTTCTTGCCTTTATACGTACGGAATTCGCGAGGACAATATTCACATTTCAAAAACGGCTTTTTTATGTGTATTCTGTAATGCTGGATAAGAGTCTGCTTCATTTTGAACGATCGTCCACACTGTTCACATACATATTCCGCTTTCCCTTGGTGGGACAACATATGCCGTTTTAAAAAGCTGCTGTGACAAAACCTCATCTGACATACATGTATGTACTGCAGACCATATAGATAGAAAATTGCTAACAGTATCTAGAATTACAGGAAAACCGACCCTCCGTCCATACAACAGCGGGATATAGGAAATGACAAACTTTGAGCAAGAGCTGCATATTTAAAAGATCGACTTATTATAACACGATGATGCATGCTTCAAACGGTAAAGGAAATTATAATAAAAGTTTGTGCACTGTTTTGTTTAAAGTTACTGAATAAATCATTTCTTTTCCATTTCACTTTGTGTAAATTTACAGAAAAAAAATGTCTTTTCCATTTCAATAGCTCATGTGACAAGAGAGTATTGGTTTTTCATCGTTACTCCTACCGTTGGAGATCCAATTATCAAGGAGTAAGGGTTGGGATCTCATTAACTGGTTTCACCCCACCACATTTTTGAACCCATCTCAAACCAGGACCTGGAATTCTATCGGCATATGTCATGGTTCTTTTTTTTTGTTCCTTGTTTTGAGGCGAGAGGTAGTCGTTCGTTTTGTTGATATTGGTAAAATTATCTGACCACCGTTGTATGGGCAATCCAATTGAAATCAATACGTTTGATTTTTTAGTGTGATCAACCAACGTTTAACGGTATCCTGTATAGGGTCATCTCTTCAACTGACCAATCAGTAGCAAGCCTTCCAAATCTTGCAATTTTATAACCAAGCACACGAGAGCTATTGTTGCATTTATCAATACATTTTTAATTTCTACGATTGGACAGTCGTGTACTGCCAAATAAGACGGACGGACATGGTGAAACCAGTATACCCCCTACAAATTTGTTGCGGGGGGGGGGGGGGGGGGGGGGGGTATAAAAAATCCAACAAACATAATTTTAATTGGATTATTGTCCATGTATTGAAAACATCTTATTACCAATATTAGTCTTTTTTTTCTCCAAACTGTTGTAGTACTTGTTTGATGATCCTTAAATAATCGCGGTTTTTTTTGCGACGATTGGAGTTTCAATGCCAAATCAGCAATTTTCCAGCTATATCCTGGCGAGAACAAGTTAATTTTCAACGAGATGATTGTCAGCTTTGTACTAGACCTACACGCATAGTAGGATTTTTTATAGTGCTAGCTTACTGAGACAATAGTCTGCGGATAGACATTTTGCCATACTTGGACACATTATCCCCGATTCCGTGCCAACCAGTCTTTGCTCTTTCTCCTTAATGCTGCGTCCTTAGCCGAGATACAAAAATATCAATTTTAATAGTCTTTGGTTTGACCTCATAATCTACCGCATTTGTGGTAAGCACGCTAACTATTACACCACCGATGCGGTTGCGACGATTGGCAAGACAAGATGACTGCTACAACTGATCATATCATTAAACAATTTTGAGTTCTAATGGAATGCTTTGTCATCAGATTTTCATAAATGGTTCTATAGGATTAATATTATTATACTATTAAATGCAATGATTGTTTTTGTGTGAAATTTTTCTTGAGACAGTTTATAACCTACAGATATTTATGAAAGCTTCCAGTGAAGAAACCTTTTCAACATTGTCCAATCAAACTGCCATATCGTGGCGAGAACAAGTTGCATTCAATGAGATAACAACGATGTATGTTTTGTACTAGACCAATTGTGCGTTACAATCTGCAGATTGACATGTAGCTCCACTCTTAACACATTATCCCCAATTCTGAGTTAACCCGTCTTTGCTCCTCCTTTATGCTGCGTGCTTAGTGGAGAAGCAGCAAATACCAATTTTATAGGTTTGATCCAGATCAGGACTCGAACCCAAAATCTACCACACTTGAGACGACCATGCCAACCATTACACCACTCATATGGTAATATGCAAGCATGCAAAGTTTGAAGGAATTCTCATAGTTGGACATTATAAAAGCTCCATATAAAATAAACCCACCCAGTTTGGAAATTTGTAGGGCTAGATTCCTCGTGATTTCAACCTTTCTGTGTCTAGGATCATTGTTCATATTCTGATCAACTAGAAGAAAAGTTACTGTATGCAAACCATCGTGTCTACAGATCCATAGCATAATATGACTATAAAAATTTGTGAAAGTTGGATTCATTAAAGTTCCCGAGAAGAAAAATAAATTTTGTTCATATAATCCTTCTTTTTATATTTTGCACATCTCGGTGGAAAAAATTGGAAATATAGTTTAAGGATGACTAAATCGTGGCCGACACCAAGTGATGGCAAAAACTCACATGACTCACTAAAAAATAGACATTGCAAGATTCTCGTAGCAATGGCAGACAGGAGCATTTGTAAGCTTAATATATTGAACTCTTCATGTTCAGCAGAGAAATATCGACAACTACAAATAAATTTCAGTTTTTTTTTTTTATTGTTTCTTCTTCCTTTTTATTCCTACAAAAAAAAAGAGAAAAAATTTAATCACAATTAATTCCCCGACATATTCAGTTCAAAAGAAGATACACATGACATTTCTATCTATTATTAAATTGATGAGTGTGACAAGTTGTACTACATAAATACTTCCACCACTAGGAAAACTGATTACAATGATACAACTGATATATTGTTGAAGGTGGTGCTAAACACCCATCTCATTACCCACCCCCGCCCTTTTTCTGATCAAAAGAAACAGATGAGCAGAAATTTCAAATTTGTTACAAAAGCAAAATTAAATTTAAAATTCCTTTGTTTCCACACTAGAATGATATTTGGGTTCTTTACCAGGAAACAGAAACCAAATTTCAGGTGCTAAAATGACAATATCCAGTTACAAATCAAGAACCCGTCCCAATATCATATCATCAAGAAAGAACCGTATTTGTTTTTTTATCCATGAAGGGCTCGAGTTCAGTGTGAAAACCAAATTCGATATGTCAACATATCCATTCAAGTGGAGATATCTCAACCATCTATTTCAATCCTCCCTTCGTCATGGGAATGTACAATAAAAACTTAGAAACGACTTTCGTGTTATATGATGGAAGTGCTTCTTTGTTGTGTTTTTTTTTTTTTTTTTATTGGTGACCTTTACTGTTATTATTTTTTATTGGCGACCTTTACTGTTATTTTTCAAGTTAAAACTCTCAACATGCCTGTCTTACCAACAGAATAACTTAAAATACCATTATCTTAAGCAATAAAATATAATATCACTTACATCTGGTACTTCAATTTCTCCTTCATTGATTTTGTCAATGAGGTCATGAGGGGCACATTTATCAATGGTACAACCAACAGACTGTGCCGTTCCTGAAATATTGAAGAAAAACATTAAACGTCAGTTTATTTTTAACGGTTCTATTCAATATATAATAATCTCATATCATTTTTCAATTCATTTCTTGTCAGTACATAAGTCCTAAAGCAGTTGTTGCATTTTTTTTAATTGCCACTTGGATGTTAAGCAACCAACAATCAATCAAAAAATATTTACAAATTGCGAAAAATTGTAAGATGGACAAATAAGATTGCATATTTCAAGTTTTAGTCAATTACAGTAAAAAGTGCTCTCCTCTTTTTATTTTCTTTGTGGGAGACCTAACAATTCGTGTAATAGGATGTCATTATATCATACATGCTGCGACAAATAAAAAGATAATTGAGCAGATCTAATTTAGCTTCAACTGTCTACAAACCTAAAACTTCTTTCACTGTTCCTGACAACAGTCTACTCATACTTCTAGGTCTCATCTGTCTGGCGATCTTCAAGATTTCTTCAAATGTAATGTTACCATTGTGCTTAACTGGAAAAAAAATCATTTCATATTGTATATTATTGTACTATCTTCATGACTTTTCAATAGTATTCTGCATCTCCTCTATTGATAGCAATATTTTAATTAGCAAAGAATAATATGAAACTGTCAAATAAGTTGCCTTTAAAATATAAATATCTCTTTAAAATTCCTGCAATTGAAAATCTCTACAGTAGGAAGTTTGGATAAAAAAAAACTGAAGTTAGACAATTCCGAAAATATGCTTGTTTGTCAGAAGGCTTATCTATCTACCCAGTGAAAATATATATTTCTGAAATTTGAAGAAAAATATTGATAGGGAGGGTATTCTAATAGTTTCGACTGCAACCCCTCAGCAATAAAATATGCTTGTTCTTGATCTCCCTACATAAGACTACAGATATGGATTCTCTCCCTTGTCACAATACACTTTTCTCTGTACGTGGTCCATTTGAGAATTTCGAGCAATTTAATTGAACAATCATTACAAATTCATTAATTTTTATCATTTAGTCTGAACCAGAAAACACACATTAACAACTACATATTTCTCCAATGTAATTTTTAAAAATATTTCTTGTATAGATTTATATTGAATAAATAATGAGTAAGAAAAGATTGGAACAAGAGAGATTATTCAACTTTACACTTAGGCACAAATTAAAGCAATGATCTGCATTTCTGTCACAGTAGGGTCTTCAATAATGAGCATAACTTATAAATAAAGTATTTTACCATGTTTGACCTTCTTTCTGTCCCTTGGTGGTTCTTTAAGAGCCTTGATGAGAAGTGAGGCAGCACTAGGGACAACATCTACTTTGGCTTGTCTGTTTTGTACAGTCAGTTTGACTGTTATCTTCAAACCTTTCCATTCGGAGGTTGCCTTGGCAATGTCATCACCTACTTTCTTGGGTGACTGAAAAAAAGATTGTCGATCGTGAGAGAAGCTTCTTATTTCAAGTTTCAAATAGAAAACCAAATTTGAATCTTTAATTAGTATTCCATAAACCAGCTTTATTTGGTCAACGAGTGACCTCCAATTTTATCACTGAACATTGCTTATGCCAAGTTAAGAATGCTAAACCAGCACAATCAATGTGTTAATGCAGACATATCTGCTCATATACACATTATATTTCCTCACTCCTTGATGTATCAAGCTCATATGAGATATACTGCCAATATCCAAAATATTTGTAGCTAAAAAACACATCTAATTCAAATGTCATGCAATATAAAATCAAATAAAAGAGTATTTGCTATATTACAATTTCTTTCTATATATAAATGCAGGCTAGATTTGTTGCAGATAATTTTTTTTCTAAATGGCATCATGCTCATCAAGTCACCTTTTTTTCTTCTTCTCCATTTAGCTATATACACAGGTTGAGTGATTGTTGTTTAATGCCAATTCAGCAATTTGTCAGATATATCATGGCAAGAACAAGTTAATTTTCAATGAGAAGGTCCACTTTGTACTAGACCAATACGCTGAGTTGGATTTTTATAGTGCTAGATCACTGAAACAACAGTCCTGGGTAGACATGTCGCTCCACTCGGACACATTAAGATTCCGAGCCAACCAGTCTTTGCTCTTTCTCCTTAATGTTGCGTGCTTAGCAGAGAAGCAACAAATACCAATTTCATAGTCTTGGGTTTGAGCCGATCGCGACTTGAACTCACGATTTACCTCACCCGAGGCAACCACGCTAACCATTACACCACCGATGTGGCTTACACAACTTGAAGTTAGTAAAATTGTTTGTGAAGTCTCTACATTGAGCATTACAATATTTAACATGCAACGATACATACCAATCCCAATGGACCAATCTTTGGGGCCAATGCTGATGTGGCTGGACATTCTCCACCTACAGCTCTTACACATACTGAAATCATATAAATTATACTGTTTAAACTGAAATCATATTCCCCCCGTTACAGCTTTAAAACTATTTACTTAATTTGGACATGGTAACTTCAGAGGGGTTGTAAAACAATGCTTCAATTAATTGCCATCAACTTTTCCCAGAAGTCTCCATCTAATTTGAAAGTAGTGAGAGCCCTTTTTACATACACCAATATTACTTATTTAATATTGTGAAACACCAAAAACATTTGATAACCAGTTTTAAGAGTAGTTATCAGTCGAAATTGGATTGAAATATAATGATAAATGCACTCGTTCATAAACCTCAGACACAAATAAATACAATTTTTCAGTCACGTGAACTTTGGAATTCTCACTGGACTTCTTTTACCCAAACCATACCACGAGTAAGATTATACCAGTAGTGTCATTAGTTAATGCAACACCAGTAGGCATGCCGCACCATTCTTGACACATTATTTCAATACAAGCAGCAAGTTAATCAGTCTTTGCTCTACAATGCTCAATGATTTATTGGAGAAAAGGAAAATATCATTTCTGTGGCATTTGGTTTGAACCTCCTTTGAAAATGTTCCATTTGTTTCTGCTAGACTTGACTTGTGCTACTTAAACGGGCAATGTCTACGATTTTGTCAGATTTTTTAAATCTGAATTTTTCTCCCAAACTTGAATAGATGCGAGTAAAAATTCATCTAAAACACAAAAAGTGGTTTTCACGAAATATTTCGGGGAAAATGTGTTTGCAAGCAATTTGTGCCTGGGCTCAATCAAGATAACTCTGCTTCTGTATGATGAACTGCGCATGTGCGGAATCGGTTTGTTGAAGAAAATGACTTGTCGGAAAATTTAACCGTGAAAAGAAACCGACTTAAAATGGCTAATAATTTGAGTTTTGATTGATAAATTGTGTTCTTATAGGTAAATATGTGTAATTTATCATTACACATTGTAGTCTAAAGATAGGTTAAATAAACTATTTGCCTCATTACGTCCATGTCTTTGTTTTGATAAATCTGGGTCAATGCATTGTGTTATCAAACTGGGTCATGAATTAATAATGAGCTTGGACAGCAGACAATCAGAAGTAATTTGCTTAATTACATCTAATTAAACAAATTTCTGTTTATCTGAGATGGTTATTTTATTGATTTATCTATCTTATTTTCAAGTTGTTGTCAAATTTAAAAATTATGAAAAATCGTAGACACTGTCACTTTAACTAACAAAAATGAATGCATAAAACTTTTTCGAGTTGTATATTTTTAAAAATTTTGAAAGGCAAAACTACAAGATTTTATATAAATTTCGCATAGCCTCTCGACACCACTTTCAATAATATTTCAGCTATATCACGACAGCAAATCCATTTTAATAGTGGAGGAGGTGGAGGAACCAGTGATTGTTGTTACACAAAAGCAATTTTTTGTTGCTGTCATAGACATCAGTTACTTTTCGATTAATAATGTCCCCATCATGCTTAGTTGGATCTAAATACATGTAGCTCACAGAAACAACAAGTTGCTCCACTCGACACATTAAGCAGATTCCTAGCCAACCAGTCTCCGCTCTTTCTCATTAATGCTCTGTGCCAAGTGTAAAGGCAGCAAATACCAATTTTTTAATCTGGTTTGACCTGACCGGGTTTTGAACCTATGATATACTGTTGAGATCGCTAATCATTACACCACAGATGCTGTTCTGCCAGTAGAGGAAATGGGAGTAGGTAGCTAAAAACACCAATCTTATGCTCAACTCAACACAGGTTAAATAGACACAACACTTGTAGTATTTGATTGCAGACAACCCACAGGGGTTTGTTGTTCTACCATATAAAACTGCAACCAGATTCTAATCTGAGTCACTTCCATTATCGGTTCACCAAGTCTATGTTATGGCCGAGAAATGAAAGCAAAAATCATTGCTCAATTTCTTTACTAAATGGCAGAGAAACAGACAAGACTGGTAATGATGAACCTGAAAGTGGTATTGAAAGTCCACTGCTAGATGTGGACATGTCGAAAGCCAATGATCGTGAAGAACAAACCCAAACAGAAATGGCAGAGATCATCCGTGGGTTATTTATGACTAATAAAAATGTAATGAAATGCGACGACTGCATAAAAACTAAACATGTAATGTTCTTAAGCGAAGGAACAAGCAATTTCAAGAATAGTCACACTCAAAGTAATCCAACAGCTGTCAGTCAAACCAAGTCTCATGCCTTTAATAAGGAGTGGTACCAGGTACTTTTCAAAGTTGTTTCAAAGGTGTTCTTAATCTTAAAAAAATTGCAAGAAAACCTCCAAAAGTGTACTTGTAACAGTATAATTTTGTATATAAATAAAATAACTGGGCCGCTAGAAATGACCATTTGATATCAAGTCCCAATAACCCCTGCACGTAAAATTCTGGAATGAACAGAGTAATACATGAATCATTGCAGACCAGTTCAATCGATCTTAATAAGCAGTCATTTTTTCCTTTGTCCCAATGACGACTGTAGAGCGAGCGATTGTTGTTTAACGCTAAATGAGCAAAAGGCAAATTTAAGAACGTAGGCATTTAATCCTTTTAGTGGTGTAAATATAAACATGCTATTGTTAGGAAGGTTGTAGATAATATTTTAACTAACCAACCAATTTGACACAAGTTTATATAAGCTGGAAGGCTAGGCATCAATCGAGTCAGAATTCCACAATTCTATAAATGAGTTAACGAGAAGAAAAATAGTGAAGAGCAACTGCATCTACTCTCGTTGAGATTAGACTTCTAAAGAAATTTTCTGCTCTGTATCTCTAGCTTTGTCTCATAAAAAAAAAACTATCAAAGGTATTCTGGAAAGTTAAAAATCTGACTGCCTGGTACATTCCTATTCATATTTTGGTAGGCAAGCTTTGATATAGACATACATTTTTGTATTTTCTAGTTCAAATCTGTGAAAATAGGACAATTTCTTACCATTTTAAGCATTTAAAGATGCATTTCAACAGATATCGACTTGGAATTGGACGCCATTTCCTTTTTAAACCTAAACGAGTGTACCATGCGATCAATTCCGTGACATGTTTAGCTAGTTGTTTCTCGATGTCGATAATTGGAAAAATTATTCAACACCTTTAATAAATCCAACATCGAGTGATTGTTGTTCAATGCCAAGTCAGCAATTTTTCAGCTATTTTATGGCGAGAACAAGTTAATTTTCAACGAGATGAATCATGATGATGAGGTCTGCTTTGTTCTAGACCAAAATGCCGAGTTGGATTTTTATAGTGCTTGCTCACTGAAACAACAGTCCGCTGGTAGACATGTTGCTCTACTCAGAAACATTATTCATATTCCGAGCCAGTCAGTCTTCGCTCTTTCTCTTTAAATGCTGCATACTTAGCCGAGAAGCAACAAATACCAATCTCAATAGTCTTTGGTTTGACCCAAACCCAAGATCTACCACACTCGAGTCGAGCATGCTAACCACTATGCCACCGACATCGTGAAACTGACCAAGTCTATAGTTGATATCTGTTGAAATGTATTTTTAACTGCTTAAAATGGCAAGAATATATTTTGTAGATTTGAACTAGATAATGCACCTTCTTCTTTTAACCTTCTATCATCTATGGAAATCAAAGCTTACCTGCAGACTGCACTTTGTCCGATACAATCTGTCCATGCCAAAATATCCATCAGAATGAACGATGGGGGCAGGGGGTCTAATTTTTAATTTTCAGAATATCTTTGATAGTGCTTGTGATTAGGCTGAAGATACAGAGCATTATTCTGAATCTAGATGCAAGATTATCTGACCAAAAGCAGAGGAGAACTATCAAACCTAAACGATTTGACGACTACATCAATACAAACATCGTAGAACTCTTGTCAAGAACAATACAAAGTCTTTCAACAGAATCCAGTGTAATACTGAGCAATATAGGAATTCATTCTTTAATAAAACTAATTAGAGTGGAACCACCTGGAGGAAAATATAGCTAGCGCTACCTCCGTTGAGAGCTTCAAATCTGCTCTCCGACACCATCAATAGGTGCTCTCTCTCCCGTAGAATTAAAGCCAATATTGGATAGCTTCAACGGGTGCAGGTCGATTCGGCCATTCTACCAGTTTGGCCATAGAATTAAAGTCGATTTGGCCATGGAATATTTAATACGGTATTTGACAAGTTCTAAGCTCAAAATTTAAGTTTTATCTTATTTATATTAATCATGAAATTTCGGAATATTATTTTTTTTAAAACATTTTTTATGATTAATGATCATTATAAACTAGATATTGTAGATCGACTTGTTAATTGTAAGTTACTAAGACAATAAATTGTAATTGTGTTCATTACTTCATGATAATTAGCAATTATTTATTATTTGATCAGACTATCTCCTGCATTTTGTGATTGTTATCTACACACGAAATGGCCTCATATGAGTTATTTTTATCCAAGCTTACCACAAGCTGATGCAAACTTTTCTCGTTAATGTTATTTGAGAAAATTTTAAATTCAAATTTATCAACAAACTAACACAAACATACTAAGCTAAATCCACGAGAATCTCTATGGAACATTGATGAGTAAAGTATAGAATACAATAAATAATTATTTATTATTTTTAACTTGTGTTGTTGTTTTATTGTTAATGTATATTCGGTAAAAAGCTCTGTAGAGCTTATGTTGTACTGTTTTTATAATGTGCCGAATCAAAATAAAGTTTTCTTATCCTGCTTACTCTTAGAGCCACCACTTCAACACACTGTCGTACACTGAAATGTCTCATCATCACATCGTCCATGTGACATTATCAATATCATACAGCTACATACTTAAAAGTTTAAATATCGGTGCCAAAACCTTTTTGTTCAACCAAGAAAACTACAAAACAATGATGCTATGAAGTATCAGGCCTCTACATTAACATATTTTTCAACTTGTCCCTTTGGACAACAAAATAAAAAAATTAATTGTCCGAAAAAATTAATAAAAATTACAACTAGAGGCTCAGGTGAGCCTGTATCGCTCACCTGACATAAATAAGTCCTCTTAAGAATGTCTGCATGCTGAATACATCTAAGTTACTATTCAAATCCCATACTGCCATAGGGTTCTATGTTAAAACTATGTCTGCTCATGGCAGCCATCTTGGATGGAGGTCATGGTCACCGGACACAATTTTGAAAGTATACTACCCAAGGACCATCCATGCCATGTTTGCTTTAAATTGGCTGACTGGTTTCAGAAGAGAAGACTTTTAAACAATTTTCCCATAGGGTCCTATGTTAAAACTATGTCTGCTGACGGTGGCCATTTTGAACCGAGATCGGGATCACTGAACACAATTTTGGAAGTTGACCACCTAAGGACCATCGATGACATTTTTGCTATATTGGCTTACTAGTTTCAGAGGAGAAGATTTTAAAACATTTTTTCCCATAGGGTCCTACATTGAATGTTAAAACTACAGTATGTCTGCTGAAGGTGGCCATCTTGGATGGAGGTCAGGGTCACTGGACACAATTTTGAAAATTGACCATTTAAGGACCATCCATGCCATGTTTGCTTTAAATTGGCTTACTGGTTTCAGAGAAGAAGATTTTTAAATATATTTCCCATAGGGTCCTATGTTAAAACTATGTTCGCTGATGGTTGCCATCTTGGATGGAGGTCGGGGTCACAGGACATAATTTTGAAAGTTGACCACCTAAGGACCATTCATCCCATGTTTGCTTTAAACTGACTTACTGGTTTCAGAGGAGAAGACTTTTAAACATTTTTTTCATAGGGTCCTATGTTAAAATTAAGTTGAGTCATGGTGGCCATCTTGAATTTCCGATCAGCAAACGATTCACAAGTTTAGTACAGGACCACCCAATGATCATTCCTGCAAAGCCACAATTCAATTGGCTTAGTGGTTTCTAACAAGAAGATTTTTAAAATTTCGACCAATCAGAACACATTATAGGCCCTGGCAGCCATGTTGGATTTCCGATCAGCACCAAAAACACAAATCTTGTATATGACCATCCAATGAACATTTCTGCCAAGTTTGGTTCAAATCTGTTTTGCGGTTTCAGAAAAAAAGATGAAAATGTGAAATTCCCATAGGGTCCAATGTTAAACTAAGTCGAGTCATGGCGGCCATCTTGAATTTCCGATTGGCAAACGATTCACAAGTTTAGTACAGGACCACCCAATGATCATTCCTGCAAAGTCACAATTCAATTGGCTTAGTGGTTTCTAACAAGAAATTTTTTTAAATTTCGACCAATCAGAACACATTATGGGCCCTGGCAGCCATGTTGGATTTCCGATCAGCGCCAAAAACAAAAATCTTGTATATGACCATCCAATGAACATTTCTGCCAAGTTTGATTCAAATCTGTTTTGTGGTTTCAGAAAAAAAGATGAAAATGTGAAATTCCCATAGGGTCCAATGTTAAACTAAGTCGAGTCATGGCGGCCATCTTGAATTTCCGATCGGCAAAACGGTTCACAAGTTTAGTACAGGACCACCCAATGATCATTCCTGCAAAGTCACAATTCAATTGGCTTAGTGGTTTCTAACAAGAAGATTTTTAAAATTTCAACCAATCAGAACACATTATGGGCCCTGGCAGCCATGTTGGATTTCCGATCAGCGCCAAAAACACAAATCTTGTATATGACCATCCAATGAACATTTCTGCCAAGTTTGATTCAAATCTGTTTTGTGGTTTCAGAAAAAAAGATGAAAATGTGAAATTCCCATAGGGTCCAATGTTAAACTAAGTCGAGTCATGGTGGCCATCTTGAATTTCCGATCGGCAAACGATTCACAAATTTAGTACAGGACCACCCAATGATCATTCCTGCAAAGTCACAATTCAATTGGCTTAGTGGTTTCTAACAAGAAGATTTTTAAAATTTCAGCCAATGAGAACACATTGGCAGCCATGTTGGATTTCCGATCTGCGCCAAAAACAAAAATCTTGTATATGACCATCCAATGAACATTTCTGCCAAGTTTGGTTCAAATCTGTTTTGTGGTTTCAGAAAAAAAGATGAAAATGTGAAATTCCCATAGGGTCCAATGTTAAACTAAGTCGAGTCATGGTGGCCATCTTGAATTTCCGATCGGCAAACGATTCACAATTTTAGTACAGGACCACCCAATGATCATTCCTGCAAAGTCACAATTCAATTGACTTAGTGGTTTCTGACAAAAAGATTTTTAAAATTTCAGCCAATGAGAACACATTATGGACCCTGGCAGCCATGTTGGATTTCAAATCAGCACCAAAAACACAAATCTGGTAGAAGACCATCCAGTGAACATTTCTGGCAAGTTTGGCTGATTTCTGTTCAGCGGTTTCAGAGAAAAAGATTTAAATGTGAAAAGCTAACGGACGCTTACCCATGACAAAAGCTCACATGGTGAGCTAAAAACTAGAGAATAATTATCCAGGGCTCCCACTACTTTCAAATTAGAGGGAGAAGTCAACTGCGATTAATCGAAACATTGTTTCGCGACCCCTCTAACGTTACCCTGCCCAAATTTAGTAAATAGAAGCTGCCTGAACCGATTTGTTCTGGGGTAAGGACATATATTCAATGTCACATTTTTATTTCTGTCTACCTTGATTGGAGTCTTGCATACCAGTGATTTTTACGTGTCCGTTCCGGAGTTATTCTTGTTCTTATATTTCAAATATTGATATTTCCGTTCATTAAAGCGTTTCTGAGATTGCGACTTTAATTTTGTCAATGTCCTTGAACTTTATATGGAGGAACGATAAATGATACAATAAAAGAGTTTTGATCTGGCGTTTCACTTTAGTTTTAATCAAAATAAATTGGAGATCAAACAGGGCTCTGTTATACAACAAGCCCAGTATTTTATACCAGTGGAAATAGATTTGTCCGTCGTACCGACACGTTTGGGAATCTCTGATTTTTCCACTTGTCCAGTCGGACAACCGTAATACAAGTCCGACACCAATTTTCACTGGTACCGGACAAACTTTAATGTCGAGGCCCGAGTATATATCTCATTATAAAAAGTATGGCCGAATCATCTCGAAAACTCTTCAACGTATTAATCTTCTTTAGTTACGGAATAGCGCTTAACATACCGAACATTATTTTCTGGCGCATGCCTACGCTTACAAATTTTGGAAAATAAATATATACACAAAAATTTAACTAAAAGTTTCTATATTTTTACAATTTATATTGTACGATTTTTTTTGGTTTTTTTTGTGTATAAGATAAAAACAGAGCTTTAGCTTAACAAAGCTGAGGATGTCTTAAGAAGAACTTTGTGTGTTAGTTTCTCCTTGAAAGATTTGCTACTGTCACTATTTGCTATGGTTTCAGGGAGTTTATTCTAATCCGGTATTGTATTACAAAAGAAAGAATATTTAAAGCTGTCTTTTTTGCAAGGAAGTTGTCTAAATGTTTTCGATTGATTTGGTATAAGCATGTCTGTATGGCATTTCCATTTTATTGTTTGAAATTTTGTAGAAGTTAATCAGTCTGGTTTTTGAACGACGTTCCTTAAGTGTAGTCCAGCTCAGTTCGTCCATCATTTCTGTGACACTACTTGTGTTATGGTAATCCCTTTTGGGATTTGAAGCCAGAGTTGCTTTCTGATATTGCCTGCCTCTAAATCCCTTATCAACCATGCATAGTTCTATTTGGGATTTTTTTTTCAGGAACCCCCGCCTCGAACTGGCGTGAATTACGCCTGCAGTGAACCTCAATGTCGTGCCAACTGCCTCTGGAGTATTCAAAAGTAGACATATTTTATTGCATAAATATGTAAATAGAATCATGATCACTTACCTATGACGCCAGATACAGCTCATCATTCCCAGTCGCCGCTTCAGATCCATTGAATGTCGTCATTTTGAAAGTATGTCACGTGATCACTTTTTCCATGAATTATGTGGTAGTCTATTCCATACTTCTTGTTCAGTCAGTATTCAACTGTCGATGTTATGTTCTACAGCCAAGTTGGTTTAATACAATATCTATATGTCATTTGTCAACTTCACTAACTAGTTATCTAAATATTAACAGAAGAAGTTCCTCGTGTAAAAAGAAAAGAATGCTTCAATACCGATAAATCAGATGTATAGAATAGACTATACCACGTAATGGAAAAACCGATCACGTGACATACTTTCAAAACAAGTCAAAATGGCGATGGATCTGAAGCGGCGGCTGGAAATGATGAGCTGTATCTGATGTCATAGGTAGGTGATCATGATTCTATTTACATATTTATGCAGCAAAATTTGTCTACTTTTGAATACTCCAGTGCCGATTGGCACAACATTGTGGTGCAGGCGTAATTCACGCCAGTTCGAGGCAGAGGTACCTGAAAAAAAATTCCCCAAATAGAACTATGCATGGTTGATAAGGGATTCGGAGGCAGGCAATATCAGAAAACAACTCTGGCTTCAAATCATAAAAGGGATTAGTGTTATGGTAGCGATGACAGACATATCAAGCAGCTCTCCTTTGCACTTTTTCAAGTTTGTAATTGTTCTCTGCTGTGTATGGATCCCAAACTGAAGAGCAGTACTCCAGTTTAGGACGAACTAGAGCTTGATATGCATGTTTTTTTTTAATGAACTGGAGTCAACTTTAAGATTACGGCGTACAAATGAAAGGTTTGATTGACGTGTTTGTTCCATTTTAGATTTGATTGAAGAGCAATACCTAAATATTTTGGCAGTCTACCGATTCCAAAATGTGGCCGTGAAGGTTGTAGTAAATGTGTTCTGGTTTTCGTTTTGTTGTTATGTTGAGAAGGTTACATTTGATGATTTGTCATTAGACACCACTACCAGATTTATCCACCCAACAATTTATTGAATAGCATCAGACAAATATTCAACCTATGGAGACTTCAATTTAATTCCGCCACGTCTGTAAATTTCTCGCTAACTCACGGAAATCCAAGCTGCATTAATGAATGGATTTCAGTATTCCCAAATAACGAGACTCGACACAGCTTCTATTCGGCTTCGAAATATATTTAAGAGGGGCTTACCGTTAGTAATAGCGGTTGGATCGAACTTGGGAGGCATTGTTGTTTATTTTGATTGAATTTTATATCAAATCTAGACAGTAATGATGTTGGATGAGTCAAGATTGACACGACCAAAATAGTTGCACCACACCGTCTTCAAAGTGAAAGTAAAAGAGGGCGCTACGTCGTCGTCTTCCGGTAAGGTATTTCAAAGATCTACCTGAATACCAAAATAACGAAATAAACTGCTATGTCCAAATTAACCATATTCAGAATACAGAATATTTCCCATTTTTATAAATAAATAAATAATAATAAATAAAATTTTATTTAGAGTCGATACATATCACAACATACATAAAACACAAGCTCTACAGAGCTTTTCAAATCGACTATACATATAACAAAAACAACATACATGCATACATACAAGGTACATAAAAATACTAGCAAAAATTAAAACATCTATATTAAAAAATAATTTAAACTAATTAATTTAAAATTTCAAGCACTAAGTAAATAAATTAAAATAAGCAGCCTAAAAAGTAACTATAATTAAAGACAAAGCACAGATTTCAAAAGCATCACACTCACAGATAAGCAAAACAAATAAATAAATAAAATTATGCTTTAAAGCTATCTACAAGCATTACAGTGGCATGAGCTACCATTCCATGAATTAATCAAGTTTTTGAATTGTTTAAAGGAATTTTCCAGTCTAAAGTGGTTTGGTAGCTCATTCCATGTTTTGGCAGCAAAATATTTAAAAGTTTTAATACCATACCTAGTTGTTCTGGTCGATGGTATACTAGCAGTATTTTGGTATCTGAAAGAATATTTACTTTGTTTAATTGTAATTAAATCATGTAAGTACAAAGGACTGGTTTTATTGACAATTTTGAATGTTTCAATGGCTATAGTTCTAATTCGCCTGATTTTTAAAGTGGGTAATTTGGATTTTGTTAAAAGTTCTTCATATGTGCTGTCAGTATCATCATAGATAAATTTCAGAGCTCTAAATTGTATTTTTTCCATTTTATTTGTATTTTGTTCACTGCAAAAGTGCCATGTTACAGGGCAATAATTAAAGTTCGAGAAAATATAAGAGTAGTATATTGTAAGTCTACCAAGTTTTGTTAAGTATTTACCAATTCTTTTTAAAATGTTCAGTTGTCTTGAGGCTTTTTAACAGATATTTGCTATATGAGTATTAAAATTTAGTTCAAAATCTATTGTGACTCCCAAAAGTTTTACCTCATCTTCGCATTTTATTATATTACCATTAAGATTAAAAGAGATATTTTCATTTTTAGTTTTTTTTCCAATTGCTATCGCTTGAAATTTGTCTGGATTTGCTTTCATTTGGTTTTCAGTAAACCAGTCTATTAAAGTTAGGCTGTCTCTTTCAAGTACTGTGATTAATTGATCCAGATTGTGGCCTTCATATGACAAAGTGTTATCATCTGCATAATTATAGAGGGAACTTTCTTGTATAAAATAAAATATATCATTTATAAATATTTTAAAAAGTACAGGGCCTAAAATAGACCCTTGAGGTACACCTTTATATATGTCTTCCCATTCGCTCGTTATATTGCCGATTTTGACACACTGTTTTCTGTTAGAGAGATAATTTTTTATCAGTTTCAATGCAGATTCACTTACTCCGTATGCATCTAGTTTATTTATTAACAGTTTATGGGGAAGGCAGTCAAAAGCTTTTGACAAATCCATGAGGATGGCCGCTACAAATTTATTTTCATCCAGGGCCTTTTTCCAATCTTCTATTATTTCTAGAAGAGCTGTTTGGCAACCATAACCCGATCGGAATGCTGACAGAGAAGGATGAAACACCTTGTCAAAGAAGGTCACAGTCTGCTCATATATTGCTCTTTCATAAAATTTTGAAATAGTAGGCAAGATACTTACAGGTCTATAATTGCATTTATCTAAAGAGTTATTTTTCTTGAATAGTGGTACAACTTGGGCTTCTTTTAATTTTTCTGGAAAAATGGAATTATTTATTGATTTTATTTATTAAATTTGTAATTGGTTGAATAATAGCTGGTTTTGCAAATTTTAGAAGTTTTGCCGAAATGCCATCACGTCCGGTTGCTTTTTTTGAATTTGCTTTATTTATTTGCTTTGATACAAAATCATTTTCAATTTCATGAAATATTAATTTAGGAATTTCTTTTATAATTTTAATACTTAGATGTTCTTCGGCAGATAAATTATTATCATTACCAATATCCTTTGCCACATTTATGAAAAAATTATTAAAATTATTTGCTACTTGAAGTTGGTCATTTATGATCTTATTATTGTCTTCTAAGATAATATCTTTAGTTATATTACTACCCTTATTAGTTAAAAATGGTTTAATTGTTGGATAAAAGTCAGTAGATTTTGGTCCACCAACACATCTTTCATAGAAATATGTTCTAATTGATTGGTTTTTTAATTTTGTTACTAAATTTCTTTGCTTTCGATATGCCTCCCAATTTTTGTTACTTTTATCTTTTAAAAATTCATTATGTGTCATCCGTTTTTTATAAACAGCACTTCTCAGGGTTTTATTCATAAAAGGGGCTGGCTGTGATATTGATTTCCTTTTTTTCATAGGAGCATGTTCATCAATAGTATTGACCATAACTTCTTCAAATTTATTATAAGCTTCGTCTACATCTTCAATTTCAGTAATTTTATCCAAATCAGATTTCATTAGATCATTTACAAAATTTTCTTCAGAAAAGTTTTTAAAACTCCTGTATGTCTTAAAGCTCTTTTTAGCAGGATTTATATTACCCTTTATTTGCACAGAAATTAAGTTGTGGACATCACTAATACCACAACTGAAATTTAAGACATTCATACAATTATTGGGTGAATTAGTTAATATAACATCATTTAAAGTAGGATCTGCTATCTTTGTGAAACATGTTGGCCTTTTTACCAGGTTTGTAAGGTCTAAGATATCACAAACACTTACCAATGGTGCACATTTTTTCTCATCTAAAAAATCATAATTGAGATCACCAATATACATAAAATTATCATATTTTGTTGTAATTTTATCACATGTTTTAATAAAATCATCATTGAAAGTTTTATCATTTATTGTTTGTGCCACAAATTGTGGTCTGTAGACACCTGAAATTAACCATTTTGTATTACCTACTAATATTTCTATACATATTGATTCTATATTTTTAAATTCAAGAATTCTCTTACGGTCACATGGTAAGTCTGATCTCACATATGCAGCAATTCCTCCGCCGTACGCTGTTCGATCAGCACGCCAAAAGTGATAATTGTTTACTTGAAATTGTGCATCTGGGAATTGGTCGTCAATTTTGGTTTCAGCCAAGAATAGCATATCAATTGTATTTGATGTTAATAATTCACATATATGACAGAATTTATATCTCAAACTGTTTATATTTAGGTATACACATATAAATTTCTTGGGATGTTTACGCTTTAGTTGCCCGAGTTCATCAAAAATATCTTCATCTACTTTACTGTTCTCATGTAATGAATGTGAGAGATCTAAGCTTGTATCAAAAAAGGATTCTGAAAAATTAAAGTTGTTACACAGATTACATATCCATCATGGGTCACTGTTCTGTTCTAAATCTTTGTATTCTTGTGGTGTTACATTCGCACACTTTATATGCCACCATTGATTTCCCACTTCACAGAATACAGCTCTATGATTCTTTGCTACTGGTTTGTAGCATTTGCCACATTTTATCTAATGTCCATCTCCGAAATACAACGAAAAAAAACACACAAGTCGTTATACTACACTACTGATATCACTTCACACCGGAACATTTTTTTGCGTAAAAGTCAGTGAACATTGCGGAAATTCTGCTCATATTTCCGACTGCGATTTTAAAACTAGAATTGAATATCTAGTTCCGCATTTAAAAGAAACTTTTCTTCAGATCTGTGACTTGTATTTCAATATGTCCTCACTCGTCGCAGATGCCATTCAAGTTAAACTAGGTGCATCAGAGAGATGGCCTGATGATGTAGCTCTTTACCAGCCAAATCAAGTGGAACAAGTAACCTTTCCTGATTATTCCAACTGCCTTGCAGTGCGTACATTCCTGAATATGTGCGGTCTGAATTATGACCTTCAGCTCAGGACAAATGCAGAAGAAATGTCTCCATCTGGGAGAGTGCCATTTATGAAAATAGGATCATTTTTATTTTCCGAATTTGATCCCATTGTAGCACACTTGAACACAAGAGGATTTTCGTTAAGTTCAGACCTGAGCGAAACTCAAAAATCAGAAATGACCGCATACATTACAATGGTACACAGTATTCTTTATAATGCTGAATTGTACATTTCATGGATTGTTAATGGAATTTATTCTTCAACAACAAAACCACGCTACGGATCTGTTCATCCATGGCCACTGAACTGGGTTTTACCGTGGAAACGACAATTAGAGGTTAGAGCTAGATTGAATGCCAATGGATGGGAAAATAAAACAATAGAAGATGTTGAAGATGAAATAAAAACATGTCTTCAAGCATTGTCCGATCGTTTAGAAAAGAACATTTATTTTCTTGGGGATAAACCTACTGAATTGGATGCATTAGTATTTGGACACCTTTACAATCTGATCACATTTCAATTACCAGATTCAAAGATAACGGATATAATAAAACAATTTAAGAATTTGGCAGATTTTTGTTCTCGTGTAGAAGAAAAGTATTACTGAGAAATAACAGAATATTAATACAAGACATATTAGTGATCTCATTTTATTCAAAGAATCATGGATCCATTTCATGTGCATATATGTTCTTATCATTAAATGCTAAATTAATTTGGATATTTTAATTATTCTAATTATTTTAATGGCATTTTCAAGATATCACAAATCAATTTATAAAATAACAGAGTCTATGTATAATCATATCCCCACCCTAGAGGGGCCGTCATGATCGTATGGTAGTTGGATTTACAACTACATGTGGAATATCAGTCCCTATCACCACTAAAGTTGTGACTTGCGACAGGTTGATGGTTTTTCCCATGTACTCCGGTTTCCTTAACCAATAAAACTGACCGCCACAATATAACTGAAATATTGTTGAAAGTGGCGTTAAACACCATAAACCAACCAACCCCACCCCATTTGCATCGAGTGAATAGGGCCAACACTACTAGGCATTTCCATTAATATTGACCCAAGTAAACAATATACATGAAAAACAGTCATTTGACATTTCTGTCCACCATGCCAAATCCATGTTAATAGCAATAG
Source organism: Bathymodiolus brooksi (assembly GCA_963680875.1). Classification (NCBI taxonomy): domain Eukaryota; kingdom Metazoa; phylum Mollusca; class Bivalvia; order Mytilida; family Modiolidae; genus Bathymodiolus; species Bathymodiolus brooksi. Next base: position 70,104,607 of record OY804585.1, on the reverse strand, counting down.
TTCTTTTAATTTACTTTGTATGAAAGCAAATCATATTGAACAATCATGACAAGTGGTAGATATTCTGAAAAAAAACCTTTCAGATCTATTATTCGGTGCAACTACGAAGGATTTGTCATGCATTTATGCCAAGGGGAGGCAAAATTATGATTTAGTTGAAGTTCACTATTTACAACAGTACTTCTAGTTGGTTATATACATCTGATAGTATATATGTAAATAAAACCAAAGGGGCAATAAAGAATGGATCTAGAGACACATTGGGTACACAAAACACTGGACAGAGTCAGAGACAAACAAAGCAAAAAACACAACACTGAAAACTAAAAAGATGAGCAACCATACAGACCCCACCAAAAACCAGGGGTGAATCCCGGTGCTCGTGAAGGGTAAGCAGTTCCTGCCTCTTATAAGGTTCTAGATAGGTACATGCATATTAAATCTGAAACTGGAAATGTGACATTATACCCTTTCTACAATGTACATGTAGCACCAGAATAATTATTTTTTGTATTGTGGTGCATTACTTTTAATTAAAAAAAAATCAAACATTTTCAAACAGTTTTTAACATTGCTGAAAGACTTTCCGTATTGCTCATTCTTTTGGTGTTGTTGAAAACGTCAACATCCATTATGTCGATATCGATCACATTTCAGCTCCAATCAAAAAACATGTTTATTTTACTGGCCAGCACAAAGAAAATCATTGCCATTGGTTAGCCATAATAAAAAATCAATACACGAACTGGCAGACAAATATCACTTTTAATTATTTGAATCATATGATATCTATGTCTTCAGGCATATACATTGCCTGATGAATGACCAAGTGTGGTAGATTGTGGGTTCTGACCCCCGATTGGGTCAAACCAAAGACTAAAATTGGTATTTGTTGCTGTTCTGCTGATATGCATTAAGGATAAAGAGCAAGGACTGGTTGGCTTGGAATCGGGATAATGTGTCAGAGTGGGGCGACATGTCTATCTGCAGACTTGTTTCAGTGAGCTAACACTATAAAAATCCAACTAAGCATGTTGGTCTAGTACAAAGCGGACCTCATCATCCTCTCATTGAAAATTAACTTGCTCTGACCATAATATAGCAGAAAAATTACTGAGTTTGCATTAAACAACAATTAATTACTCGCCTGGTTTTTGACATGAGTAGCACGACAGGTTCCACTATTTGAACAGGAACTGCTTACCATCCCCATTTTTTGTGGGGTTTGTGTTGCTCAATGTAGTTGTTTGTAGATCAATGTTTGTCCTTTTCCTTTTGGCCATAGTGATGTCTTAGTCCAAGTTGCTTGTGATTACCCCTTTAATATCTTCAAACTTTTCTTGACCATTGAGGCCAGGTGAGCTAAAAATTTAGTGCACACATTATCATGAGGTATCTAGTAATTCATCAGGTATGCCCAAAGTCAAAAGGTGCAAATGGATAATGAACAGATATATAAAGAAAGGAAAACAAAAAACCCATGTAACATATTGGTCTTAATAAGCAGTCTGCCTATATCCAAAAAGTAAAATTATATGATGCTATAAATCACAGCAATAAAATGGAAAAAAGACCCAAGCAATGGTAAAGAATACAATTTAATTGCGGCAATCCCCAAATCAAGTCCAGCGCCAAGGTAACATTAGGGTTCACCATTAACCTGAAAGGAAAGGAAACTAGATAATATATTATGTAAATAAACAAGTCAAATATAATCTTACTACCGGTAATATATGTTTATTACATGATGACTGATAGATGACTGAAATATTGTTGAAAGTTACATTAAACATCATAACCCTAACCCTGATAAACATTGGTAAACTTGCATGCATAATTAGATTTCCACTAGTTTGATTGGTCTTCTGAATTGTAATGTACAATTGTCAATTTGACATGACACACAAATAGACAAGATCAAAATCTGCTGCACCAATTCAAGTATCCGGCCAATGTATGTACAAACTTACCTTGACTGTCCTTAAGTTAGTAAGTAATCCCCTAAATTAAAGGGGACTGTCGTGGTTGTATGGTAGTTGGATTTACAACTACCTATACAATCAATTCCTATTACCACTTATGTTGTTATTTCGAATCCCACTCAGGTGAGGTGTACTCTATGCAACATTATGTGATAAAGTTTGTCAGTGACTTGCAACAGGTCAGTGGTTTTCTCTGTGTACTCCACCGATAAAACTTAAATATTGTTGAAAGTGGCACTAAACACCATTACCCTAACCCCCTAAATTAAAGGTCAACCTTAAGTATGACATATTTCTTCTCGGTAGTGGGCATATAAACAAATGAATGTCTACTTGATTCAATGCTAAAATAAAATCAAGCAGAGGCTCTTAAAAGCCTGTATCACTCACTCTTCTGATTTATATAGGTAATGAACTGAACATGAGTATTATCCAGCAAAAGTAATCAAAAGGTAGAATCTGTTTGAAAAGTACAGGAAGGCATTTTATAAAGAAATTATAGAGAAAAAAACATTAAAATCAGATTTTAAAATAAAAATTCTAATTTTGGCTGTTGGTTCCTTTTGGTCGTCTCATATATCTGAAACATTAAGAGCTACAGAAAGCAGTTTTTCAAAGGAATTCAGCAGAAAAAACTGCATACAAATTGGTCTTGAAATTTAAAAAAGTTGCAATTTGGGTGTTGATCCTTTTTGCCCCTTTTATTTCTGAAACCATAAGGTTTAGTTTAAATTTGTTTGAATAAACACATACAGGATTTCTGAAGGAATTAATGAACTGCAAGAAAAAAAACACCTTTCAAAATCAGCCTTGAAAAAAAAAATTCAAAATTTAGATGGTGGCCCCCTTATATTTTGGAAATAGAAAATTCTGTACAAATACTTCATAAAGAGAATTTGTAAGGAACATAATGAAACAAAATTATCAAAATACATGTACCGGTAAGTTGAAAAATAAACATTCCACATACAAAAACAGAAAGCACCCTGTTTAACAACATCTGACCTCTTGTTCTTGTTGTGGATTTCCAATAAAAAAAAACTTACATCCAATGAACATTCTTACAAAGTTTGATTCCAATTAGAAAGTGGTTTCAGAGAAGATTAAAATGTAAAAAAAACTTACCGACAATAAAAAAGAATGCAAATTGATGACAATAGTTTACATGACCCCATTGGGTCAGGTGAACCTAAAAGTTATATTTTTAAACGGCATAGATACAAAAAAGAAATTTTGTTGTTTTCTTTAATTTATTTACAATTTTTTCAAATGTCTAAAATGCACATTGTGTATTTAATTAATGATTTACAAGTAAACATAAAAATAAATAATAAATACAGTTTAAACAAAACTATGGTATTTGATATACAACCATGCATAGCAATGTACATTATAAAGCTGCAGCAAAGATCTCTCAACATAACTTTCATATTTACTTATTGGATTAGACTACCAATTTATGATAGAAACAAGTGAATTAAAAAATTGTCATTCATTAATGGGTTTTTTTTTAATTAAAAAAAAATACTTGAAAATAAAACATAGAAATGTATTTACAAAACATTTAATTGAAAGTGTTTTATTATTATTTTTTTCTATAAATTAGTCTGATCCCCCCTATTTTTTCAAAGAGAATATCTTTATGCTATACATAAACAATAGCATAACTCACAAAAATTCAAACATGTCCTTCATTTTTTATCAAAGACCTGTTTAATTTCAAACCAAATTATTGTTTTCAACAAAAGTCAACTAGTGGTTTGGCAGCAGAGAAAAAAAAACCTTATTTTTCAAATGATAAAAAAACATTACTTCTGAATAACAAAAGAAAACCCTGACTAGTACAAAGATTAAATAAAAAAACTTAATTGTTGATGACAAACTTGACTACATGAAATTGTATCACTCAACTTGTGCTAAAATAAAATTCAAAACTTTAGTGACGTAGGTGGCAATAGGCATTGATTGCATAATAGGTAAAAATTGTACTATTTTTTGTCATGCTGGGTTAGATGTTTACAATTTTACTGGCAATACTAGTCAATTACATAAACTGTAAGCTTAGTTATTATGAGAGCTACATGTAATAATACACAAAATTTGGAAAGGCTGTTTGTTGTTTGTTTCTTGTTATTTTTTAAAAATATTAAATTAGCGTTTATTAATTAAGGAATAACTGTATTTCATTTGAAGAGTTGTCAGCCTCAATTGGGAATTTGATTGTTGCAAATGAAGTTTTACTTGGCGAAGCATCGAGGAGCCAGTAAAATGGATATTTGCAACTGTTAAATCCCCATTGTAAATTGAGACAAGTAACTCGACAAAGACAATACTATTATTTCTATTCTAATGCAAGACATATATATGGATGATGAAAATGTATTGAAGTGCGGTTGGTGACAGGATATTACATAACATGAACTGACTAAAGGTGGGAGTGTACCTAAAACATGAATAAACAATTCAAACACTAATAGTAACAACAAATTATATTCTGCTGTTAGAAAGAAGATACTTTACCTTTGTAGCATCTATAGCTGGTGAGATAAAACTCAAATTATGATAATTGTTTGGATGAACTTTATTGAAATCTTTGGCATATTGTAAAATCATGAAGAAACAATCAAAATAAACAGAAGTTTCCTAAGAAACAAAACATCACTAACATCAAAATAATATATAAAATAAATTAACCCTCCCAATACATTTATTATACTCTGGGAAAAAAATAACAGGGGCCCAGTATCCACACACTTCTAAAGTTTGAGCTGAGCTCCTGAAAATTTCTAAACTGTAGCCCAGTTTGCTATAGAAATTTTCAAATATGTCACATGCAGTCAGCTGCCCGGCCCAAAGAAAATTACAGGAGTAAGAGCACAGCTGGCAACTGCAACAAAAAAATTATTAAGTGGATTTCAACTTTTCTTTATAACCATTGTAATACCTCCACTTGAATGCAGTGACAGAAACCAGCTTTTAACATTTGTTTTGCTTTAGAGATTAAAAGAATATATACATGTAGTATTTGTACCATAATATTATGACTGAAAGAAGGCTTGTTTTAACATTAAGGCAATATCTGGCTTCCCATGGAACATGACACAATGACATTTAATATATAAACAACCATCTGCATTATATGTGAAAAACAACTAGAGGCTCAGCACTGAGCTGAGCCTCTCACCTTTCATTCCGCTATGAGGAAACTTAATACAGAACCTTCCATAGCCTATAGGTGCTTCCCACCAAATTTCGGTTCGTTTTGGCAAAACAGATTCAGAGTAGAAGATTTTTAGAAAGCGACCAATCCAAAACAAGAATTGCCTGTGGCAGCCATGTTTGTTAATGGATCAAAACGAAATGAGCAATCTCTATAGAGGACCTTCCATAGATGCTTCTTACCAAGTTTCATATCATTTGGCCAAGCGGTTTCAGAGGAAAAGCTGTTTTAGAAATCAAACAATAAGAAAGAAGAATTGTCTATGACGGCCATGTTTGTTAACGGATCAAAACGGAATGAGCAATTCCCATAGAAGACCTTCCATAGATGCTTCCTACCAAATTTCGGTCTATTTAGTCAAGCTGTGTCAGAGAAGAAGATTTTTAGAAATTGACCAATCAGAAAAAAGAATTGTCTGTGGTGGCCATGTTTGTTAACAGATTGGGACAAAATGAGCAATCTTTATAAGAGGACTTTCCATAGATGCTTCCTACCAAGTTTCGGATCATTTGGCCATGCGGTTTCAGAGGAGAAGATTTTTAGAAATAGACCAATCAGAAACAAAAATCGCCTGTGGTGGCCATGTTTGTTAATGGATATGGGACAGAATGAGCAATCTTTATAGAGGACCTTCCATAGATGCTTCCTACCAAGTTTCGGTTCATTTGGCCATGTGGTTTCAGAGGAGAAGATTTTTAGAAATAGACCAATCAGAAACAAGAATCGCCTGTGGCGGTCATGTTTGTTAATGGAATTGGAACGAAATGAGTACTCTTTATAGAGGACCGCCCATAGATACTTCCTACCAAGTTTCCGATCATTTGGCCTAGCGGTTTCAGAGGAGAAGAATTTTTAAAATCAGCCAATCAGAAACAAGAATCGTCTGTGGTGGCCATGTTTGTTAATGGATCGGGACGGAATGAGCATTCTCTATAGAGGACCTTCCATAGATGCTTCATACTAAGTTTCCGATCATTTGGCCATGCGGTTTCAGAGGAGAAGATTTTTAGAAATCGACCAATCAGAAATAAGAATTGCCTGTGGTGGCCATGTTTGTTAATGGATCGGAACGAAATGAGCACTCTTTATAGAGGACCTCCCATAGATGCTTCCTACCAAGTTTCGGTTCATTTAGCCAAGCGGTTTCAGAAGAGAAGAATTTCTCAAATCAGCCAATCAGAAACAAGCGTCGCCTGTGGCGACCATGTTCGTTAATGGATCGGGACGAAATGAGCAATTTTTATAGAGGACCTTTCATAGATGGTTCCTACCAAGTTTCAGTTCATTTGGTTGAGGGCTTTTAGAGGCATATTTATCTGTAATTCAATTCAGAGATAACTGCATTTTGAATAGATACAAAATGTTTCTATATTTAAACCATTGTTATCTCCCTTTTAACAGAAAAAATGATTTTTTTTAGATATCACTCAATCAGAAACAAGAATCTCATGTGGCGGCCATGTTTGTTAACAGATCAAGATGAAATTAGCAATCTTTATAAGAGGATTTTCCATAGATGCTTCCTACCAAGTTTCGGATCATTTGGCCATGCGGTTTCAGAGGAGAAGATTTTTAGAAATAGACCAATCAGAAACAAAAATCGACTGTGGGGGCCATGTTTGTAAATGGATATGGGACAGAATGAGCAATCTTTATAGAGGACCTTCCATAGATGCTTCCTACCAAGTTTCGGTTCATTTGGCGAAGCAGTTTCAGAGGAGAAGATTTTTAAAAATAGGCCAATCAGAAACAAGAATTGCCTGTGGCGGCCATGTTTGTTAATGGATCGGGACAAAATGAGCAATCTTTATAGAGGACCTACTATATATGCTTCCTACCAAGTTTCAGTTCATATGGTTGAGGGGTTTCAGAGGAGAAGATTAAAATGTGAAAAGTTAACGGACGACAGATGACAGATGCCAAGTGATGGCAAAAGCTCACATTGCCTTTGGAAAGGTGAGCTAAAAATGTGAACAATTACAAAAACTGAGACAAACATTGACAAAAGAAAAAAAAAAGATGTGTTGTAATTACTATATTTCAACGTTGAATAAATTTTACTCCAAGATGGAGAACTAAAAAATAGAATCATAAACATTTAAATGCAAAGGCTACATGTACATGTATAATATTTTAAAGCAAGGAGTATATTAGTTTGACCAATTCCATGAAGTAAATAGTTTGTCACCTATCCCCTATAAAAAGATAATTATATAAGAAGAGTTCCCAATCCTAAATAAATGTTTGAGTGAAGTAACAATACATATATATATTGTACAAACAAAAACAGTAGAAGTCTAAAAAACCAAAACAAAAGATTTAGACAATACAAACTCACACAGACACTAACATCTGTCCCAGAAGGGTATGTTGTTTCCATGAGTATGAATATGGGAAAACTGATGTTTGATGAACAAAAACTAAAATTTACTTTTCATTATACTGTAACTAGAGGCTCAGCCCAGTGGGCTGAGCCTGTGTCGCTCACCTTTCATTCTGTTTTGAGGAAACTTAATACAGAACCTTCCATACATGTAGATGCTTTCTACCAAGTTTCGGTTCATTTGGCCAAGCGGTTTCAGAGGAGGAGATTAAAAAAATTGGTCAATAACAGTGCCCGAAAAAAAATTTTTGGGCCAGTAAAAAATTAAGAGTCACTGGTCCAAATGGCATAATGGTGGCCCAAATATTTTGTGACATTTTTTTTTAAGAAAAAAAGACATCAGATACATGTATCAATATATAAACAGTTTTCAGATTAATTGTTTTTTTTCATCAATATCATTAAAATTCATTCTTTCCCTAGTCTCACGGGGGTTGGGCTCTTCAAGGTAATTTTGGTACAGGTGTGCAGCTGAAATTGCGAAAACACCCCAATGCATATATTGCTATCAAATGAAACCTGAATTTACTTGTTATAACCTTTTTTAAAACCTTGACGCCATTGGCTAGGGTGGTCTCAAGAAACGATGCTAGTCCATCGGATGGGGACAATAAAAGGCTGGTTTGTGTAAGGGGAGATCAATGCCATGATCACATTTAAGACATCCGGAAAAGAGTAGACTAATGGCACTACAAGGACAGCTCTTGCACTGCTCAGAGTGAAGAGTGACATCACTTGTTTCAATCCACTATGAAGAAGTGATTTTAAAGTAAAATAACTTCTAAGTTCGGGGTAATGTCAGTTGGTTATTCATTCCAAACAAGTATCTCACTTTGTTGAAATAACAAACAGTGATGTCATTTTCTGTTATATAAACAACTGTTAACTTTTCCTGTTATTTTTTAATTTGTAAACAAAAGTTCTGGTTCCAAAAAAGAAAACCACTCCCAATTGTCATTAAAATGTAGCCGTGTACATGAACTATGAAAAGTTTAAAAGAAGTGACAGGCCAGATCGTTTCCTTAGTTTGACATTACTGTCAACGATTTTCTCTCCGTTGTTGGGGAAAAGTTTTTCAATGATTACCTAAGGATTGACACAAAAAGGTTTCCGATTTCTGTAAAATGAAATTCGTACATGTACATTTTGCAGCAGATTGAATGAATAAATTTCCGAACCGTGGAAGATACCAGATCGCAAACATTATAAGTTGACAGAATTCCGTCTCCTAATTGTTCACAACTTTCCACTTCGTCCGTGATTTTTAATAATTAAATCATAAAGAAACAAAAAAACACGTTTATTTCTAATATTTAGTGAATACTTGTGTATTACTGTACAAGGAAACGTGTATTGATTGGCTCGATAAAAATACATAATTGGGGAGAACAGTAAATTACATTAGCTGTGTAATCATTGGCTACAAAAATGTATTTAGACCAATTGCTATGCTCGTAACAAACCGTGTTCGACTAGAACAGAAGAGTTATCTACCGTTGAAGTTTCGGTAAAACAACAATTTTTAACGGTTTTTTAGGCAATCGCCCAAACGTTTTTTGTTGTAATGTATAGTATAAACATGTTACACTATATCAGCATTAGTTAATTTCTAAGGGAGACTATGGCAAGAGTTATCTTTCTTTTAACAGTTTAAAAGGCAAGAGTTATCTCTCTTTTAACAGTTTAATACTACAATGGAGAAGTTTTTTAGAAATGAACCAATCAGAAACAAGAATTGCCTGTGGCGACCATGTTTGCTAACGGATCGGGATGAAATGAGCAATCTTTATAGAGGACCTTCCATAGATGCTTCCTATCAAGTTTCGGTTCATTTGGCCAAGCGGTTTCTGAGGAGAAGATTAAAATGTGAAAAGTTAACGGATGACGGACGCCAAAAGCTGAGCTAAAAATGCTAAAGATGCATTTTCTTGTGAGATATGATAATTCTTTTTTTGCTTGCATTGTAACAAAGTGAAAATTATGAAAATGAAGGCTCTTGAAATAAAATACCAATATTAAACAATAACTAAAAATATGCACATTATGAATATTTAATTATACTTTTCATAACGGCAACATAGCAAAGATTTATGTTTTTGTAGATGTACATCATAAAATCATCCCGACACAGTTTTATATTTAATACATTTTTAATACTTTGAGATTGATGTTTTTTTTTATTATATAAAAGTCATTCCATATTATATATTATTAAAGTGTTCAATAATGAGCATAATTCATAGCCTTTAACGAGTGTCTATATTTAAATAATGGACCCCTCATTGTAAATATTATAGCTCCTGCCAGACCCTTCCCCCACAACTTTACAATTTTAGTATCATCCCTGCCTATTGTTTCATTCTTTCCTGTTGTACATTTCTCCAGAAAAAGATTAAAATGTGAAAATTTAACAATAACATACACAAAGTAATAGCAAAATCTTTCATGACAATTGTCATGTGATCTAAAAAGTCTATAGCACCAATCCTATGCTATGGCCTCTTTTGTTATGCCACAAATTATGAAAGTATGGCAAGTCTATTTAACATTAATTCATATTTAAACTACTTTCCTACACCACACCACCATAGACATTTTGCATGCAAAAGACTTAAAACTATTTGTAATTATATTTTATCCAAACAATAAAACTAAGCAATTGTTTTTTTTAATAGCTTCTCTTTATAGGTAATACTGATAATTATAAAGTACAAAGAAATATGGAATTTGGATTTTCAAAAGTATCCATCAATGAAAAAACATGAATGACATCAACAATTTTCTACCCAATCTGATTAAAATCACATATTACATATGATATGCTCTATAAACGTCTTACACAACTCACTCTGACCTTTTGTCAAGATGAACTTTGGTATATTTATTTGATTCTCACATGCATATTCTTTAGTGCCAGTAATGTTCACACTGCAAAGATCTTGCCAGTGGTGTATTCATTGGTTAATCTAAAGGTGAAAGGTCACCTTGTCATAAGGTTAAATTGAGTTATGTCAGATTTCAATGGAGCGCAACATACTGTGAAAATCTGTTTATTCCTGGGAACCAATTTTTGTGGATTTCTTGAGGTTAACAGATACACAAATTTAAGAATCCAATGAAGTATAATGTTTTCTTTTTATTAACGGGAATCAAATTTTTGTGGATTTCTTCGGGTCAACAGATCCACATATGTAAAAATCAATACGGTTGTTTCGAATCATGTCAATTCCGACCACGTTCCGTCTTTTTCTTGTCTTCACGACTTCCGGTGTTTACGCTATTACTGTGACAACGTCAGCATATCATAGTCATAGATGCGGTAGATTATAAGTAATTGTAATATGGAGACGCCAAGGAAACCGCTGAATAAATACTAGTGTTCGGTACCCCACTATCTGTCTGATATCAGAAATATATACATAAAAGCAGATCGTTTTCCTTTGATGATGCCGACAGCCACAAAAAAAGAAAGAAAACAAATTTAATTTTAAAGAAGTATTTGTCTCTGCATTGAAGTCTTTGATACAAATAAAATAATTTAATTGATATCTGTCTTTTACAGAAAATGTTAAGATTTTTTTAAGTTGAGGATCGAAAGTTAAAACGGCACATATCAATTATAGTTTTTGTTGTGTACATTGACACTGGAAATTCAGTGCCAGGAGTTCCATCAAAATCATGTGATCTGGCGGACGAAAATAACAAAATTTTGACGGAATGGAAATGATTCGAAACAACCGTATTGAAGTATAATGTTTTCTTTTCACTAGCAGGAAGAAGAGCACCAATAAATAATACAATTTCTTTATTTTAATAATTTTATTTTGGAAATTCGGAATCCATAAAATTTAAGAGCCCATGAAAATGTGTCTTTTATGAGCAATCCATGAAAATTGAGATCCACCATTTTAAGTTATTTCACAATATTTAACTAACGACTTTAATCAGACTCTTTTCAGTCTTCAGTTGTATATTTGTGATCCCTACGAGCATTTTATGAGACTATGTAACAGTTAAAACTCTTAATACTTAAATATAAATTATATTCAGTTTTCATCATGAAAATCAATGAAACTAGCACTCTACGATTTTGGTTTACAACACAGAATATTTTATGAGTCAGTATATATATGTATGTATATTTAAACAACGAATCTCAATGTTATGTTTACAATATGTGTATACTGACTATATTTTCTTATCGATTTTGTAAAAACTTATTTTGACAAAAATATCAATAAAAAAAATATTATGTCAGAGCATCGTGATAATTTGTTCATCATCTGTATCATTATTAACAATAAAAACACATTCAATATTTCTTTCATTCTTCAAAACTACAATGTTAGACCCCAAAAACATTCTCCTGGAACTAAAATCATGTTCAGTCTTTTTCTTTTGTTCTAGTCAATGCCACTTTCAAATACCGGTAATTCAAATAAATAAAAAGAAGATGACTATACCATTGAATTGGACTCTCCTAGTTTGTCAGCAAGCTGAAAAATACAAATAAAAACATATATATATAGAACAGCATACTAAGCATATTTTGCATTGCATTAATAGCATTTTTTTTTAAATGGAGGCTAGTAGAAAAATCATATTCTGAAATCTGTAATCTTAAAAAAAAAAAGAAGACAGATAAATGTCTTGACTGGCCGCTGCAAATCATCTGTGAGAAATTTGTGCAAACTAAACTAAGCCAATGAACCATGAAACTGAAATCAAGTTTTAAAAGGTGACATGCATAGATTAAATTTAGCTCATTAGGTAATGTATGGTCTGCAATGTTTATCACTCTGCAACCAAGTCCTCAACAAGCAAGTGAAGAATAAATGAAATAAAATACATATAAAAATGATCACCTCATGTCTGGTCGATATTCACCCTCCTCAGGCAATGTGTGGACGGTGAAGCTATGTTGTATGGCATTAGAAAAACTGACCTTATCATGAAAACTTAACATAAATCTATAAGAGGCAGGAACTGCTTACCCTTCGTGAACACCTGTGTTCACCCCAGTTTTTGGTGGGGTTCATGTATTGTTGCTCATCTTTTTACTTTTCCGTGTGTTGTTTTTTTTGTCAGATTGTCCATTCTTGATTGCCCCTTTGATTTTCTCCAACGTTTATTTGACCATGACTATGAGGTCAATGTCAAGTGACATATTCCAGGAGGACATGTCCACATAAATTTAACAAAATCAGTAGACCGGAAAAAAGCAGACCTGCTGCAATTCACTGAAAAACCTTATCACATAATTTTGTATTGAGTACATCTCGCCCGAGCAGGATTTGAACTCACAACGTTAGTGTATGGTAATGGAGAAACTGATATTATCATAAAAAGATGAAATTATTATTGTCTTTGCATCTGTCGGAAAAGAAAAACAAATGTCTCACCTTGAGAGACTTTTGTTACAGATGAGACAAAAATCGTGATAAACTTTGATAACATGCATGCTAAACCAGATTAGTATGGGAGACAACTGCAACATACTATATATCTCATTATACATGTGATACCCACCTATAATCCATTAAAATATAACTTACCTGTCTAATATAAGGCAAGTTTAATACAGTTCCTATTAATGGTACTCTTCTTAAAAAGTTTATAACTACTGGGAAAAAACCACTGCAATAAAAAAAACATTGATAATAATCTTTTTTAAAGCAAGGTAATCTAAAAAAAAAACAAAACTCAAAACATTTAGAATTCAAATCAATGACATAATTTGTTCATCAGTAAATTACATGCCTATTAACATTGTTATACATCAATTTGATGCATTTCCTTTAAACACAATGTATCATGTCTATAACAAAAATATACATTGAAGGAGATATGGGCCTTTATGTCATTTTCACAATATTTCAGTTTTAGCGATGATTTGTGCTATTTTCCTTTTCATCTTTACATTCAATATTTATACAGAAATCCTTGTAGGATAAAATTTTGATGAGTCCCAACCAAAAATTCATGAGACCCACTACTGTATTCATTGTTATCTTAGGTAAAAAAAAAAAGGTGAGTCCCAAACAAAAGTGGTGAGTCCAGGACTCATTTAGACGAGTTGCAAGTACATTTGTTTACAATTCAGCGAAAAACACGATATGTAAAAATATTCTGATTTGATTACCTTGTTGATGATCATCTTTATAACATTTTCAATGGAAACTGATGTAACATTACAAATTTCAAAATTTAATTATTCAGTACAGATACTCGCACCCTCTTGAACAAGAATTTTTTACATGCTTTCATTTTACCTGATTATTATCTTATTCATGATTGGTCCATTCAAATTGAAATTTACATTAACCAGAAACTTATCTTACATTTGTCTTCGTAAAATACTAAACACAAAGGAAATTTCACAACCGCTATTTGTTGAATTTACGACCATGCAATCCAGTCTGTACCTACATGTATTTTGTAATTAATGTGCATTGAACATTCCTGTCATGTAATTGTGCACCAAATTGTGCGGTTTTATCAAATTTATGTAAAATATGCATGTACGCAGATTAAATGGACCTCTGGATGATGACGTCTGCTTTGTACTAGACCAACACACTCAGCTGGATATTTTTTCTTAGGTCCCTGAAACAACTGTCTACTTCATATTGCTCTAATCTGACAAATTATCATGGCTGACTCCAAGTCCAAATCCTTAATGATGCATGCTTAGTGGAGAAGTAACAAACATGATAACAACACATCAGACCTGATATGTTTTGCCTTGTACCTACATCATTTACAAAAATATTTCTTGCAATTACTGTGGAACCTGTCTAATCCGACACACCAAGGGACCAGGGAAATGTGTCAGATTGTACAGGATGTAAGAATACTCAGGTTTTATTTAGCTAACAGAAATACTTTGAGACCATAAATTTTTGTCGGAAGTCACAGGATGTCTGACAGAAAACTCAGGAGTCGGATTACACAAGTACCACTGTACTTTTCAAACAACATCAAATTTTATTCATTATTGGGTAATTAAATATTTTACTATTTAGAGTAATATTTTTTTGATAGATTTACTATTAGTATAAATGTAAGACTTAAATTAAATATACTAAGTACTGCTTAGTCTGTAACTAAGGAACATCTCACAATCGCATTGAGGTAATCACTTCAAAGTCATGGTGATCACTGAAGACCTCTCATTCAGTGACTGTGAAATGAAGAACACCAATAAAGGTACTGATTTTGAACTTTTCACTAAGAGGTTTGGGTCCATAAAACTAGCTTAATCCTGTAACTTTTTATTGAAGCACCTGTACCAAGCCAGGAAAGTGAGTGGTCATGTATTTGTGTCAACTTTTGACTCTTTCTTCAATTTCTTTACTGGATTTTGGAATTGTTTTTCGACAGTGTGGTATTTCTTGTTTTTCATTTGATTTCACATCCCTTTTTTATTATTATTAAATGTATTGCAATACCAATACGTACCTAAATAATAGGAAAAACCCATATATTTCTACACACATTCCTATAACAGGCCATCCTAACAGTACAATGAAAATTCCTCCCATAAAAAATCCTGTTGCTTTTAACTTGTGTTTTTGAAAGAAAAATCTGACAGTTCTTTCTAATCCAATCACAAAAGACAGTCCTGATATAAATAATATCTGAAAATATAGAAATAGTTTATACATGTTATAAGGTGAATAAATGACTGTGAATGTTTAAAAATATGTGTTTTTTAATTACAGCCTTAATTACCTCATTGTGTTAAAGTCGATCTGACTGATGTTTTTAATTCGAAATACCCACATATTCGAGTTATCGGCATAAATTAAACTAAAAGCTACTGCACAATGGCCCAAATGTTTACTTCGAGTTATCCAAGGTTTGGTTTATGGTGTTTAACACATCTTTCAACAATATTTCAGTTATATCGTGGTGGTCAGTTTAATTGATGGAGGAAACCGCAGCACCAGGAGAAAACCACTGACCTGTCACAAGTCACTGACAAACTTTATCGCATAATGTTGTATCGAGTACACCTCACCATGAGCGCGATTCAAACTCACAAATTTAGTGGTGATAGGCACTGATTGCACAAGTAGTTGTAAATCCAACTACCATACGATTATGACCACGACAGCCCCTTTAAATAATAAATATAATAATATGCTTTAATTTTGCAAAACAAAACTGACATAGTGGGTCATTTAACTAGCCTCTAATGCACCATCTTATTTGTAAAATACATGTCCACATGAATAAATTGTAACTCACGACAAATATACAAAGCATCCTATTCAATGTCTTAATTTATTTTCTTGTACAAAAAAATTACTATTTTATAAAAAAAAAAAAAAAAAAAAAATTTAAATCGATTGCTTATATTTAACAATACTTACATTTCCAATAGCTAGTAATCCTCTGTCAAAGAAAAACATAATTCCAAGAAATAAAAAGGCTATCCCAAAGCCTGCAAGTCCAACACCAATTTCTGAAAGAAGAAAAATAATTGATGTGTAACATGAATAAATCAGAAAACAATCTTAAGCTAGAATTTGCTAGTTCAAAATACAAAATGTACAACATTTGAAACTTCAGAAGAAGAGTCTGACCTGATTAAAAAGGCAATATCTAACTTCTGCTGGTAGATTTGGAATAAATTAATATGCATCCAGGGGTAGACTTAAGAAATTTGGGCCAGTAAAATATTTGAACAACTGGCGCCTTCAAAATTCCACTGGTCCGATATGAAAGGGGGGCCCTGCCGGTTTGCCCCCCCCCCAAAATATTTTTAGTATTATTTGGGCAAAATCCTGCAATCTGAGAACTTCTGATCCAATATTTAGAGAGAAATGTTGTCTTGAAAAGTCATTTTTATACTGAGCAATCACTTATGACAACTTTTATTGATCTGATCTTAATCAAAAATTTTATTCCAGAATTTATAATATGTCATTTTAGTTTATTCTGTTACATGCCTCTTATTAAGTCTCCCAAACAACGTTTGGAGACTTATTGGTTTTGCTCCGTTTCTTATTATTATTACATGCACCCTGACTGCTGTCGGGTGATGTATTGTTATTCTATGTTTCTTTTTCAATATTATTATTATTATTCCACACATTTTTGTCCGCTCGATTTCTCGGAGATGCCTTGATCAAACATTATGAAACCTTGTAGGAATATCATATGCCATGTGAAGTTGGTCTTTTAAGGGTTGATTTTTTCAAAATGGCTGCCGTTGCCATGGAAACGGCCAAAATGCTAAAAAAAATTGAAAAACACAAAAATGATCATAGCAGGTTACTCGCCGAACAGAAATTGATGAAACTTGACAGGAACAACATCCACATCTAGTGGAACGAGATAAGCCAAAAAAAATCGGAATCGGTTGGACAAACTTTGCCACAGTTGCCATGGAAACAAAAAAGGGGGGATTTAAAATATTTTTGGATTCCTTTCATCAAACTTCATGAAACTTTGTAGGAATATCCACCGTAGTGTGTGGCAGCTTTTGGGGGTTGAAAAAAATTCAAAATGGCGGTCGTTGCCATGGTAAGCAAGGTGCAAAAAATGTTAAATTCACTCCAAACTTCACAAAGTTTTGCAGTAATGTTTCCTGTCACATCTACATCTAGTGAAATGAGATAAGCCAAAAAAATCGGAATCGGTAGGACAAACTTTGCCACAGTTGCCATGGAAATAAAAAAAAATTTGATTTCTTTCATCAAGCTTCATGAAACATCGTAGGAATGTTCACCGTAGTATGTGGAAGCTTTTAGCGTGTTGATAAAATTCAAAATGGCG
Organism: Bathymodiolus brooksi; assembly: GCA_963680875.1. Lineage (NCBI taxonomy): Eukaryota > Metazoa > Mollusca > Bivalvia > Mytilida > Modiolidae > Bathymodiolus > Bathymodiolus brooksi. The sequence goes on along the minus strand of OY804585.1, from coordinate 70,087,236 downwards.
TTACCATGGAAACCGAGGTACCAAAATAATGGGGTGGGGTGATGTCCGCTATTGCTTTACAATGGCAATTCTAGTTATTATTATTATTATTGTCCTCTTTCTTTCTTTCTTTCCGTGGACCATGAACTTGTCCACGGCAGATCTCAGGAACTACTGGACAGAATTTCATGAAACTTGGCAGAGTAATAGATATATGTTTCTAGTTGGTCCTAAAGTTTTCAGCTTTGTGGTAAAGGGGGTCAGTCATATTTTGAGGGGTTCAAAAGGGGTAGGGGTTACAATAGAATCCTATGGGAAAGTTGAAATTTCGTACATTAATGTTGATAACTTCTAAATGGATAATGATAGAGACATAAAATTTGATATAGTGATAGGTCACCATTAGAGGAGCAATTCTGTGTTTTCAAAATTTTCGAGATGTCTGCCATTTTCAAAATGGCTGCCAAGACACAGCATAAAAAATGGGCGGTAAAAATTCAACATTGTCCGATATCATCAAAATTTGATATGTGGGTAGATAATGATGTCCCGAATTTATTCCCGACATTGAAAAATTTCTACCGGTCACCATTTTCAAAATGGCCACCACAATACCGCACAAATTCAACATTTTCCGATTTCAACGACATTTCATATGTGGGTAGATTATGATGTCCTGAATTTATTCCTGACATTGAAAAATTTCTAGCATTCGCCATTTTCAAAATGGACGCCACAATACCGCACAAATTCAACATTGTCCGATTTCAACGAGATTTTATATGTGGGTAGATTATGATGTCTCGAATAGATTTCCAACATTGAGAAATTTCTAGCAGTCACCATTTTCAAAATGGCCACCACAATACCGCACAAATTCAACATTGTCCGATTTCAACGACATTTCATATGTGGGTAGATTATGATGTCCTGAATTTATTCCCGACATTGAAAAATTTCTAGCGGTCACCATTTTCAAAATGGCCACCACAATACCGCACAAGTTCAACATTGTCCGATTTCAACGATATTTCACATGTGGGTAGATTATGATGTCCCAAATTTATTCTTGACATTGAAAAATTTCTAGCGGTCACCATTTTCAAAATGGCCACCACAATACCGCACAAATTCAACATTATCCGATTTCAACGACATTTCATATGTGGGTAGATTATGATGTCCCGAATTTATTCTTGACATTGTAAAATTTCTAGCGGTCGCCATTTTCAAAATGGCCGCAAAAATTCAACATTGTCCGACATCATTAAAATTTGATACATGTATGTGGGTAGATAATGATGTCCCGAATTGATTCCCAAAATTCTACCGGTCGTCATTTTCAAAATGGCTGCCACAATACTGCACAAATTCAACATTGTTCGATTTCATCGAAATTTCATATGTAGGTAGATTATGATGACCTGAATTGATTCCCGACATTGAAAAATTTCTACCGGTCTCCATTTTCAAAATGGCCACCACAATACCGCAAAAATTCAACATTGTTTGATTTCAAAGGTAGCTTTTGATTTATTTTTTAAACCTGTTGTCAGTGGCCGATTTGGGAGACTTGATACTTCATAATCGTCAGATTATAATCATATCTCGTTTTTCTTTATATTAACAATGATTAAATTTCAAAATTTTATTAGTTTTCACAAAACACTTCAAATTCTAGGATTCTGTTTCAAGTAGTTCACTTAAGTCAGAAAAGGCCTTGGACTGATCATTCCTTCTGATTTTTCATGCTGGTTTATACTATCCCTTTTATAGTTTTTGCATCCGGTAATGAAAGTGCCGATTTTATCAAATTTAGTACAAACTGCACTAGTCCGAGATTCCTCTGCCGTCCGATGGCTTTTTTTCGACTTGCTGGAGCCGTGGGACGTTCATTCATAACCATCTTACCTTCAGAAAGTGGTGTTACACTCCATTACTGCACGATTTTACCTTAGACCCTCTCATTTTGTCATTTCACTTTCATTTTCGAACATACAAACGTGATCTCGCAATACTAACTGAATGATGACAGCAATGCATTGCATGATGAGAGCTACTTAATGCAACGCGCCAAATTATTTGCATACGTAAACAACAACATTTGCAAATAACATGGAAGACGATATAAAGCGTATTCTGCAGGACAAACAGTTTCATCTACAGCTGAAATCAGAGCAGAAGGAAATGATACAGAATGTGTTGGAAAGAAAAGATTCAATGGCAGTGTTACCCACGGGCTTCGGAAAGAGCATGTGTTACGTCTCCCCTTTTTGGACAAGGTAAGATCATATTTTTTTTTTCTGATGGTTATCTGTAATTCACTATTGCTGTTAAAATCATTACCAATCAATGTAATCAACTGTATTAAATTTTATGTTAATTGTTCTGCCTTAACAGGCACCTATGATTGGCAATAAAAATATTTGTATGTTTGGTTATATGCAAATCATCTCCCATGAAATATTGCGGTAATCGTAGTTTTCTCGAAGTCACGTGACAAATGTTCCAAAATGGATGTGAAATGACGAAATCATAGGGTCTAAGGGAAAATCGTGCTGTAATCGAGTGTAACACCACTTTCTGAAGGTAAGATGGTTATGAATGAATAGAAAAATGATTGGTGAAGCGATTTATATAAGGGCAGAGCTCCAGATAATTTTCAAGTCCAAAGGGTAATTACCCCCTACTTTTGAAAATGATGCGTATTTGCATATTTCCTTTGCACTGTTGTACTCTCTACTTCAGAAAAGATTGCTTACATGTACACTTTTAAAATTATGTTGGACACAAGTGTTATTCAATAAACACAGGATGCAAGTGAAATGTATATCACTGTTTAATTTGACACGATTGTGTCATGTTTATTAATAAAATGTTGTAAATATTTTGTTTTTTGCTCGTCGACTTCGACAGTTTTCACAGCCGTGTTGATAATGTCATCAATGATTCCTTTAACTATACTGTCACTAGACACAGATGAAACTGTCAGGAACTTTTAAAAAAGTATATAATTTTCCGTAGCGCGCTTATTCATGTTCTTGCTCATTTTCAACGAACAACGTGTTCCCAAATTCACTTTTGTTAAACTGCATTTATTTGTAATATTGACTGCGATTGGATGATTTATCCTAAACATCCAATCAGATCTCTTTTGACATCGATGCTTACAAAGGCAAACATTCGGTACCCCTCGGATGTATACACTTTCTCTTTCGAAAAGTATAAAGAGAAGTAATTACGGGGAACTTCTCAAAGTCAAAAATGTATTGTTTATGTACACAATGTATTATCGTCAACAGCATACAAGTACGCTCCGAATTTGGAAAGTTTGCTTACACAGCAATATGTATGCGTAAATGTACACTCTGATCTGATAATACATGCGTTTTTACTCGTTTTCATAGCGTAAAAATCGCAAATACACAGCTTATCTGGAGCTCTGAAGGGTTTCGGATAGAAAAAAAAATCCGATAGCCACGAGACGTGGAAATGTGCCAAGGCAGAGTTGCATGGGCAAATCCGCTGTTTTCCGTATGTAGAGCTCTCTGACATCCCACGGCTCCAGCAAGTCGAAAGAAAAGCTGTCGGATGGCAGAGAAATCTCAGAATAAAACTGTACATGTCATTCCGCTAATGCCATTCTGCAACCATGGATAAGTTGTCGTCCATGACGGAATAAATACACGTTTTCTTTTTTCAGTTTCATACGCTTTACTTTTTTCGTTATTTGTAATTTTTTGAATTCGTTAAGAAACAATCCATAATGGTGCTTTTCCTTAACTGGGCGCTGCCATGCTTTTCACGATGAATTCCGAATAGACTAGATCCGACGAGATTCTCGGGCAATGAATCAGCGGAACGGAAATCAACGATTTTTACCGAATAATGTGATTGGCTGCTATACTTATCAGCAAGGACTTTATTAATATTCTATTTTAAAGTCCTTGTTATCAGTCGATATTGAATGACACGGAAGTATGAAAAATCTACCGGTTGGAAGAAACGAAAGTTGCTGGCCCAAGTGGCCCGAGAATATCAACTGGCCCAGCGGGCCGATCTTTGTTCTGTTTGACTGGCCCGACCGTAAATATACTGGCTACAGGCCAGCGGTTACGTCGAACCCTGTTAAAATCGGAGCTTGTGTAGAATACGGAGGATTTTGCTTGTCTTCACCATATCAGAAAATCTAATCATTGATTGGTCAATTTCATAGTGTGATGTCAATCTGGATTCGAGAATATGAAGTGTTTTCCCATAGGTGCTCTTTGACATATTTGGGACCAAAGCATTCTTAAATACTAGCTGCAATAATGTAGCTCCTGTGACAAACTTGTGTCTCGGCAGAGCTACAATGCCAGTCTTCGAAATTAGGCGGTAGTCCGAAGCCCGTGGCGTGTAAAATTGTACACGGGCGTATAAAATGAGTAGTTCCACAAGTCCGATGGGCCCGTGAAAACAAAATCATATAGTTTCAAAAGTTGATTTCATAAGATATTGTGTGTAGATATTTAGTTTATTGCTCTCCGTTTTCAGTTGCTGCCGAGTCAATGCAAAAAATGGGTAGGCAAACAAGTCCTTTTAAGAATTTCCGATATTCGAAATAGATTTAGGTGTGTCTGTGTTTTGCAATTTGATTGGTTGATAATGTTACCATCATGTACATGTAGGCTTTAAAAAAGGACGAGAAGCAGGGCTCACATTAGAGGGCGAAGTAGTTGCCTTGTGAAGGTTGACTTCGATTTCTCGTTGGTCAAAAGCGAAGTTCAAGTAGCCTTGTAATTTTGAAGAGTCACCCTATGTTGCCCGCATATTTTTGCCACGTGCCACTATGAAAATATTGACATCGTGTTTATTGAATTCTATGGTATTCATTAAGTATTTTGAAAGTGACTTTCTTGAAAAGTAATCCATTTTGGTTTAAAGAAACTTTAATTTTGTTCAATATCACACAAAAATGGCACCACGAGAAGGGGGGCGCAATCAGACAGTGTGCTACGGGAAATGTTGATCGAAGCTACTTTTAACCAAACAAACTTTTGATTTATTTTTTTCTCAATCCTGTGACATAAAGTCTGAGTTCTCATATATAATATGTTCATATTTGAGAAGGTTGGTCATTCAAAATTCGTTGAAATGCACGGAGACACTTCAGATTTTTGTCGATCAGCTTCCAAATCCGATCGGTATTTTTTATTAATTGCGATCTATTTATAGAACTGTTGCTGACAGACCTCTGTCTACGTTAATACCTCTGCAGTTAGAAAATAGACTTTGAACTACAGCAGTTTTGTTCCATTGTTGCACTCTGATTTGAGGTCTGACAAATAATAATTACAATCTTTACTTGCTTCAGTTTATGACTGTCAGTGTCAATATACGTTCGTGCTATATTTGCATTCCCTAGCTATCTATATATAGTTGGACCGTTGAGCAAATTGGCATATACATATTTCTTCTGCTGAAGGCTACACAAATATGACTTTTTGCATTTTGTGTGGTATTAATTCAAAGCATAGTGATATTTAAAAATAAAAGGGGGGGAGGTACATATTAAAAATTGTCACCAAATTATATGTCACACGCAATGATGACACCACAAGTTTTTGTTATAAGAGTCTTATAACAATATTGGTTGTGATGATGATGATGATATGGAATATACTAAGGATGCTATTGACAATATGATTTTAGAATTTTCAGGAGATTAATATAAACATGAATCCACATTCTGGTCTTACCTAATGCATAATTGCCATGTCCACATAATATTTGGTACATCATCATCTTTTGAGTTTTGGTGGATCGAATTAATGGTCATTAATGTAGTTTTCAAATTCGAGCCTGTAGAATTGATGGTGGGCCTGTATATATTTGAACTTACAGGCCCGGTGGGCTTGTAAGGTAAAAAATTAAGCGTGAAGACTGCAACGCGGTCCCATTCGTTACAATGGAACAAAAAAAAAGTTGCAGTTGAAACATAAAAACTCACTATTTACGCTTCAAACATTTCATTATAACTATTACTGATGATCCCAGTCCTTGTTAAATCGGTTTGGCTGAGAAATATATGCTTTTCAAAGGTACAGTACAGAAAGCGACATGCCGTGATTGATCACTCTGAGAGACATAATTTTTAATCCTTTAGACATATCATCACGGACATAAACCCACTGTGATAGACCTAAAAAGGACCATAAAACAAGGTGGTGGGGATTAAATTTTATGGCTCTCGGTCACCTGTGCGCCGATTGATATTTTACCGCCAATTAAGAGATTAGCGTTATCTGTTCTACCTGTTGACTTTTAATATCGTAAGCCGTAATTATTGCTACTGAAGGATGTATTTTTGACAATTAATTTTGTATCCTCTTGCTGTTAATATTTGACTGTTTGTTGCTTTTCATTGCCAAAGAATGTCTGTCTTGTTATCGTTTTCGTTTGTTTTAGAAAGTTCTACTTTATGACCTCGAGTTCTATATTAAGAATTTTGTTGAAACCGCAACTGAACTTTATCTTGTTTAATTTTAATTTCTCATTTTTTTTCTACTGTTGGGTTGTATTCAGTATGTATTGAAATATTCGTAAATACGGGCTACTTCATCAATGTATTTTTTGTTTATAAGTTAAACCGCAGTCGCGGGTTTTTGAAGCACGGACTTTGCAAGCGCGGGTTTTTAGTGTTTAGTTGGTAAAGAGCAGACATAAAATTGATTATTGGTTTATTTTGTGTTTTGGACTTTACCTCTCGTATTGAAAAAAAATTAACAATTCAAGTAAACTGTTTTACACACATGGCTTGTTACGTAATTTCGTTATAGATGAAAATAATTTTCTTTAAAATTGCAAACAAAAACCTATAACAATCCAAATTTACGTAGCCTAATGGCTACAAAATGAACAAAAAGCGGAAAACTATGAGCATGCTTTTAATTTGTTCCATAAACTTTGAGTTTTTTTTACTGTATTTTGTCATAAATCTATTGGGTTGAAAGCCAATTAAGATTTGAATTTGAATAAATAAATAAATAAACTGGTGACATTTGATTTTGGTCAGATACTGTGTAATGTCAGACATTTGTAGGGGTAAAATCATGATGAAGGTTAATTCCTTATTTCCTTTCACGTTTCTAAACTTTCTGCAGATTAGCCGCTAATTTCCAAAATATATCCGTAAATTTAGTGACTTTTTGGACATGTAGTACTTCTTTGAACGATCTGTTTATAAATATTTGTTTCGATAATTTTTAATCAAATTCTTCAATGACCGTATCTTGTTTAATTTTAATTTCTCATTTTTTTTCTTCTGTTGGGTTGAATTCAGTATGTGTTGAATTATTCGTAAATACGGGCTACTTCATCAATGTATTTTTTGTTGATAAGTTAAACCTCTCGTATTCCACAGGACTGCAAAGCATTTTCTGTTATTGTCCATTTAATGATTGACACGTTATGAAACCAAGTTCTATTCTTAGAATCATTATTTAATACATCATTTTTTATTTTTTTTGGGTATTCTTTATTTATTCATGTTTTTTTCTGGGTTTCCTATGAAGATTGAAATAAAAAAAATTACTGAACGTATAAAAGATATTATTGAACTAAAATGTAACATTGACCTGGATTGGAAATACGCTTTAAAACGTACAAATCACGCACGTGTTTATGAAACTTCATTTGTGCACAAGCCAAGTCACGTGGTGTACGCGTGTCAATAAAATACTAAGTGTAGATACTCAATACACAGCCAAGGTTAAAAATCTTTGAAACAAATTTGCACAACCCATGATTTCACTGAATTGAAGTTGAATAATCATTTATTATTTACATTTTATTCATCAATTCAAATGAACTCCGTTCTCGTGCTATTTTCTCGATCTCGGGAGTTCATTCCCGGGATTACGTTCAACGTTTTGAGGAAAGAAATAAAAATGTTTTTTTTTATTCTGAGGGGAATCTGACAGTACTTGAAAATAATATAAAATTGGCGATATAAAAACGTAATTTCACCTGTACAGCTTGTCTGACTAGTTTACCTGTAAAACGACACACTTGATTACAAGATTAACACCTGGTGTTTTATTGCCCCCTGATCACCGACATGAAGTTAAAATTTTAATCCCCATCACTCTCCTAGACATGACCACTATCACGGTGATTGATCACGGCATGTCGCTTTCTGTACTGTAGCAACAACCTTGTTCAAATTTATCAATCGTTTGCCAAAACCGGAAACTACGAAGGCGGAGCTTTTCTAAATATGGTATTTCTTACTACACGTTTACTATGGCTGATGTAAACATTCACGCCTCAAATCGCCAAATATGGTATCGACATCCAAATAGTCAGGCCGGAAATGACGAAATTCAAAATGTTCAGAGAGAAAATAAACATGGATTTTTATTTTGTGGGAATTACATTCTAAAATACTGGTAGGTGATAAAAACTTGTTATATTAATGGACAAAAGGAAATGTTATGTCTTATTATTGATAAATGCAGGCATCAGAAACTCTGTAAGCGAGCGCAAAAAATCTTGGCGGCTTCTCCATTACGTGTAATGGCATCCCGTTATAACCCTTGCGAGTAAGCGAGCATTTAGGGTTTTATTATTAGAACTAACTTACATACAAATGCTTATTAAATGTCACCCAGTTTATTTCACTTGATAAAAACTCACATTAATATTTTGATCAGTTCATATTATCATGATGTTGAAATAACATGGAATGTCCTAAAGAAATCTGAGCTGAAAATATTATTTTTAAAATACATTTGGCTCAATCATGACAACAACAAATTTTAAAATGAATAGTAAAAAAAAATTAAATAGCGCGCAACGAGTCTTTTGAGTCTCAAAAAGACTCGTCTGAGTTTGTATGGGGATACGTCTGTTCAAAAAAGGAACGTGAATATGTTGAGGAGATTGTGTTTGCTTTGATTTTGCTATTTACTCTGAAAGTCTGTGATTTGATACATCTTCAAATTTAAGCCGGTTAATTTTTCGCCACCGTGGCTTTGTATTAAAATATTTTATCTTCAAACACAAAAGAGCTCTATAGAAGCATCCGGTATAACAAATAACCAAAACATGTTTATAGGCCGCTGTAAAACCACTTCGTATACATGTATAGATAAATGAATGAACCAAACAGTAGAAACACAAAATTAAACAAATCGACAGCGAACCGTCACAAAGACAAGAATTTACCAGGTACTCCTGGAAAGATTAGTATTGATAGTCTCACGCATGTCACCATCGATTCACAAGCACAGTGTCAGTCAGTCAGAACATGCATGAGATACAAATCATAATAGCAATGATGCGTAGACACAGTGCCGGATTTACCATTGTGCTTAGGTGTGCTTAAGCACAGGGCCTCGTTGGCCAGGGGGACCTCATCTTCCTGCCAAAAAAAAAAAATTACGATGGATTTTTGCTTTAATGTGGTACAATTTTAAATTTGAAGGCGTTCTGTTTCGGAGCGATTTCAGACATAATGATAGAGTTGATAGCCTAGTGGAGTGTGTCACAAAGCAGGCAGTCATAACAGTGGCTCAGTGGCATAGAAACCAAATTATTAGGAGCCTCTGGTCATTGGCCAAAAAAAAAAAGTTGAAGATGGATTCATGCTTACGGTGGTGCAATTTTAAATTTGACGACATTCTGTTCAATTTGGACACTTATAGAAGAATGTAGTAGCATAAAATTACTTTAAGAACTTTATACAATACGATACAATACAATAAGCTTTATTTAAAGTCGGAAAACATCAAACATTACAACACAAGCTCTAATGAGCTTTTAAATCCGACATATTCTTCAAGTCCTTGCATATGTAGAGAAGCCTCAATCTAATGAGAAGAAAAATTGACATGTATACACACTATATACCTTTTTTCTGAATAGCAGTATATTTATGATTGCGTTATCTTAAGTTTTTGTTATCCATATTAAAGCTATTCGTCCTTGCTGATATTAAGGGTTCTACAAGTTAATAACAGTCTAGTTTCAGATTTAATTGACACTGACATAACAAACTGTCGTATTGTTAGTAACGCCTACTGGGGCCACCACGGCTCCCTCCTTCCTGCAGCAAACAGCACTGTCTTCATATACTTGCAAACAAGCTCTCACTCGTGTTCAAGGTTACTGATAGCGATACTGTCTTTGTATTTTGTTTGATGCATTCTCAGTATCAATACTAGTCATTATGTTGCCAGCAATATGGCGTATGGTTAATATTTTTTTTTTGAAACTCATGTTATTTTTACTGTATGTTAAAATGGTTTAGTATGAGTTATTTTACTAGTGTACATAAATGATCCATAGAATTTAGTTGTTCAATACAGGTTTATTTTCATTAAATTAGTTTTACTCCAAATAAAGCATATACACTTACTATTTCCATAATACAATTCCTAAAATTATTTATTAGTAAAAAATTAAATAAGCTTTTTCATCAAATGGTTATGGCGGTCCACCAAAAAATTAAGAGTAAAAGAGGTCCATGGGGAAAAAGGTTGAGAACCACTGATGTTGTCTGTTCTCATTTTATCAAGTTTTACTGTTTCATTATGTGACCTGTGTAAGACAGTGTTGGGCGGGTTGGGGCTTTGGGTAATATATAATAGCTTCTAGTTTGTTGAAGACGCAGTGTACATGTCTGACCTAATATAACGTAATATTTTAACTATTCATAATTTTCCGAAGCATGTATGCCTGACTGCCTGTGTAGGCCTACCGGGTCTACCTCCTTCAGGGCCCAAGTAAAGGGCCTGATAACTTAACTAGCACAGGGCCTCATATGTCCTAAATGTTTACATAAATTATACTAGAAGTGTTATATTACTCCCAGATTAATATCAATCGGGTTCGGTCAACAAAATGGAGACCAAATAAATATAATCACCGTTTTCATGCATATATAATAAAGATTTAGTATATAACTACGCACAGTGCCGGATATAGGACATATGAGGCCCTGTGCTAGTTAAGATATCAGGCCCGACCTTACTTATGCCCTGAAGGAGGTAGACCCGGTAGGCCTACACAGGCAGTCAGGCATACATGCTCCGGAAAATTATGAATAGTTAAGATATTACGTTATATTAGGTCAGACATGTACACTGCGTCTTCAACAAACTAGAAGCTATTATCTTAGTAAACACAACAATTATTGGCGGTACTTGCATGTTTATGAAATATTCTGAATGGTTTTATCGGCAAGTGAAGGTTCAATTACAACTTCAACTTATTGATAAAGACGCGATGTTTAGATTCTGTTTATATTATTAACGATAGGGTTTTAATCTTATCTGTAAACACACATCTCCTACTATACATACACGTGAGGAAAGATGTCTGCCGACATTCTTAAATATATCGAACTTCCAAGCGGAGCTAAATATCCTGTTATTGGCTTAGGAACTTTTACAATATTTACTGCAACAGTGAGTTAAATTTATTTCTAAGTTTCACTTATTATGATCATTGTTCGCAAGCTTGATTATAGTAATATTTTGATATCTAATTCGGTATCAGGTAAAGAGACCGGTACAGGATTTAGATTAACAGGTAAACGAGGGTATGCTTTGATAAGGTCGGATGTTTGTGCCTTGTAAACAGCTGCATTGAGGATTCATAGCATGCTTGGAAGGGGTGGAGGAAGTAATTCCCCAAATACTCAACACCAACTAATTTACATTATGCATTTTGTATATCCCACACAGCTTAAATGGGGGAGGGGGGATAGTAAAAAAGTCAGAAAAAGCAGGTTTTTATTTTATATTAGATCGGTAAATTATATGAAGGTAGGTGCCTCCTTTTCCGGTGCGACAAAAGAAACGAAACCACTCATATAGATATATGCGTTCGGTATGATAATGGATTTATTTTCCCCGAATGATAGTTCCGTAACCAATTAAGCGTCCTCGATTTGAAACTAATACCCTAGGTCATAGCTATTGTGTATTGTCATACATTGTATATAGTTGAAAGATATAGAAAAACACGCCAAAACTGGTTGAAAATAAATGCTCCACTCACAAAACACAGAATACACCCTTTTTGGCATCTTTGGTCCTTTTGTTTGGAGACCGATAGTACTAGAATCCCCCATTGTGTTTAAGTGCCAGAATTTAGTATTTGTCAACGAGATTGTTATATAAATCGTCGACATACCCATACCACGATACAACCGTAAAACGTTTGTTGTACATGTACCAAGCCAGGAAAGTCAGCGGTCATACATTAGCCGGGGAATCGATTTTGCCTTTCTATGATTTTTCTATTGGTTTGGTTTAGGATGTTTAATGCCACTTTCAATAATATATCAGCTATATCGTGGCGGTCAGTTTTATTGGTGGAGGAAACCGGAGTACCCGGAGAAAACCACCGACCTGTCGCAAGTCACTGACAAACTTTATCACATAATGTTGTATCGAGTACATCTCGCCTGAGTGGAATTCGAACTCACAACGTTAGTGGTGATAAGCACTGATTTCATATGCAGTTATAAATACTATACGATCGCAATCATGACGGCTCCCACCGGCGATGATTCAGGGTAATAGAGAGCCTCTAGTTTACTTACATCATTTGTATGTGCAATATGGCAATGCGCTTATCTATAGTCTTTCCCCATCCATGTTCAAAACGTTGCCGCATAGCTTCAAGAGTTAGAAAGTTTATAATTTATGTTGTAGGGTGAACCTGGATCTGTTCGTGAAGCTGTTAAGCATGCGATTGACATTGGTTACCGCCATGTTGACTGTGCCCATGTTTATGGAAATGAGGCTGAAGTTGGAGACGCTATACAAGCAAAATTGGATGATGGGACGATAAAAGATAAAAAGGAAATCTTTATCACAACAAAGGTAAAATTCTCAAGATTTTTTTTTTCTCAAGATTTCAAGATTTCAAGATTCTTAGATCTGAAAACCACGTTGTCATAATTATCGTTCACTTATTAAACGACAAATAAACATCTTAATTAAAAAATTATTGATGGATGTGATCTAAGAAAAAAAAACCATGTGGTCTAAAAATGGCATTATTCGTTTTATTAATGACTAATTGGTCAAGTTATGAAAATTAAAATTTTGTCACCCTCTGAAACACCTTTTTTCTCTTAGAATTTTTAAAATGACTTCAAAACATCTATTAGACAAACCAAGAATTTTTTCCCATCTAAACATTTTAACAGAAATAAATTCAAATTCTTTATTAATAAAGAAAGCTCCACAAGGAACATGCATGTATGAAAGAATGCACAAATGACTAGAACAAACAAAAGAATAAAACAAGGAAATACAAGGGGGAAAAAAAATATAATAATAACAATACTACAGTTGTACCAGAGGGAGTCATACCCAAATATTTGTAGACTATATATAAAAAATTCACTTATATACATATATATATAAACATGAATCAGCACTGAAGTTTTATATACTAGCTAATAGTTTTTTAGAAAAAATAATTTAAATAAATAACATAAAAAAACCCATGTAAAGTATAATTACAATATCATCATCAAGATAAAAGGTCACACATGTCTTTGTTAAGAAATACAAACGTATGAAGAACCAATTTCTTAGACAACACTATGACATGCATTTGGGACCGGACATGATACCAATTGTTCCCGGATGGCTCGTTTGATCTGCCCCACAAATTCATGACTCCCATCGCAAGGGACTGACGATTAAAACTCGGTTAGACAAGTACAACAACTAAATAACGCAGAGAACCTTAGTGTTGATATAAAATCCTTATATAAAAAGTAATTGGACAAATTATCTAAGATGGAAATCCTAATAGACATGCACAATACCTAAACACCCATTAAATATAGGACATCTGCAATTTGATTAGAAACATAATTACTGCATGAATCAACCATATACCTGTTCAAGCTTTAGTAAATATGATAGACTACAGTAGCACCTTACATTCAGTCTTTTTTTAATCATGTAGTCATCTGAACGGAAGATGGTTTGTTTTTTTGAGCAGAAAAGACGCATTTAAACATTCCTACCATCCATTATGTCTCAAATTGTATGATTGGCTTGAAAATGAAACCATGAAACAATATTTGCAAAGCAATTGCCAAATGTTTAATTTCTATTATTTTTCTCGTTCACTATTGTTTTAAACAGCTATGGGATACACATCATAACCCTAAAGATATAAAGGAAAACACCAAGAAGTCACTACGGGCACTGAGAGTAGACTCTGTACAACTCTTTCTTATGCACTGGCCATTCGGATTTAAGGTAAAGTATCTCGTACACTACCAATCTGGAACTCTTAGTTATCTATATTTATTAATTGGTATAGTTATATCCTACACGACCTGACTACATGAATAACATAAAAAGCAGAAACTGATATTGTGCTAACACTTCCCGAGCAACTGGGTTTACTCTCGGGTCTGTGTTGCTCGTCATTTTAGTTTTCTGTGTTCTGTTTTGTTTTTGTTTTCAACCTGTTTTTTGCGTGTCCAATGTTACCGATGCCTCTGGATTGGTCATTCTTGATTGCACCTTCTGGTTTCTCTAACATGTATGTAGCCCTGTGAAAGAATTGAATATCTAACACTGTGCAAAGCACAAGCTTGATTACTTAATAGCTCCTGATTACCTTTGTATATGCACATGACATTTGGACTAGTGATATATTATTAAAGGCACACAGGCTGTCAGAATTGAATTTTTTTGTTTATATTAAAAGTTGCCAATATTCGATGTTTTATATTAATAAAACGTTCTGAACAAAAAGCCAGGTTTAAAAAAATATGTTATAATGTCGTAATTAGTGAAAAGAATTCGAATGTCTGTTGGTGAAATCGCCATTAACACAACCTAATTATAAGTCGGTTGCTGTTCCGAAGTTTGCCGAACACTGATAACTGCTATAAACAACCAGGAAGCATGTTGCATGTCAATTCGTTAGAATTAATATAATTTAAGAAATATATCTATGAAATTGGATCCCGGGGTAATCAATTAATATTATATAATGGTATTTAGTAAGAATGACACTTAAAATCGGAAATACGTGATGAAATCAATAAAAACAAACTCAAAGTCTGCAAAGGGGCCCGATAAAGGGAAAATTGTAAACAAATTGTATTGCATATTATTGACAACACTTGAGTTGACTTGATTATAATTTTTTAGAAAAAAACAGACATGAAGTTCATTATTTTAGTCTCTAAATAATGATCTGAAAATATAATGTTGCCTTCTTTGTCTTTTGGAAACAAGTCATCGCCATCCTAGAAAACAAACAATATAGATCCACCATTTTTTCTCCTGAAAAAAAGAATATATAAAAAAAAAACTACGATGCAATTCTACTGTCAAAATACGATTCGGCCGTAAAAAGAGATTAAATTATGCTTACCGTATACGTGTTGAAAAATGGAGTAGGTCGGTATAACATCTTTTTTTAATTTTTACACAAAGCTTGCTAACTCCTCCTTTTTGTGTCGTTTTCGTGTAGAATCCGTCAATGTTTTTGTTCTTCCACGATTCGATTTGAGCACGTGTTCTTCATCAACAAACAATTTAACAAATTCGCACATGCGCAAACACTTTCCCGAATGAGTTCACTGTCAGGTCGTATGAATATTTTGCGCGGGTCAACATTGAAATTTTACTGGATACAAGAAAATCAAACAGCGACGTATTTCCTTCGTTCTAAGCTATTTACGTATGATATTATGAAAAATTTCAACTGCAATTAGTATAAAACATCGAATATTGGCAACTTTTAATAAAAAAAAATCAATTCTGACAGCCTGTATGCCTTTAATCAAAACAAAAATCATGTAAGAAAATATATGAAACTCGGGTAGAAATAAAAGGTTAATAATTGTTATCTTTTATGTCACTGTTTTCAGATATGACCACATCTCGGTAGTGTTTAGATTGACAAAGGATGATACTTGTCGAAATTAAAAGATAACAGTTACAGCTGTGTTTTTTGTCCCAATATAAACGTGCATTAAAAGAAAAACAAACAATGCCACTTTATAGGAACACTTTCAAAATCCTATCAAAAATCACAGAAAGAGGCAACAATCGATATTTATAACGCATGTATACATGACCACACACTTTGAAAAAGTAGGTTAATAATAGATTAAAATTTATCATTATTAGTAACTTTGTATTGCTATATTTTACCTTGACTATTTCGTGATGGAATAGATCACACTTCTGAAATACAGACATTACAATGCAAGATATGTTATTGAATATATAGAGATACTAAAACGAAAAACAAAATAAATATCACACTGGCGGCAGTTTTTCAAAATCCAATAGCGAAATCATACTAAAAGGTAAAATCGATAGGCCTAACACACATATACATGACCGCCAACTTTCTAGGCTTGATACTGCCACTTACAAAATGGTGGATCTATATTGTTTGTTTTCTAGGATGGCGATGACTTGTTTCCAAAAGACAAAGAAGGCAACATTATATTTTCAGATCATGATTATCTTGATACATGGAAGGTAAGAGAAAGTGTTCTATATTAAATATTTATGTTATTCCAGAATTATATGGTATCATAATACATAAAGACTATGCTATTACATTTTTGACTAGATACTGTTTATTGGATACAAAAGTATGTAGTTTACCCAGCTCATTTTAAATCAGAACAAGAATTATCAACGGCTTATGTCATGTAATTATCAACAAGTCATTTGAGCTGACGACAAATATGATTGAGCAGCATTGTACTGAAAACGTTTTAAATACAAGAACACACCTGATGATATTCAAACATGTCTCAGAAGTTGATGACATTTTATATTTTCAGGAGATATTATAATAGTACATGTGTAATTGAAAAAAATATCCCTAAAACAAAATCGACAATTTGAACATTTGTCTTTTGTTGCCAAATAGCAAGTAAACGGACATTTCTTTTTATAGAACCTCGACTTCTCAACATAGAAAATTGGACGAAGCAATGAGGGTACTAACAACTTTCTTTTTCATAGGCTATGGAAGAATTGGTAGATGCGAAACTTGTGGAGAATATAGGGATATCAAACTTCAATAAAGCTCAAACAGAGAGGATACTGAAAAACGCCAGAATAAAACCATGTAACATGCAGGTAAAATAAAAAAAAATTGAAAATGTAAATCTTTAAACTCATACAGACAACATGACAATCGGGTCGGCATTATTATCAATGGTAAATTCCTAATTCATGACTTATCACTTTGTAACAAGAGTAACATTCCGGGTGCCATTAGAGAAACAGGAACTTTATCTTCGGGAGTACCTGAGTTCACCCTAGGTGTTTTGTGGGATTCGTGGTGCTCGATCTTTAACATTCTGTGTAGTGTTTTGTAGACCATTTATTGTCGTTTTGCCCTTTTTCTTTTGGTAATTGTATTGTCCTCTACTTACGTGTATTGTCTTCTACTTACTTGTATTGTCTTCTACTTACTTGTATTGTCAGTCCTTCTTCTACTTACTTGTATTGTCTTCTACTTACTTGTATTGTCAGTCCTTCTTCTACTTACTTGTATTGTCTTCTACTTACTTGTATTGTCTTCTACTTACTTGTATTGTCTTCTACTTACTTGTATTGTCTTCTACTTACTTGTATTGTCTTCTACTTACTTGTATTGTCTTTTACTTACTTGTATTGTCTTCTACTTACTTGTATTGTCTTCTACTTACTTGTATTGTCTTCTACTTACTTGTATTGTCTTCTACTTACTTGTATTGTCTTCTACTTACTTGTATTGTCTTCTACTTACTTGTATTGTCTTCTACTTACTTGTATTGTCTTCTACTTACTTGTATTGTCTTCTACTTACTTGTATTGTCTTCTACTTACTTGTATTGTCTTCTACTTACTTGTATTGTCTTCTACTTACTTGTATTGTCAGTCCTTCTTCTACTTACTTGTATTGTCAGTCCTTCTTCTACTTACTTGTATTGTTTGTCCTTCTTCGACTTACGGCTCACGATTACCCCTTTGGTATAGTCCAGCTGTTGATCCCGTAAATATGACAAGCGTACTAGTTCTCATGTTCAATCAAATTGATTCTCACAAGAAGGCTATTCGAGTATCATGCTAAATTTATATATCCCCTCTGTTAGTTCATCCAGTAAAGATCTCCTTAACCTCAGTTAGTGGAGCGGTTGCCAACGGTTCAGACGGTACGGGGTTTGATTCTAGATCCGGATGTTGCAATGATAGCAACAGTGATGAGTTA
The DNA here is from genome assembly GCA_963680875.1 of Bathymodiolus brooksi. Lineage (NCBI taxonomy): Eukaryota > Metazoa > Mollusca > Bivalvia > Mytilida > Modiolidae > Bathymodiolus > Bathymodiolus brooksi. The sequence continues at coordinate 70,068,996 of OY804585.1, read as the reverse complement.
AACTTGAAGCGTTTTTTATGTCTTCGTGAGGTTGGACCTTCATAAGACAAGGCGCTCATGTCTTTAAGAAATTGTTCTACCTCGTGACGAAGCTAAAAGTGGATGGAAGGTTCCCTATTGAAAGTACATTAATAACCTTACCGTTCGGGTATCGTAATAAATTTAAATATCCACTCTAATAGTTGATCTAATGAAGATCTCTTTTACCACAGTTGGTAGAGCAATTGTCGTCGGTGCAAATGATTGAGAGAGAGAGCGATCCTAGCCAGAGACGTTGCAGTAGGAATGTAATCAAAACGTACATATCAAATACTCCCAAGGTCAAAATATTTGAAAGGCAAATAACTTAACAGGGAAGCTACTGAACCAAGGGTTCCTTTTGGTAAAATTGAAGTCATCACTTCGAACATTTTACGGTCGCCACCATGACTTGGTTGACCGCTATGGAATATCTGTGTCACAAATGACCATGGATATGTTCCACTTGTCGTAAAGACTTCCCGGTCCTTTCCCCATTCACGACTTACTACTGGGTTTGTAGCTATATTAACACGACGGGTGCCACTAGTGGAGCAGGAACTATTTACCCTTCCGGAGCACCTGAGTTCACCCACGGGTTTTAGTGGGGTTCGTGTTACTCGATCTTTAGTTTTATATGTATGTTTTGTAGATCGTTGTTTGTCCTTTTGTACTTTTTCTTTTGGCCATTGTGTTGACTGTTCTTCTTCGATATACGGATTCTGATTACCCCTTTGGTATCTTCAAACTCTTCTTAAGTTCTTTGAACATTAGGGGAAACATAATATTACACTTATATGTCATATAGTAGATTGGGAAACAACTGCTATTTTTCCTTTCATCGTCTTTGAATTATTCTATTTGCAGTTATGTCCGGTAACACTACTTTTTACAGTGATAATTACCATAGATCATATGGTATCTGGTATCAAGGCCATCGTATTTCAGCAGAATTAATTAGCACATTGTCATACTTATTGCAGATTGAGATACATCCATACTTTTCAAACAGAAAATTAGTGGAGTTCTGTCAATCAAAGGGACTAAGTGTAACGGCTTACGCTCCATTGGCAAACGCTAATAGAACATGGTAAGATTATAACTGGATAACATTAACCACGCATAAATGTAAAAATGGCATGCATGCATAAATTGTATGTAACACCCCATTGATGAATACTGTGCACCATGATGTTTGCAATAAATTGAAAAAAAAATACCACAATATGATAATAATTTCAAAATCAAATACATGTATTAAAATCGCAGAAAGAGGTAAAATCGATACCCCTAGCACACAAGTTATACAATATGAATAAATACCTTTTATTTATATAACAAAAGGAAAAAAAACCCGTGAACCTAGTTTCCAGGTTTCTCGTTTGTACTTTGAAACTCTTCAATAGTAATGCTATACTGTTGAAGCAGTCATGATGGTTGAGGTTGAATTATTTGTGTTGAATGCCACTTTCAGTATTTTGTTTAGTTATATATATCCTGATTACTCTAGGCTTTATGTGAGAATAAAACTTTGATTGAGAAATCGACCTGACCGGTAAAACCCTGACCTTTGGTAGGCGTCTCGACATCTTACAACTTGAGATGGGTAACAAGGCAAGCATACAGTTCATTGTTGGTAGATTTGGTGGCAGAAGGTAGTCAAAGACCTCACCCACAAGACCACCCACCCCATAATGGTTGACTATTTCCAATTATATCGTCATGTTTATATATAGAACATGTCTGCAAAATAGCAAAATTAGTCGTCAACTAGCTGTATAGAAAGAGATGTACAATAATAATGCTTTAAAACATGTTTTTAGGGAGAATGACTGATGGTAGTTCCATAAGGATTTCCTGTTTCTGTCACATGCAAATGTGTTCATTTAATGTGATAAATGAGATGAATATAACACAGGCGCTCGTGGCACGGATCACCCCCCTTTTTCTAACTTTTTGTTTGCAAATTTATTTTCAATAAAATTTCTTTATTTCTTTATTATTTCATCTCTTTTTCCTTATTTTAACTTGTTCGTGTCAATATTCATACAATATTATGTCAACATCAAATTGCATGTGTCGACCCTATATAGATAACAATTATTAGTATCTATATAGGGTCGACACATGCAATTTGATGTTGACATAATATTGTATGGATATTGACACGAACAAGTTAAAATAAGGAAAAAGAGATGAAATAATAAAGAAATAAAGAAATTGTATTGAAAAATAAATTTGTAAACAGAAAGTTAGAAAAAGGGGGGTGGTCCGTGCCACGAGCGCCTGTGGAATATAACAGTGAATCTCTAACACTTCTAATATTTGTCAATGTTACTGCCTGACAAAATGGATGACATTTGAATCCCAGAAACCCATGCAGAATTGCAGCAATATATATTGAGGGATGGGGTTAAAAACAAAATTTGATATGAATTTTAAAAAAGCTGAAACATATATATTTAATGATGTTAAATGAATAAAGTGTAGGTTATTCAAGCATGTGCATGAACTGCAAAAATGCAATTGCAATAAATCACATTTTAGAAGAAAAAAAATGGCAAGCAAATTATAAAAATAGTAAAAATATATTTCCCAGAAAGTGTTCCAATAGCCAGAAAATAAATTACTACCTAGCCAAACCAAAATTTGGGAGGAAAAATTCAACTGATTTACAATCTATTTCACTATCATCATGAAAATAACGAAATAAGGTCCACGGATTAAATAGCTTCGAAAGCTATTTACATTTTCAAAAAATGTCTAATGTTTATAGTAGGTTCGAAATATAAGTTAGGTTATTAAAAGAAATATAAGTGGTAATTTAACATTGACCGTTGACCACATCATTATGATCATATATAAGAATTAAACAAAATGTCTTTAGATAATACACCTTCTTGTGACCTCATGTCATGCACGAACACCAAAAGTAACAAAGTCACTGCATCTTTTGAATTTAATTTTCGCATCCTTTATTCATCCCTGGTTTTTAGTGGTGTTCGTATTGCTCGATCTTTAGTCTTCTGTTTTGTAGATCGTTGTTTGTCCTTTCGTATTTTTTCTTTTGGCCATTGTGTTGTATGTCTTTCTTCGATTTACGGATTCTGATTACTCCTTTGGTATCTTCACACTCCTCTTATGGCTCCATAATAGTAAATATAATTAAAAAAAAATATAACGTGACATGGAACTTTTTCACGATTGAAGATCATGTTGGAAATTTGTGAAAATTCCTGGCAATATGACTTATTGGTATGGAATTGTAGTGGTTTTATCTCTACTGCAAGCATTTAAGTGAGAATAACTCTCACTAGACGTTCTCAGACCGCCTCATCTCAATTTAATTACAATGGACATTTTGGACCAAGTCTTATTTCTCTGGCCATTACTGTTAGGAGGTAAAGGAAACATACGATTTTGATGCATGTTTTGATAAAATGCAACGAAATAAGTAAACGACCATGACATTGATTGTACATTTAAGGTGCACGCAGGGGTATGATTGAGCTTTATAGATATAACCTCGCAGTTGTTGTATAATAGAAAAAACCCAGATATGAACAATATATGTGTTGTGTTACACGAGAAAAGAGAAGGTGACAAATGTAACATACACAAGAAGTGCATGAGAACCTCTCATATTTGTTATGTGTTATACATTCGATGGGAGGGAAACCCTTTCATTTATGTTTATGTGTTGTACATAAGAATTGAATGGGAACCTATCATATTTATTTATGTTATACACGAGAAGTGAAGGGGGATCTCTCATATTTCCTTTGTGTTATACACGAGGTAGGAAATTAAAAGTTTTAATTTTTGTTCTATGTTTAACATGAGAAGTGAAGGAGTGAGTGAGTGATTGTTGTTTAACGCCAATTCAGCAATTTTCAGCTATATCATGGCGAGAATAAGTTAATTTTCAATAAGATGATGATGAAATTCGCTTTGTTCTAGATTAACACGCTGAGTTGGATTTTTTATAGTGCTAGCTCACTGAAACATGTCAACGGGTAGACATGTTGCTCCACTCGGATACATTATTCTGATTCCGAGCGAACCAGTCTTTGCTATTTCTCCTTAATGCTGCGTGGTTAGCGGAGTAGCAACAAATACCAATTTAATAGTCTTTGGTTTGACCTGACCGGGGCTCGAACCCACGATCTACCGTACTCGAGGCGAGCACACTAACCATTACGCCACCGATGCGATTTAGAAGTGAAGGAGGCTCTAGATCTCTAATATTTGGTTTGTATAATACACAAGAAGTTAATAAGAACCTCTCTTTTTTTCAGTCGTACATAAGAGCTAAATGTAAACCTCTCATATTTGTTTTATGCTATAGAAAATGCACATGAGAAATGAAGGAGAATCTAACGTATTTTTTTTTATTATACACGAGAAATGAAGGAGAACTTACCGTATTTGGTTTGCATTATACATGAGAAATGAAGGAGAACTTACCGTATTTGGTTTGCATTATACATGAGAAATGAAGGAGAACTTACCGTATTTGGTTTGCATTATACATGAGAAATGAAGGAGAACTTACCGTATTTGGTTTGCATTATACATGAGAAATGAAGGAGAACTTACCGTATTTGGTTTGCATTATACATGAGAAATGAAGGAGAACTTACCGTATTTGGCTTGCATTATACATGAGAAATGAAGGAGAACTTACCGTATTTGGTTTGCATTATACATGAGAAATGAAGGAGAACTTAACATATTTGATTTGTATTATACATGTGAAATGAAGGAGAACTTACCGTATTTGGTTTGCATTATACATGAGAAATGAAGGAGAATCTAACGTATTTTTTTTTATTATACACGAGAAATGAAGGAGAACTTACCGTATTTGGTTTGCATTATACATGAGAAATGAAGGAGAACTTACCGTATTTGGTTTGCATTATACATGAGAAATGAAGGAGAACTTACCGTATTTGGTTTGCATTATACATGAGAAATGAAGGAGAACTTACCGTATTTGGTTTGCATTATACATGAGAAATGAAGGAGAACTTACCGTATTTGGTTTGCATTATACATGAGAAATGAAGGAGAACTTACCGTATTTGGCTTGCATTATACATGAGAAATGAAGGAGAACTTACCGTATTTGGTTTGCATTATACATGAGAAATGAAGGAGAACTTAACATATTTGATTTGTATTATACATTTGAAATGAAAGAGAACTTACCGTATTTGGTTTGCATTATACATGAGAAATGAAGGAGAACTTACCGTATTTGGTTTGCATTATACATGAGAAATGAAGGAGAACTTACCGTATTTGGTTTGCATTATACATGAGAAATGAAGGAGAACTTACCATATTTGGTTTGCATTATACATGAGAAATGAAGGAGAACTTACCGTATTTGGCTTGCATTATACATGAGAAATGAAGGAGAACTTACCGTATTTGGTTTGCATTATACATGAGAAATGAAGGAGAACTTAACATATTTGATTTGTATTATACATGTGAAATGAAGGAGAACTTAACATATTTGATTTGTGTTATACATGTGAAATGAAGGAGAACTTAACATATTTGTTTTGTGTTATACAGGAAAAATGAGGGAGAACCTAACATATTTGACGAACCCATTTTGAAAGAAATAGCAAGAGCGAAGGGAAAATCTATAGCGCAGGTAGGTAAATGTTTTACCCGTAATTCCACGAGTAAGACTCGTTCTTACACCGTGTATGTTACAGTAATACTATGTTATCATGTATGTTACAGTAATACTATGTTATCATGTATGTTACAGTAATACTATGTTATCATTTATGCTACAGTGATACTATGTTATCATGTATGTTACAGTAATACTATGTTATCATGTATGTTACAGTAATACTATGTTATCATGTATGTTACAGTAATACTATGTTATCATGTTTGTTACAGTAATACTATGTTATCATGTATGTTACAGTAATACTATGTTATCATGTATGTTACAGTAATACTATGTTATCATGTATGTTACAGTAATACTATGTTATCATGTATGTTACAGTAATACTATGTTACTCGTTCTTACACCGTGTATGTTACAGTAATACTACAGTATGTTATCATGTATGTTACAGTAATACTATGTTATCATGTATGTTACAGTAATACTATGTTATCATGAATTTTGCACATTTATTGGATATATCAACTTATTAATTATTTACGACTTGTATTGAAGCATTCGTCATGCATCTGACATATTTGAATTCACCACCGGTTTAAATGGAGTTCGTGTTGCTACATCTCTAGGTTTTTGTGTAGTGTTTTTGATCATTGTTTGGCTTTTTGTCCTTTTTATTTGGGCTATTGTATTCTCTGCCCTTCAAATTACGTCTTCTGATTAACTATTTTTGTTATCTTCAAACATTTCCTGAAGAATTAACTGCGATCACTAAATGTCTACGCCATTGCAAATTTAAACTCCAGAATTTTCCCCCTGATATTAGATATGACAATAAGAATATTTCTACAAAAAGTGGATTTTAGTAACTCATATTAATTACCATTTTTTGCTTTGCGAAAGACGTATAGAATTCGTTGATCACCAGTAGGAAATTTGTGACACACACAAAGTATGTAAGTCGTTTAAGCAGAGTGTTATAGACTTCACATGTATTTTCGCAAGACATATGAATTATATTTATATATCAGGTTCATTTTGTTTTCCTCTTCTAAAATGTCAATATTCTTTTTCCAATAAGATTTATATAAAACAAGAATGACAATTTGTAATTAAGTATGCGATTAACATATATTAACATATTATTTAATGACTATCTCTTTGGAATTTCTTGTTTTTTTATGAGAAAATATTAACTAATTAAAGTCTTGATATTTAATATTTCAGGTAGTACTACGATTTCTCCTGCAGCGACAAATAATTGTTATTCCAAAATCTGTTACACCAAGCAGAATAAATGAAAATTTTGACGTGAGTGCAATAAATATTAGATAAAGGGAAGCAAAACCAATTTACCGAAACACTACCAAAAAAAATCGACCAGGGTAGGAAAACCAATAGGAATTATAATTAAGGATAGGAAAGCACAAATAGCCACAATACAAAGTAGTATTAAGGCTTGGATTCTTAAATACAAAATGACATTTGAATTTGATGTGGACAATAATAACAAATGGTATATTATCATTTTAATGTTAAGCTTGTTTCTTTCTTTTTTTTTTTTTTTTTTTTTTTTTTTTTATTAGCGTTGACTTTTGAACACACAATGTTATTTTCTTTGTGGTATTAAGGTTGACTTGTTCAATATAAAATAGTATTTACATATTACATATATGTACTATTTTCATTGTACATGTATTTCATTTTGGCCCTTTCAATATAAAATCTTATTTTCATTTCAGTACAAACTTTTATTTCTAAACAATATATTCTTTTTTCATTGCACTATTTAATTTTGACCTGTTATAGTATTTAGCATAGGCATTTTTAATTCAGAATGCAAGACCATTTCAATTTCGATATGATGAAATTTGCATATTTTGTATTATAATGACATGACTGTGATATATTGGTTAAATGCACCAACATTAACACTGTTTGTTTTTGCTCAATGCCCAAAGTGACAATACAATGTTCTAATTTCATTGTAGGTATTTAGCTTCAGTCTGTCAGCTGATGAAATGCAAAAGATATGGTCCTTAGATAAAAATATGCGGTTTTATTCAGAACCAATGTAAGTATGCAATGTTACTATTTTCTTACTTCAATATCGTTGGTATAAATATATGTCATATGGTTGAATTGTAATGTTCTTTGATTTTTGAATTTGTAGCTTTAAGGCCTTCGTTATTACTTCGATAAAACAATGTCAGTCCTTTTGTGGGTCACTATATTTCATTTTTTGCTGAAACTCGTGAAATCAATGAAAATTGGTGTCAAACGGATTTTGATTAAGCTACAGTATTATATTTATTGCTTGAAGATACCAAAAAGGGTAATCAGAAGCCATAAATCGATGGACAGACAACATAATGACCAAATGAAAAAGAACAAAAGGACAAATAATGATCTACATAACACTACAGAGAAAACTAAAGATTGAGCAACACGAACACGACTAAAACTAGGTAGATGAACCCAGGTGCTCCGGAAGGGTAATCAGTTCCTGTTCGACACCATATATCTCGACTAAGATACGATATTAAGTTACATTGATGCTAATGGTCTTACTTTGAACTGCTCTGGTAATATTATGTTCAATGGTATTTTTAGATAAACATACGATGTTTCAGTGAATTAAGAATTTAGAATAGTTTGTGAATGTATTCAGAATAATGCTTTTCTATATGAATAAAATAACATTTTTTTTGTATTTCATTTCAGAGCCAAAACGCACAAGTACTATGCATTCAATGATGAATACTGAAGACGCCAACAAAACCCATTTGTAATCAAAATAAAAAAATTATTTACATCATTAGTTGCATTACGAAAATTCCTCCAGTAAACTGACGGTCCAGATAAAAAAACGATAGAGCAAAAAACAAAGATAGAAAACTCAGGTTAAGCAAAATCCGGTATGCTGTCAGTGCATCTTTAAAATGACTCTTTTCATAAAGACTGTTGACCTTTTTGTACGACCACATCATTTCACTAAGAGCGGAGGTTTGGGTCTATAAAGCCAGATTAACCCCGCCACATTTTTTAATTGAGGTGCCTTTTCCAAGAAGGAAACTGAGTGGTCATGCATATGTGTGTTAAGGGTAACGATTTTGTCTCTCTTTGCCATTTTTTTTTATTTGTGAAGTGTTCCGACAGTGTGGTATTTTCTTGATTTTTGAAGTGTTCCGACAGTGTGGTATTTTTTTGATTTTTTTTAAGTGTTCCGACAGTGTGGTATTTTCTTGATTTTTGAAGTGTGCCGACAGTATGGTATTTTTTTTGATTTTTGAAGTGTTCCGACAATGTGGTATTTTTTTGATGTGTTCCGACAGTGTGGTATTTTTTTGATTTTTGAAGTGTTCCGACAGTGTGGTATTTTTTTTTATATTTTTGAAGTGTTCCGACAGTGTGGTATTTTTTTTATATTTTTGAAGTGTTTCGACAGTGTGGTATTTATTTGTTTTTCATTTTATTGTTCCATATGTTGAAATGCAGTCATTGCGATTATGAAATGATATATGCAATTCTGTTGTGTTTACATTTACCACAGATGTCGATATTTTTATTACTTTCCTCGGGTCGTTAGTCCTCGAGGGTATCATCCGCAAAGTAGCCATTGCTTCGTCACTGACATGGTTTATCAAATATAGTACACGTATAGTTGAAATTTACAGTCATTAAATAATGTAATTTGTTAAAAATAAGACCAATCTCACTAGGGCATATCTAACCGTAGCCGATTATAGATATCCTGTTTAGGCCCTTTGGCTTACTTACTCATTTTTTTTTTAAATGTTTGAATTTCCAGTCATTTGAAATTGAGCTTACCTCAGGAAGGTTATTCGAGAAACGCGTTCTGCGCTCTAAATTAGATATCCATGCTTTTATTGGTGACATGTTTCATGAGTTAAATGCTTTTTTTGTCTTGTCATACGTGTTATCAACCTGCCAGATGATCTATGGTGTTCCTGTTTTTTTTAAGCTTAGCACCAACTTGACACATGATGTGTAGTAGTATTTTTGGTTTTATTTACGACTAATTTCCGAAAAGATTCATAATTTTGTTGTCGTTTAAACTAAGAAAGAATTTGTCAAATGGTCGATGGGGTTCTTCTCTTTTTATAATAACCACCAAACTATCACGTGATTTATGGTGTTCTTTTCATATTGCACATGATTAGTCACATGATTCATGATTTAGGATTTTCTTATCTTTATATTCTGACCAAGTATTTGATATATGATTTCATGGGTTTCTTGTTCTTTAATTCTAAACATAAAATTGTCTCATGATTTATGCATTTATCAGGTTTCGTTGTGACGATTACTTGTCACGTGACTTATCATTTTATCTCTTCATTCTGGCCATTACCTTTCACATGACTTATCTGAGTACCTGAGTTCACTCCCGGTTTTTAGTGTGGTTCGTGTTACTCGATCTGTATTTTTATGTGTATGTTTTGTAGATCGTTGTGTGTCCTTTTGTACTTTTTCTTTTTGCCATTGTGTTGTCTGTTCTTGTTCGAGTTACGGATTCTGATAACCCCTTTGGTATCTTCAAACTCGTCTTATATTTTTTTAATCCGTCCATTACTTGCCACGTGACTCATACTGACCATGACATATGACATTTATCCATAATTTTCTTTTCTTGATCAAATTGATTATTCCTCTCAAGTATACAGTAAGCCCCTCAATGTAGCTTATCTAATGCTTAAAATATTTCATCAGATACGTGCCATAAGATGATTATTTCAAAGAAATATGGCTAATATATATGATTGACATGTCTGTCCAGCGCATTTATAATACCTAATTATCCCTTTCATTCTGTCTCCTCTGACTTTATAGGTTTGTAATTAATGTCATTTTATCATCATGGCTAATCCTGTCTTTGAAATACTTCTGATGAACTTAATACTACATTTGATTCATTCGACAATCCTCATGGAATGGACATTAAACTTACCATAATGCAAATTTTTCTAGACATTACAATATTCACCTAGTTACATCGGATAAATCAAGGAAATACACAGTTATCGTAAAATCTTAATCGTTTTTTAATGAAAGCGTAGATATCTAACTTAGTGTACATGACCCGGTTCTGAGACAACTTTCATAAGGAGCGCTCAAAATCAAGATTGGAAAGTTTTTAGGAGTAAGAAAACCGAAGTGTGTGGTTCTGAGACACCTTTCATCAGAAGCGCTCAAAATCAATAGATTGGAAAGTTTTTAGGAGCAAGCAAACCGAATTAAATAGTTCTGAAACACATTTCATCAGAATCCCTCAAAATCAAAAGATTGGAAAGTTATTATGAGCAAGAAAACCGGAATAAAAACGGAGTATGACAAATTATATTAAAGCAGACCATTGTGAATAATCATGGAGGAGGCAAGGATTTTATTGGAACTTCGACAGTATTACGCTTCATGGACTAAGGTTATAAATTGCTATATTATACCAGTGGTAGCTGTTATCATTGTTATATCAAGTACATTTGTCATCATGGTTTATTATAAAGAATACAGATCAACAGAAAATAACATTCGAAAAATTGCATGTATCATGTATGCAGCAATTTCATTTGCAAACGTAACAGCGGTAGCCCCAAAGGCTATTTTCTACTTATATGCATTTACGCATGGTAATATAACTCACTTCATACCTTTTAAACTTTGCTGGATTTGGTATTTTATGAATCAAGTTACAACGATTCCTCATACTGCCTCAATTTGTCTTGTGTCTCTTTTATCATTGCAAAGGTATATGATCATAACGTGTCCATTCAGTGCTTCAAAGAAATGGACAGTAAAGCGAACCGTCTTAACCATTATTATAGTGTGGATACTATCCATTCTGTTCCAGATAACATCGATGTTAGGCTTCAAGTTTACACCCTCTGACATTGAATGCCAACGTTACCATAGTAACAACAATACATGCGCCACGTGTTACGTTTACTTTGCAGATTGGTTACAAGGTCACGGTGAAACACTTGGAATTTGTAATTTAATCACTAAATTTCTTGTCGTTCTGTTGCCATCGTCAGTTACAATTATTTATTGCAATATATCTCTGGTATTGTACCTAAGGGAGATAACTAAGGTTCACCAAATGCTGACAAAAATGCCAAAGATCGTAATAAACAACGTATTAGGTGGAACACACAGCAGAACAGTACATAAACATCATCAAGATAAACCTCATATTCTTCTTATCGTTGTGTTGTCATCTATAGTGTTCGTCGTCGATATTCCATACATCGTTCTCATGTGCATCAAAATGTATTACCTTTCTGTTCCTTCAGCTGAATCTATGGAATGGTTTTGGATCGGACCGACCAGAAACGTGGCTGACCTAACTCTAGTGTGTAGCTATCCTGCTTTATTCATTTTGTCTTGCATGATAAGTTATAGATTTAGAGTTTTATTTTGGAATTTGTTTAAACGAAAGGAGACGTATTCAAGTCTGAAAAAAGGGAGATATAGCAGAAAGGATACAGTTACTAATTTGTCCTTTGCGAACGGAAAAAGAAAATAATAGTATTACACGTGCACACTATTATAAATTTTGCACAATGGAACCTGTCTAATCCGACACACCAAGGACCAGTAAAATGTGTCGGATTGCACAGGATGTAGGAATACTCAGGTTTTACTTTTAGTTAACAGAAATTTGCACAAATTATACAAGAGAAGAAATTGTGTATGTTTAATTACGTAGAATGGTTTAAATAATTGGAACTACAATGCAAAGGGATGTTTATTCAATGTAGATGACTCTACATTTAATATTTAATTTATATCACAATTTTAAAAAATACATTTAGAACAATTTCAGATTATAGTTGTAGACAAAGAAAGTGAAAGCAGTTATCTGTAAAATTTTAATTAGTAATATCTTGGAAAACTTACTTTTAACCCTTGTTAATGAGCCTCCAATCACCTGCAAATCAATAAGTTCAAATCATAATTTATTTGTGTACCTAAGCCTATCAATTTGTTAATGATTTATATTTAGTGATACACATTGAAGGATGAAAATTCCTTTATTAGAAGATCGAAGGGTCGGATAAGACAGGATTAACTAAGTGTAATTAATAACACTGGGACTGGAAAACAGTTTCGGATGTCTGAAGTGACAGGTTTCGGAATACACAAGATTGTTTTTAGCAAAGAGTGTTAAAGAAATACTTTGGGACCATACATTGTTGTCGGAAAACGCAGGTGTCGTATTGCACAATATCCCCTGTATATTAAGCCTTGTGTAAAATGTCAAATGCATTAGTTAATAATATTTGTAAATGCTATTATTAATTTGGGTTGTAAAAGTTACTTCATAATGGTACATGATTTGGAATTTTGCTACATAAACCTTAATGTAGAATAACAGGCAACTTTATTACTCAAAAGAGAAGATAAACTAAAAGTAAAATATTTGTAGCCTACTCTGACACGTTACTACTTCAAACTGAAAATTAATTTCAACGTTATGTTAATAAATTAAAATGTATTGTAGGCTAATAGGCAATATGCTACTACTCACAAAACTGATTTTATAACACTAAATTGGATATCTAAAAGTTTGAAGATACCAAACGTGTATGTAATCAGAAGCCATAAATGGAATGACAGACAATACAATTACCAAGTGGAAAAAAAGACAAACAATGGACGACAAAACACTACAAAGAACACCGGGAAAAAAAAGGGGGGGTGTACTCGGGTGTTAACTTAATAACAAACTCACTTTATAGAGTATAATATTCAGTATAAAAGAAGCATGTTTATAGCTATATTCAAAACAAAACAAACATGGGAGACCCGGATATTTACAAACATGTGGCATGCAAAGGTATGCCAAATGTTGCTTGAACTTGTATCACATGCTAAAAATCTGTAGTATCAATCACTTGTATGACCACTTCATTTCTCTAAGAGGGGACGCTTGGGTCAATAAAACTAGTTTAACCCCTCCACTTTTTATCAAAGTGACTGTATCAGGCCAGAGAATGGAGTGGACATGTATATGTGTCTAAGAGGTATCGGTAATGGCCTTTTCTACGATTTTTCCATTGAATTATAGACCTGTTTCGACATATGGCATTTTTTGTTTTTCAGTTTTTCACAAATTTATTCTTTACATAGGTGACAAGTCAGTTCTTCTGCCTTTATCATCACAATACGTATACATGACAAGAAGAGTTTGACGATACCAAAGAAGCAATCAGAATCCGTTTATCCAAGAAGAACAGACAACACAATGACCAAAAGAAAAACCACAAAAGGACAAACAACGATCCACAAAACATACATATAAAACTAAAGATAGAGTAACACGAACCCCACTAAAAACCGGGGGTGAACTTAGGTGCTCCGGAAGGGTAAATATTTCCTGCTCCACTAGTGGCACCCGTCGTGTTAATCTAGTTACAAACCCGGTAATAAGTCGTGAATGAGGAAAGGACCGGGAAGTGGAACATATCCGTGGTCATTTGTGACAAAGATATTCCATAGCGGTCAACCAAAGTCATGGTGGCGACCGTTAATTTTCGAAGTCATGACTTCAACTTTACCAAAAGGAACCCTTGGTTCAGTAACTTCCTTATAAGCAGCAACCCTATATCAAGGACATCCTGATAGGAACTACAAGCTCTGGAATATCGTATCATCTGAGAGATGTATACTCCATATGCAGGTGCTGCTGGAATGTTGCTACATATAAATGGAAAGTTCACAATGGGAAAATATACATAGCGTATTTGGTGAACTAATATAGATAACAATTTCCGAATGCGGTTGCAATCTCAAGAATGCCTCTAGCATGCGAATAGCAATTACTAATATAATAACATTACCATTGATCATTATGCATCTAATAGGAGAGATCAGTTTTTTAGATAACATTCTTCTTCGATTTACGGATTCTGATTGCCCCTTTGGTATCTTCAAACTCTTCTCAAGACAAAATAGAGCGTAAACAAATGATGGGATAATCAAATGCTTCTGATGACTTCGATTTCATTTAAGTACATTTATACTAATCTCCATAGATATACTATTACCAATAGAACATATTATTTTATATGTGGTTGTGGCTGTTCAAGTCTAATATCTTATAATATATAGCACAACAACTATAATTTTGATAGTGTTTGTTTCTGGTCAAGTCTAATGCATGGCAGTATATACTATTATTTTGATATTGCTGTGTCTGATGAATCAAATATATGAAAAATACAATATCGCAAATAAAAGACTGTAGGTTTGAAAATCATGTGTCAGTTCAAGTTTATTATCAGACAATATATATATTCACCAACAGAACAAACTTTAGGTTTTATGGTGTATGGAATGTATCAGACCTTGGAGTTTTGGTACTCTTCATTTGTCTTGATATTGTATTATACGTAGACTAGTACGTGCCTTCCGTGGACTGTGGTATTTTGAACATTACATTGACTGGTATGTGACAGCCCTTCGAATTTGGAACTCTGCATTTACCATGATATTGTATGATACCTAGATATGTATTAGCTCTACAACGATGGTTACACAACATTTTAATTATGTGATATCTCCTCCGAATATCATACGATTTTGCGAGAATTGATTGTGAAATCCATCATAGTGAATGGGAAAAATCAAAAGTAACATATCAATAGCAATCTTGTAGATGCAATAAAAAACTGTGCTACAATATCCTAAGAATATTCCATAACTCCTTTGTACATCTCTTGTTGTCTTACAGCCATACCTTTCTGCTACTATGCATTCTCTTAAGGTTGTATTTATGTTTGAGTAGAATTCGTGTTGGTCAATCTTTGTTGATTCTTTTTTGTCTTTTTTCCTTTTTCCTTTGGCCATTGCATTGTTGTATTTCTTCGATTTACGCTTCTGATTACCCCCTTGGTATCTTCAAGCAGCTTCTCAATCGACGTAAGATGTATGTTGGCGATACATATCAACAAAAAACAATGTTTGTGGTTTTGGCTAAAAAACAGGGTAACCATATATTATTTTGGAAAATAAAAGCATTTAATAATATTATATGGCCACATTTTTTCTGCTTAAGCAAGGTGCGTTTATTCAAAATGTCATGCATCCTTGGATCTATTTGGTCATATATTATATGTTATTCAGCTATCAGACAGGGTATATAATGTGACATTCCCGGCTTATGATCTATATTCCCTGAGGCGCAGCCGAAGGGAATATAGATCATAAGCCGGGAATGTCACACTATATACCCTGTCTGATAGCTGAATAACAAATATATTACGGATTCAACCATTTTTTTGTTAAATACAGAACCAAACAGTCGTATAATTTTTTTTTTAATTTTTATTTATTTTTTTGTTTTTGTTTGTTTCCTTTTTGTTTGTTTATTTTTATTTTCCTTTTTTTTTTTTTTTACCACGTACATAGTCCCAATTCATATTTAAAACTTTATTAAATATTTTGCGTCTTTTATTTTCATTTTCCGTATTTCTAGATGTCCCTTTTCGTACCTCTGACATTCTTTGTTCAATGACGTCAAATATTTGTCACGTGATATTTTATGTACTGAGGTGTCTCATAAAGGAAAATCCTGTTCAATATTTCTAAATCAACACAATTTCATATGCAGTAAATTTTATAAACTTTATAATTATAACATTAAGTAATGGTACAGCCGTGGAATATGGGAGTTTGCTGATTTGTTCTGGTGTTTGTGACGGAATTAACTGTTGTAAGAGTGTTATAATCACAAAATAAATCATCATAATTACATCCAAAATGTCAACGACGTCCGTAACCGACGATGAAACATGTGTATTGGCTCTCATTTGAACAAGTGATGTTGAACTTGAACTGTTTTGTGTCGGCGGCATGAGTTGCAACCGGGAAGTACTGTGCGGTGGCATTATTGAGGATAGTTGAGATGGTTACTCTCCACGAACAGAACTTGTGATAATGTCTCCCATAACTTGTTTTTCCTTTGATGAAACACGTTGATATACTGCAACTGACGAGGCAGATTTGTGTCCGGTAACTGCCATAATTTGTGTCATTGAACAGTTTCTTCCGAGGATAGTTGCACCCGTTGCACGAATGGAGTGGTTGGTGTAGATTTGTGAAAGGCCTGTTTTTTTACTTAATGTGAACATAAATGATGCCAATGTGTCTTTTCCTATCGGTCTTTTTTGGAACCAACATTCATCGGAAATATTAAAACTGTCTGTAGGAAATTGCCAAAGCCTGTTGCACTGAGGGTGAAGTTTTTGAAGGTAGGTCTCAAAATTTCTAACTGGACAATATTCAGCCATTTCACGATCCTCCGGCATATGCCCAGAAATATTTTCTCTGTCCATTTCCCTACGATTTTTAGTTAATTCGTCCACCTTTTTCATTACATATCTCCTGCCAGTGACTGAATAAATTCTAATGACAAAACAGCATTTAATTTGGTAAATATACATTTATTATTCCGTATTATGATATTGATTCAGTGAAGCGTAAATATTTCTGTTTTTGTCAACCGTGTTGCTATTGTTTTTTGGGGCCCAAATGAGGGAGACCGAAAACGTACATATATACCCCGTCTGTTTTCCGAATATATGCTGACATTCAGGGTTGAAGAAACAATGAAAATGTGTGTAACAAACTAAATTCGTAATATATATATATATTGTCATAAAGGTATACATATGAGCAAATTTATGAAAACGTTCGCTGTTTGTTTCGACATGAGAAACCTGTTATAAAGTAGGCTTAATATCGTTGAACATTTAGTTCTAACAATGGAAACATCAAGTTGTTCTTTGTTTTTCTTTCAAACTGTAGTACTTAATAGTTCCATGTGCTATTTTGTTGAAATATCAAATATAATAAGCAATCTTGCAGGGAAAAAAAAAAAAATTAACAAGTACTAAATTGTATAAAGCATAATTCCTTCAAAGTTCGATTTTTAACCATACGTCTCCGATTAAGCGTACAATTATTAACAAACTACTTGTTAAAAGTCGATCAATTATAATACATTTATCTTTGGCTTCCAGTGGTTTCTCCAGGTTCTCTAAAAGTTCGCAAAGAATATTTGTAATTGATCTTTTGTATGATAGAGCTGTCGTTTAGCTTAGGTCAGCACCAAATACACCGGGCTATAATTGTTCCCTTTATTGATTGAGACGAAGCTCTTAGTGTAATGATCTTGAACAATCTAAAGAAAAATGGTATTCATTTATTTAGGTTTAGATTATGACATAATATATAATACATCAAATATATATTAGAGATGGTGAACGGAAGATGTAAATGTTGGATGTCACCACTAAAGCTGTGAGTTTGAATCTCGTTCATGACGGGGTGTACTCGACACAATATTATGTGATAAAGTCTGCCAGTGACTTGTGACAAGTCCGTGGTTTTCTCCGTGTACTCCTGGTTTCCTCCACTAATAAAGCTGACCGCCACGATATAACTGAAATATTGTTGAAAGTGGCGTTAAGCACCATAAACCACCTAAACCGTAAATGTTGGTATGATCAACCTTTGTTTCACCAGTGAGCGATTGATTGCTCCGAACAAAGAGATAAACTTTTCTCGAATACATTAGAATTACTCTAAGACAACAAGTCTCTGTTCATTTAATAGAATGGTGCGTGCTTTGCACAGAAACAAAAAAATAAAGGAAAACACGTAGCAATAGTGAAAAAAAGATGAGAAGACCAGCAATATCCATGAAATGAAAAACTAGAAATATATTTTTATAGCTCCCGTGTTGTGACGTCAACTAAGATTTCTGTGTTAAAACGCCTTTATAGCCATTTGTTTTGTAAGGGGTTGGTGTTTATGCTATGTTATTTGTATATTTTAACGCATATTGGTGTGCTTTACCAGTTACATGACGGGTACCACTATTGGAGCAGGAACTACTTACCCGTTCGAAGTACCTTATTTCACCAACGAATTTTAGTTTCGTGTGTGTCTTTTTGTTCTTTTTCTCTTTTTGTCATCGCATTGTCTCTTTTTTTTCCAATTTACGAATTCTGATTTTTCCTTTAGTATCTTCAAACTTTCTTTATTATCAAAAGCCATGGGAAAGAGGATTTAAGTTAATTATGATCATATTTCCACATGATAATTGTAGCTAAATAGAATATTAAAAAAAAACCACCAACGGATTGATGTGATAATTTATAACCAATTTTAATAGATTAAAAATCTTTTTATAGTTTAAGATATTTTTCACCATGAGAGTAGTTATAATGTTTCTATGTACTTGATTGAGTTTCGGCGGTATTGCTTTAAAATGAAACATTATTTGAAACAGTTTTTTGTGGAAAAATGACAAGACAAAAAACCAAAAAAAACAAAAAAAACCCAAAAAAACAAAAAACAAACAATAAACCAAACAAAAAAACAAAAACAAAAAAACAAAAAAACAAACAAAGAAACAAAATAAAGACGAACAAAAACAAACAAACAAACACATTCACACACAAAAAGAAGTTGGAAAAGCAAAAAAGACGGACGGAAGCGAAATAAGAAAAAACTCATTAAACAAATGAAAAGATATGTGTGGAGCTCCCAAGTACATCTGTACGTACATGTTATATATATATTTATATATTCCTCGAGGAAACCACGGTGA
Organism: Bathymodiolus brooksi; assembly: GCA_963680875.1. Classification (NCBI taxonomy): domain Eukaryota; kingdom Metazoa; phylum Mollusca; class Bivalvia; order Mytilida; family Modiolidae; genus Bathymodiolus; species Bathymodiolus brooksi. The sequence continues at coordinate 70,049,674 of OY804585.1, read as the reverse complement.
ATATAAATATAGGATTGTATTGACTTATGGCTTTCGGTCACGTATTCTAGAATGTCATTAAACTATAGATTCCTCTAATGTGGTACTCCATATTTAACTTGGCTATCTTAGCAAAATATCAGAATCTGTAATAAGAACATTGATACTTATTTTAGTGCAAACGCCGTGTTTCTGTAATAACCTTCTTCAGATAATATCATAGTCAAAAGATTGGAAAGCCAAATTATTTAAAAGTCTTAGGGGCTAGTAAACCAAAGGGCCTAAAGAGGATATGTCAAAAAAAAGTTTGCATATGTCTTTGTGAGATTGACCATTATTTGCAGTTTCCCTGTTGCTATTTTCAGCTAGACTACATTGTGCGCTGTCATCTTATCTACACTCTCACATGTTTGTTTTGTTATTATTTTCACTGAAAAAGAACGCGATATGCTACCTATCTAAAAAAAACAAAATAGGGAAAACAACATGGGAATCTAGAGATAAGCGGGTGGAACCAACAGCACAGATTGCGCAAAGCATTTAGACAGTGCCACTCACATTGTACGGTAAAATTTGCAGAAATTCCTATTGATTAATAACATGTTAAGATTTGCCATTTACGAGTGGCTTCGAAGCAAAATCGTATAAACTATGCTTGTGTCTCGTCATACTTGTGTCAATTACAATGTTGGCCCACATCCATGTACCCCATTTGTATCTGCATAATAACTGCTTAAAAAAGGGAAACCAACATAGGAACCTCGAGATATTCGCGGTGAATCAACAGCACAGCTCGCTCTTAGAAGTATTTGAACAATGCCACTGACATTGTACGCTCAGGAAAATTTGTAGAAATTCCTAAAGAGCAACAACTTGCTAGGAGCTACCGTTTATGGTTTTTTGTTTCGTTCAGAAATTTTTTTTCGGACCACACAAGAGTTAGAATATTTATTTTTTGTCGCGAATTTTTTTTCCAGAATTTAACATTAGGTTATATGACAAAAACTTTGGGAATCAGAATATTTTTTTAGAGGAAAAAACCCATAACCCCCACTTCAAGTTAAATGGTCGTTCCCTTATCATGAATATAACCGACATTTTGTTCATTTGACGTTAAACAACAGTCAGTCCTAACCATTGGCAAAATGGATAACTCTCTCTCAGTGAAACGATAAGGTCATGCAAGTGTTTTCCTTATGTGTGTAAAATGCCGACACTTACTTATAACTTGGTGTGCAGTATTATTGTAAAGAGCGCTGACACATAATCTTGAACTTTATACATACTATATATATTCTTCTTGACACACAAGTTTCCTTATGTCTAATACCAGTTCCATTAAAGAGAGCCGATGACCATATGTCAAACTAGGGAAACAATGATCAACTTTGAACCAAAGTCTAATTGCGAATACAATTTCTCGTGTAATAATCACGTTTATTTACGTTGTTTGTGTTTGTTTACGTATGGTAATGTCCAAAGCATATTGTCTTGTGTTTTCCATCGGATTGTCTGTTTTGGTTGACCCTTCGGTGTTCCCTGAAGTTTTTTTATTAAAAATTAGGTCACAGTAAATAGGCCAAATAATACAATTAAGACGTAAAATTACATACACTTCATTGACGTAATGCAACGATATCGGTATATAGCGTTGACCCTTTCATGATTAAGGAAATAATCTATAAAACACTGTAAAGTTTAATAAAATACGTAATATATTCAGCTTTATCGGTAATTTGTTACAGTTTCCTTTGATCTTTACTACCCGATAAATTTAGTAACAACGTTCAATTTCAACCACCGACTCGTGATACTAGAAATTCTTAGCTGTTGGTCATTTGTAATGCGCGGTATAACGTGACGTCACTAAACCTTTCATTAAAAAAAAAGGTCAAAACACAACAAAACAATCACAAAGCTGTGTTAAAATTCGTATAAATTCACATAAGCCCTTTAAATAAAATTCCAGCTCATCTGATATGGACCTGATAATCCTTGTCTTGCGAAAAAAAAATACTAGTAATTAATATGTATATGTTATCTGGATGTGAATTGATTGATACCGAAAATATCAGCCTGCCGAGCCAGGATATGAAGTTTGGTGGCGAGTGAGCGAAGCGAACGAGTCACAAACTTCATATTCTGTCGAGCAGGCTGATATTTTTCAGTATCAGTCATATTCACATTCAGATGACATGTTTATCATCCTTAAATCTAATATAAACACGGATACATCTATATTTGTATTTTCGCGGGAAAAATCACATGATTCAAAATATTCAAAATACGCTTCCCCAAAACATAGTTCATAAGTAGTTTGCAAATATACCATTCATTTTAACAGGTTTATATAAATGTTAAGGTTGTTGAATTTTTCCTTTAGTGGTGATATTCATTGTTTTTTTTTTATTACAACAAGGCACAAAGACGGAGAGGGTCGCTTGATTAGACGAAGATCAAAACTACTGGAAGCCAGCCGGCCGTGGTAGATGACGACTACGGCGAAGACGGGAATAACTATACAGCTCCTTTTCAGGACCACATATATTCTTCAAAAAGAGTCTATTTTGTATTAGAGTTATCGTTTGTTTGTTTGTTATTTACTTGTTTATTCCTAATCCAACATGGACTGACTGATTTCTATTGAAATATGTCAGTAAATGTATTATAAAAATATGAATTATGTCGTCTAAGAACATGTCGAAAACAGTGTCTGTCTATATGCGGCGCGGTTATAATTATCCCTTTACATTCAGATTAACAGCGAGTACTAAAGAATGGCTTAGTACTTTTCAAATATTAAAATACGATTTTTAAACGTGAATTTTTATGACTACAAAAACAGTTGAATGTATTTTTAGAAAGCCTCCAAGAACTTTAGGGTGACCTAAGCCTCAATCGCGAAAAACAAACTTGTGCGAGAAGAAGAAGAATTGAGGGTAAAACTATATTATCGTTTCGTTGAAGGCGAGACAGTTATGTTTGTTCTTTTTTCCATTGGGTCCTACCTTTAACTTAAACCCAAATCAAAAAGTTTGGAAGTTAGTTCCCCTTTGCTCCTATCAAATGGCCGAGACCGTAAATACTACAATAAATATGCTGGAACACCTCAGACAAGATTCCCCTCCCCCCTCCCCCCCCAAACGAAAAAAATTACGTGCATAAGACGACATATAAATAGATGTCTTTCTTGTTGCGGCTTTATTTGACCGCTTTTATCGCGGAAACCATTAGAGCTAGGTGAAATATGTTTTAAAAAACTCGAGGAGGATATTTAATATGGAATCTAAAGAGCTTAAAACCCCTATTAAAATCAGGCTTAAAATGAAAATTCACAATGTTGACCCCTTTATTCATTGTAAATGGTAGGAGTTGTACACAATCTATAGAGGTACTACAGGCAAAGGAATCTAATTGAAAAATTTGTATACAAATTCTACTAAAAATCTAAGAAAAAAATGATCATTTTGGGTGTTGGTCACTTCTCAGTTTTGTTTCATTTGGTCTCATGTTGTCTCGGAACCAGAGCTGGACCAAGTCTGTTTGAAAATACAGAAAGTCAATTTATAAAGAAATCTAAAGAAGATCAAAAACTTTTTCAAATCGGACTTAAAATAAAGATTCAAATTTTCGATCGTTTGTATCTTTTTTTCCCTCTCTCATCATTGAAACCGTAAGAACTGACGAATCAGTTTGGCAAACTAGGAAGGGAATTTGGGAATTCAATGGGAAAAACTGCATACAAATCCCAGTAAAAATATTAAAAAAAATACCATTTTGGGTTTTCTCTTCTGACTCCATTTGGCTTGGAAAACTATAGAAAGAGCTACGTCAAATCTGGTTGAAAGGTACAAAAATGTACCTTCACATCTGTCCATTTGTTTTAATTCAAATTTTCCATTTATCTAACTTTTATTTTGGATTATTTGTTCCTACTTCATAAGGAATATAAATTAAGAAAAGGGTAGAATAAAAAATATTTTTGAACATTATTTTTCTGAATTTAAATTGGACTTTTGATGTCTTTTTTAAATATTTTTTTTTAAAATACCTTTTTTTTAGCATATTAAAATTGAAATGTATTTTTTATATTAATACATTATTTAAGTACTTTGCATTAAAATTGTTACATAAAACTGGGAGTAATAAAACAGCATACAACTATAGTACAAAAACCATGGAAACACTTTATATACTGATTGATACTTCAAAGTTATATTTATATAGTAAATCGAAAACAGATATGAAACTAGAAACTTGAAAAGTGAAATACTTTTAAACAGAGACAATTTTTTAACATTTTTTATGTGTAAGTGGTCACTCATTTGAAATTGAAAGTGGCTGTCATATAAAGTTCAAAGAAAAAGCAAAGCTAAATTCATAAAATTGAACAATTATTGTTTAAAAAAAAATATAAATGTTATTTGGTCTGAGTGATCAATTTGATTAAATCATATATTTAAATAAAGGTTCCAATATGTTACTGAAAAACGCTAAGACATAATATAGGTGTTACGTGAGGTCACAATATACAACCATATTACACAAATATCGATTACATGCAGTGTCTAACATACCCTATGGTTTTAATCAGTTTTATTTGTTTATTGTATACTACAATACTACATCTATACTTTTTTTTAAGAAAGAAAGAGTATAAAATTAACCCAAACTGTTAACCATAATGTGATCTAAAAGTGAATAATTTTTTTTTTTTTTTTTTTTGCAAGCTGGTAATCGTTTTACATCAGTAAATAGCATTCCTCGGTCATTTCACATGTAACCTTGACCGATTTTTTATATCCTGTTTAGGCTCCTCTAAATTTAAATGTAATGAGAAATAATGATTTTCGAAAAATACGATTCATTTAATGTAACATGTTCACATACTTGGGTCATCTCAAAATACTATATATGTAATAAAAGAAAACGAAAGGGACTGTTGTTGCTTAAATCTAAAAGGAAATTTCATTGACATGAAGCGATAATACCTTTACCAGGTCAAGTTGCTTGAGCGTTGTTTCGTCTCTATCTGAGATTGTTAGGTAGATTTTTTGGTTTTGTTGCCTTAGTACTGCTTTCGTCGTCATAGTGAATCTCATACTTATAGAGGCCGTCGTTGTCGTGATCGTATGGTAGTTGGATTTACAACTACATGTGCAATCAATGCCTATCACCTCTAAAGTTGTGAGTTTGAATCCCGTTCATGGCGAGGTGTACACGATACAGCATTATGTGATAAAGTTTGTCAGTGACTTGTGACAGGTCAGTGGTTTTCTCCTGGTACTCCGGTTTCCTCCACGAATAAAACTGACCGCCACGATATATAGCTGAAATATTGTTGAATGTAGCGTTAAACACCATAAGCCTAAACCTACCCATACTTATTGAGCATTCCTTGTGGTCTTTCCAAACTCTTTCCTTACTATAATGAGAATTATTTACTTTAATTGTGATATGTTCTACTATGTCCCATATCATGCGTTAATAGCTACCTATCTCGTTATTTTTACTGTCTACTCTAAATATATATGTTTTTCTTCAAAATAACAAAATTATTATGAATGTAAGTAATGTTAGAGAAAATACCATGTTACACTTAATCTTAACGTTGATGCATATGTAACCAGAAAGATTAATAGAGGTCAGATAAAATATCTTGGTTATTTTTAAAGATATAGTAATCAAATAAATTTAGATTATAATACAAATGTTTTAAAGTCATTTTAAATATTATTACTGCTATACATAAGTATAGTAGCAGATCTATATCAACTTTATTATTTGCTGAGTCATTCCTTTATTTTCAATTAGTATCATAGCATGTTTTGAGATCAACCCTTTTTACAAAAGTCAGGTCACCTAATATACTATATTATCATATGATTAAAATACGCCTACATGTAAGAAATGGCTACATGTTCAAACTCAGTGGAAATTACAAATTGTGCAATATGTCTTGAAACATTGAATATTCCGAAATATTTACCGTGTTTACACACCTTTTGTGAGAACTGTATTGCTTCTCACATTTCTACTAGTTTCGAAAAAGGAAATACAGCTAGTTTTGACTGTCCGATATGTAGAACATCGGTTTCCGTACCTTATGTTAATTGTTCTTCCGAGGATTGGGCGAAAGGGCTTCCATTGAATTCATTAGTAATTGGTTTGACGGAGAAACAAAAAATTGAGCGAGCTGAGACACAATGTATGTCTTGTCAAAGACTTGAGAAATCTGAACCAGCATTGTTTGTTTGTGTTGAATGTAGCGATGTATTGTGTAAAACTTGCCACCAGTGCCATAAAGCTAATAAATTTACTTCCGGACATAAAACGGTATCAATAACTAATATTTCAGAGGTTGAAAATTCTCTGAATTTTTTCCATTATGATTGTCCTGATCACAAAAATGAAGAACTAAAACTGTTTTGTGTCGACCATGACGTGCCCTGTTGTTCTTTTTGTGTTTCAGTAACTCATCGGAAATGTAATGAGGTTGTCACGGTTGATCAGGCTGCAAACGAATTGTTTACATCGGAATCAGCACAGAAGATCGAAACAAATTTACAAAACATTGCAAACGACACAAGTATCATAACTGCTCACAATAAGAAATGCCAGGATGTGCTTAATACACAGTTCGATGCCGGAGTTACAGGTATTGATACATTTTGTCAGGAACTTGTATCAAAGATCGATATTTTCAAGCAAAAGCGAAAGGACGAACTCGTAAAAACTCTGAACGAAAAGCAGGAACGAATAGAAACTAATATTATTTTGCTTGAAAACTTACAGAAAAGAATTTGTAATGAGAAGGATGTTTTAAAAGTCGTATTGCAGCAAGCAACCCCTGTTGAAGTGGTGGTAGAAACGAAGAAATTAAAGAGCAAACAAAACCAGCATATTAAAACAATCCTAGAATCATATGAACAATCGAGAAATTTCAACCTCCTTTTCGACTGCAACTTGAATGTTGATACGGTTGTTCAAATGATGGAAGAAAAATGTAGAATCAAATGTGAAATTAATCAATGCTTTTTGGGCTTATCTACAATTCCTCAGATGAAGCTTAAGCTAAAATGTACCACACATCTAGACTATCAGGTCAAAGACTGTTTCTGCAGTAGAAATGATACTGTAGTCGTTTTACCCAGTATCCAAAACCAAATTATGATATATAATATGAGTGGAACGCATATAAATTCGTGGTCGTCTCATAATATGAAACGTGGTCACGGTAAGAATTATTCACCGGCGATTGCTGAAGGGGGGCCGGGAGAACATGCTATTATTATTAGTGAGATACATGTCATAAAATTTGTGGATTTAAATGGACATCAAAAATCTGTTCTGCCATATAACTCAGGAAATGTTACAAGCATGGCTATTAAAGATCAACTCATTGCTATCAGTTTTCAGAACAGAATAGATATCGTTAGCAAACTGGAGGATGGTACTGGTGTGTCATTCGTTGCTAGCTGTCCTAAATTTCTTAAAATAGATTCAGAATCACGACTGTTCTATTATGAATCCAACAAACTTGTTTGCAGAACAAAGGAAGGAAAGGAACTGTTTAGTCATACAAATGACGATCTTGTCGACATCAGAGGAATGACACTTGATACCAAAGGAAACATGTACGTGTCGTCTGGTAGAAGAAATACAGTTAGTGTGTTATTCGGTGATGATAGATCGATTGCCACCGTTATACTCACTGCAAAAGATGGACTCACACGGCCATCTATTTTACATATTAGTCCTAACGGAAAACATCTTCTGGTTATTAACAATGATAATAGACAAATGTTGCTTTTTGACATTATTTAAATCAAACACTGGTACGGACACCGCAGCTTTGATTCTGCTGTTTTTCTTTTTAAAATGGATGCGAATTTATCAAGGAATCTGCGTTTTGAAATACTGCATATTTTTCCTTCTCCTTGTTCACTGCAGAAATGTTCAGTATTTTATTGAAATTGTTTTCAGACAACCCATATTATACTGACTAATTTCATTATATAAATATATTGTTATCTTCCGACATTTATAATTATAACTTTATGATTCACATAATTATGTTAATGTTATCACTTCGAAAGTTGTATGAATGCCATTTATTTATAACTACAGCGAGAAAAAAAAATAAAAGTCCAGCACTTCAATACAAGGACAAAGGCAGAAAACGAACCTAGCTTAATATTGACAACAACATATAAGAAACGTTTGGAGATATCAAAAGTGGTAATCAGCAGTCGTAACTCAAAGAGGTACAAACGAAAAGGACAAGAGGATAAACATTGATCTACAAAACACTACATAGTAAACATATAGATCGACCAACACGAACCCCACTAAAACCCGGGATGAACTGAGGTGCTCCGGAAGGGTTATCAGTTCCCGTTCCGCAGTCTGGTGACACCCGTCGTGTTACTTTTAAAAGACACGAACATCAGCTGACATCGAAATCGTGTTGACCACAAGCATGCGTAAACAATACAAATGACATTTATTAAACATTTACTCCGATAAAACAAAGGGGAGTAAAGACGCATTCAAACATCATTTTACGCAGAAATCGTTGCGTAACTACAACTAAAAAAGTAAAGAGAAATATAGCACTTCAATACAAGAACAAAAACAGAATAAGAAACCTAGTATTGACAGCAACATATAACCTTCTTCACCCAATTTGCTAAAATTATCATAAAACACTGCGAGTCATATTGAAAAAGATGATACAGCAAAAAGCTTACTTCATATACCATACTACGTCAAAATTCGAACAGTAACGAACCTCATCGATGGTGTGACAGTTAATGTGCTTGCCTCGAGTGTGGTAGATCATGGGGTTGAACCGCGGTAGAGTAAAGCCTAAAGCTATAAAATTGGCATTTGTCGCTTCTCCGCTAAGTACGCAGCATTAAAGGGAAAGACTGGTAGCTCTGAATGAGGATAATGTGTCCCAGTTACCCATTCTAGCCTTGCCATGAACATACAAGATGTTGGGCAGCTCGTTTTTGTGTTAGTTTTATTGGTGGTCCGTTGCAAGGCAACATTTTCCAATCATAGCTATAAAACCTCTGGGTTTTGTTTTCGCAATCTCGATTGCCACTCATTTCTCAATCCTAGTATCACCTTTTTAGCTCATCAGATCCAAAGATTCAAGTGAGGTTTTCCCGTCACCTGTCATCAGTCGTCCGTCAACTTTCACATTTTGATTTTGAACTTCCTCTCCATAACTACCAGGACAATCTTGGATGTGATACTCCTTTGATGTTCCTCTTCCAAAATTGTGTCCGGTGAACGTTTTTTTTCATCCAAGATGGCTGTTATGGCTTCTGATTGGTTGAGAAATCTTTTAAAATCTTCGTCAGAACCAATGGATGGAATGGGACCAATTTTGCCCCAAATAGTCCTTGGGTGGTTCCCTTCCAAAATTGTGTCTGTCCGTTGACCTCGTCAGTTATTCAAGATGGCCGGAGCGTCTGATTATGTATATATGGAATGCAAAGAAATAAATGCGATGACCATCATTTTCTTTTCATAATTATAAAATTTGCATCTTTAATAGTCTATGCTCAAAAATGTTATATATACTTGTATTATCATTAAATTCATCTAAAGGTGTGTGTTTAGCAATTTATTTCATCTAAAATCATTGCTGCAGTAACACGATTTATTGCTTATATTTTGACCGAAGTAATAAATTGTCGACAAAATGACACCTTAGACAAATAAAATTTGTAAGAAATGGAAATAGCAAGATTTAACGTTTGTCACGTAACACCAATCATTCAATCTTTCACATTTTTTGTTAAAGATCAATTTATTTTTTAAGTTTTAGAAATTTAGAATGTGAAATCAGGCAAAAATATTTCAATTCACTGAGGACGGCAAAAGATTAAAGAAATTGCAAACAACAATACATTTTACTTCATTCGACATGCGTTAAGCTTCCCGAGAATGATTTATTGGAAATTGATCAAGAACGGCATGCGTTTCCGATTTAATTCATACTTTGAATATTTGTTTAAATCAAATTAATTAAAAGAATGGAACAACAAATTATATATACATGCATTGATTTGCTACTCCCTTGGTCCCCGGTGTGTATAGAAATTGAGCATATAGTTTATCTGCTTTGCTCACAGTGACACTTTTTTGTGCATGAAAAGTCAAACAAAACATCATATTACTCCCATATCTAGGTTTAATTTTTTTTTCTAATCATACATAGTATTCCTTTTCCACAGATGGTATTATTACATAGCAATATAATCGATAATTTTGCTATGGTTTGGTTTTATGGTGTTTAACGCCACTTTCAACAATATTTCAGGTATATCGTGGCTGTCAATTTTATTGGTGGAGAAAACCACCGACCTGTCGCAAGTCAACAACAGACTTTATCACATAATGCTGTATACCTCGCCCTGGGTGGGTTTCGAACTCACAACATCAGTGGTGATAGGCACCAATTGCACAGGTAATTGTAAATCCAACTACCATACGATCACGGCCACGACGACCCCTTAATTAATATTATTATGTCTAAACACTATGTTCATTATCTTTTCGTAATCTTTTAATGCCAGTCCTTATGTAAATATCATCAACTTGAGTTTTCTAATTTTTGGAACAAATCAAATAAAACCCCATCTTAGAAATTCATCTTCCTTAAAGAAACTTGACAGGACTGATATGGGTTTCGTTCTTCTTCCACAGAGGAGAAATTGCTTCCGCTTTTCAATTTTTACGGTATACTCTAGTAGGTATTAACTGCAAATGCTTCTGTGTTTTTTCCTCCACCAAAAAACTGACCCGCCACGATATAACTGAAATATTGTTGAAAGTAGCGTTAAACACTATAACTCTAACCCTAACGCTGAATTCACCAGTAGATGAAGTTCCTCTAGAACGTCTTCATATCGGTCACTACAATATATTAACTTTACAATTTTTGAAAACGAATCTCTCAGGATTCGATTTCTACCAGCTACAACTTGTGGCTATCCGGAGAGAATCTACTCTTGAGGTGTGAAACCTATAATTAATTTCTTTAAGGTTTTCTACTAAATTTGTGTTTTTTCGAGCCTACCTGGCCATTTTATCTTAAGTTTAACCTTTCAAAGACCATACATTTTCTGAAACGTCCATGATTCCTCTACGTTCTGTCAAAATATCAGGCCATGTTTAAAGTCTTGCAGTGAAATGCCAGGCTATGGAAAATACCTACTCTAAAAATAGCTCTGTCATCCCCCAGAAATTTCCTATTTATAGGTCATGCATCAAATCCTCCATATCCATATTAAAATACAATTAAATCAATCAAATTTGGGCTCAAAATAATCCTTATACATTTAACTTCAATTATCAATTTAATTATTCCATTCCATTCAGTATTTGTCACAATACAACAAAGTGAAAGGAACTTTTTTTTTAAAAGGGACTACTTTTGTATATGTTCTTAGCTCTGATTGGTTGAATTACTGGTTTGACACCTAAAGAGCAACACAACTTGCTTCTCTAACCCTTTACTGGCCTTATTGCTATTCCTTAGGCAATATCAACCACAAAAAACCTCATAAGGTATGTGGCTGTCTAATATTTGCGAGTATAAGTGTTCAAATGCAAAGGTACCCCCTTGAAGATTTTTAATGAAAACATCTCCATTTACAGCTGTTGAGTTCAGACTGTGTAATATACCAAAACTTACCTATTCTCTTATATATTACAGTTATTAAGTTAATTTCTAACATAATAAGCAATTTTTACACATATATATGCCTCAGTTGTATATTTAATAGCTAAATACTATGAAATGTTTGCATTTAGCCCCCTCTTTTTTCGTCCCATAAAATGAGTTCACATCATTCTTAATTTTGTTAATTCATGCTTTAACCCCATAAATTATGTAGTTTAAGGCATGAAATAAGTTTTTGTATATAGATCAACAGTTGAAATTCCTTCTAATTCCATCAAATATGCAAAAATATGATTTATTGATATTCAAGTTTTGGAATTTCTTATGGTACAAAACTATAATTTCCCCCAAAACTCAATAAAAATATGCTTCCACATCATTTTTTCCCACTGTTTAAGTAAGCTGGATGTTCAAATGTACTGTTACAGCCAAATAATACTCTAAAACATGAAATCCAAATTGACAATTTGAAAAATTGACAGAAAATGCTAAGCAGTCAAAATATTTTTTCTGAGATCACTTAAATTACCAGGTTTTTACTACATAATTTTCAACTAAAACTGCTTTCTATAGCCTTATATTATTTTATAAGTACATTGTACATGTATTCTAACTGAAACTATCAAAATTTACCAGGAAAAAGTTGTAGGATTGAAAAAAATCCAATCATGATATCACCATATTCTATATTTGAAGTCAACAAACTGCTGCATGATGAAATTTTTTAAATTCTTAATATCAACCATATTTTCAATATTATATGCCCTTCTACTGCAAAAACACATTCAATAACATATTCCAAATAACTATAAAGTCATAAATAAAAATAAAATGAGTTGCAATACCCTCTGTCCATGTATATCCAGTGTTTGGGAGCAATATTCCAAAATATTACATAACATGCATTTCGACCATGTAATCTGACACCACAATGCATTTTGTAACATTTTTGTATGAAAAATGTCACTCTGTGTCTGTTGTGACATTATTAGGCTAATTTGAACATGATAGCAACAAAAGTTCAATTTGATATTTTTTAACTTAAGGTGTGAAACCTATAATTAATTTTATGAGTATCAACAGTTTTTTCAACACCGTATCTGTTTCTCGATACAGCCTCCCGATTACAGTGACCCGTGACCCAGATTAGCAGATCCCAGCAGTTTTTTTCTGAATAAGGTTGTTTAAACATCAAAGTCGGCAATGGGATTCACCGGTTTTGTTTACCAATGCCGTTCCGTTTTAGAAAACACAAAGGTCACGACCTCGCTTATGACGTAAAAATAATGACGTCTCAGCAGAGGTTATCAAGAATTGTGACAAGTACATTTTTGTAGGACGATGTTTGTTGATATTGCTGACACGACAGTTTCTAATTTGATATATGTTTAAAAAATAAAATGTTAAATAGCTAATTGTGTTGCTGAATTTTATTTATTTTTTGTCATCTTCACAGGAATTATCATTTAAATGTTGGGAGAATTTGGTGATAACTCCTGCTCACTGTTGATAAGTCCAGTTCAGCTCACGCGAACTTTGATACGAGTTTTGCTTATGGAGTCAGCAGGTAGATATAGCGGGAGGGAAGGATGATACATATAAGTTATTGATCTATTAAGTGGTGATTAGCTTTATAAAACGATGTTCGTGCCATCCGTACATTACAGTTACCAACCATCTATGAAATATGATAAGCTGATCTGGTCTTTATGAATTATTATAAACCGATCTTGTCTGATCTCCTTTCTAGTTCATGCATGTGGAGGCTAATGTTTTATATTACCTTTTTGTAATGTTAACGTTTTCATACCCTTTTATCTATGATCTAATTATTTTCCAACCAATTTTATCTATCGATATATTATTTTGAATTAAGTGGCGTCCATCCGAGGAATTTAAAAAAAAAATGACACCGCTAATATTTTGATAGTATTTATCAGGTTTTTGCCACAAACACTACCAAAGACGCTATATATACTCGTGCAGTACATGCTCTTTTTCATTGTTGATCTTTTTGATTATCCTATTTAGGCCCTTGGCTTACTTGCTACTGATGACTCTTAAATTATCTGGCTTTCCAATATTTTGCCTCTGAGCGTACCTGATGAAATGAGTTTCGTGCACTAAATTAGATATCTACATTTTTATTAGTTTTCTTTGTTGGTATATTTAAGGAATATTTGAAATTGTTGAACAGGTTATACGATATAACCTGGTTTGGGTCAGTTTACGTTTAATAAACTGCGAAGCGAAAAGCGTAAACTGACCCAAACCAGGTTATGCAAGTATAACCTGTTCAACAATTTCAAATATTTCTTATAATTTAATTTTCACAACAAAATTTAATGATTCCTCGATTTTAATTACGATTATTTCGTGTGACTATTTGAATTTGTCGTTGGCGGATGAACACGTGGTGACGTCACAATACCAACCCAGGTTATCGAGTATAACAAAAATTTTCTCCAAGCGGATTAGCCAATCAGATTGCAGTATTCAAATCAAATTAAATTATTATTTTATGTAAGGGAAATTTGAACAGTAATGGTAATGCCTCCCATATCAGTAAAGCGAACAGCCACCTCTCATCTCAGATCACTGAACACAAACAAAGACCAGCACATTTGCAGTTGGGATTTCAGGTCTTGACTTGGGATATGCACACATATATGGCGAGAATAAACTGATTAATTTTGTTGGTATTTAACATCAGCTTGTGTAATGTATATGGCCATGTTACTAATCTGTTTTTATTTTTGTTGTTTCTCAGTAATGATAAAACTTAGTCATCTTGTTTTTATTTTTCTATATTCTATAAAATGTGATATAAAAATTATTCTAACGGACACGATGTTATTATAAGATAAAACTGAATAAAATTGTCTAGAATTAAAACATTTTGATAATAGTAATAAATTAGCCATAATGTTGTCACCCGATATACCTGTGCAAGTTCCCATTTGGCTTGGTCCCGAACTCTGCATAAAACAATTGTTCATGGCCATGTGTATAATAATGTTAATTATTTATGTTTATTTGCAATTATCTTTGCTACTGAAATATAATTTTCATTGTACCATATTGTATTGCATAGTGTTATATTCCTTCAACCCCACATAGGGAGTAAGATTGTTCTTAATACCAGAAACAGAGCCAGCTTTTGATATAATAATTAAGTTAGTATAATTTCCAATGTAGGACAATCATCTAAAACATACAGGATATGTTATCTTTGTGTTAATTGTACTTTGTAAAACATTATTCCAGACTAGTCTTAAGCTATAATATTGAGATTTCAGAATGATTATAGTTATTAGGCAGCATTATAGGAAACAATGCGTGCGCATAGTATCCAAGATTGTAGGGTTTTAACCCATATACAATAATACGTTATTGTTTTATTCAAATAAAAATGCGATGACATCATTGAGTTTTTCTACTATTAAGCGCCCAATTTTTATATTTGCATGATGATATAAAATAAATTAAGAAAATATTTACCATACAATAACTAAGATAATCACGTGATGTCTTGCATACCGGTACATTTTAAGTATGGTGATAGTATCTTCCATTTAAGGGCAGATACCGCTGAACACAGGCATTAATCTTAGTATATTATCAAACACATATCTATAAAAAGATTCGCCTTATTCGATCTCTTAAAAAGTTTATATTCCGATACCAATATCTTGTCGAAATATATTCCGTCTCTGCAGAAAAAATTATAAGCGATGCATTTTCATATAGTGAAAATGTATAAAGATAAAGAAGTCGCAAATGTCAAGAATTTTTTTGTCAATGTGTGACGTAAAAATATTTTTGACATTTACGTCACCGAATATGGTACTGCTTTGACAACTATTTTACCTATTTTGTTCCTGTATTTAAATACTGTTACAGTGACAGCCGGAACCTTTGAACCGTAATGAGAGCGGGAGGTTTGGCGCCTTAAAATCTGATTCAACCCACCATTTCTTTAGAAATGCCTGTACCAAGTCAGGGTCATTACGGTTTTCACAGTTTTCCGGTTGTTGACTGATTTTGTCTGTTTATATAATTATGAGTTTTGACTTTCCCTTTGTAAGATTGTTCGGAGTTCGGTAATTTTGTTATTACCTTTATTTTATATATTATCAAACACATATCTCAAACACCCTTATATACTAATCATGAAAATAAAAACTATCATAACGTACTATTTCTAAAGGTTCACATAAATGCCTGTACCAAGTCAGGGTCATTACGGTTTTCACAGTTTTCCGGTTGTTGACTGATTTTGTCTGTTTATATACTTATGAGTTTTGACTTTCCCTTTGTAAGATTGCTCGGAGTTCGGTAATTTTGTTATTACCCTTATAAGCAGGAATCACTCGCATGGTCATTCATGCGCTACTTGGATTCAATAATTAGTAGTTTATGACAAGTATTCCGATTCACAGTCTTATTCTTTACCAGTACAAGATGAATGAATATGAGGAATCGTCACATACACAATTTTAATATGTTACAGATATTTCGAACCTGTACTTTCGGAAAAGATGATTTACAATGTTTTATTCAATCAGAAACAACATTTTTTTTGCCGGATCGAGATGAAATGAAGATTCCTTGTGGAAAACCTGATATGCATCTTTTGTTTGAGGATAGAAAATCATTTGAACTTGTAGTGTCTAAGGAAAAGATTAACTTTAACTTCAACGAATAAGAGAAAGAATTACACATTGTGTCCATGATATTGCAGAATTAAGATGTTATGGGGAATGTCTGTTTTATTTGTACTAAGCTACACATCATATGAAATGTCAGTGGGGACCATTTATTAAATTTCTTTCAATTAAAAACAAGAAGTGGCCATGATTGTGCTGTTTTTCGGTGGATCCATGCGAAATAAGCAACCCTCGTAGGTAGTGGATTTCAAATACATCATTGGTGCAATGTATGATATAAATTCACAGGAATCATAAATTCCAATTCTCTATGGTGACAATTTTTTGGCCAGATCAAGACGCCTTTTTGTAGATACCTGCCAATACAGTAATAAGTTAATTGAACTTTTAAGTTCGGAGGAAAGATTTATAAAGTATCGATAACGAAACAACAAGACCGGTAGGGGACCTCACACACATTATTTGTATCATTGGCGCTTTAAAATCTGATTCAACCCACCATTTCTTTAGAAATGCCTGTACCAAGTCAGGGTCATTACGGTTTTCACAGTTTTCCAGTTGTTGACTGATTTTGTCTGTTTAAATACATACGAGTTTTGACTTTCGCTTTGTAAGATTGTTCGGAGTTCGGTAATTTTGTTATTACCCTTATTTAGCAAAGCATTTGAACTTGAAATTTCAGACAATAATTTATTTTTGGGAATCAGCAAACCATAAAATAACTACCCATTTCCGAAAGATTTAGACGAATGGTGGAATTGGTGGAGATAACCACACAAACTTCATTCTTCCAAAGTTTTATTCGAATTGGACTTGCAGTGTTAGAGGAGATAGAAATAAATGTTAACGACACCGATGACGGACAACAGCAGTAATGGGAATATTTCATATAGCCCAATTCTGGTTCGGATGAGCTTAAAATGTTAAAGACAGGCTTAAAGTGACAAACTGGCAGAACATGGAAATAACCACAGATGTCTCCGAAATTATTGCATCGCATGCTTAAGGTATCGGGTGAAACACAATCAAGGGAACAGTAGTGTTGCACTTAGGGGTATAAAATAAAGGTCTCTGAATTGTCATCAAAGATTATTTTCTGTTTTGTACTATCCATAAAGTTTAAGAAACTTAAACGTTATGTAGATTGGTGCATGGGAAATGTTATTTTGACCTGCAGACAAATTGTTCATTAAGAGCTGTTAACGGATACTACACAGGACTATAACATTAATTTAAATACTTTAAACTGTGTTATATTTATTATTTTGTAACTAGTTCAACATTTTCTCATATTTGAACATATATCAAACATAAATAATGAACAAAAAATCTTAAATACATACAATATTCATTCAATAGTTCTTGCAAATAATTTTGTCAGAAATTTGACCATTTGTCAACTCTTCTGAAACTATTAATTCTAATCTTCAAACCTCATAGTTGTGCAAAATAGAAACTGAACTTTTACTATATCCAATAGAAATTTAAAATTTTGTATCAGATTACATATGTGAATTAAATTTTTGAAATCAAAAACACTAAATTTGGTTACGGACACTACATACAAATCATTGAGAGAAAAATTTATTTTCATTTAAAAATATGCTTTGAACTGTATTTCCTTTGGCATTAAACCATGTCAATTTAAAATAGGAGTATTCTATTTCTGTAAACAAGTGATTCTTGCAAAAATATTTAAGAACAATTCTGATGAAAAGTAATGAAATTTCAGAAAACTGTTTGTTTTCATATGAGTTTTAACTTAATATTTAAAAATAAACCTATTTCTATTTTGACAAACATGTAAAACATAAGTAAATGTTCTTTTATGAATGCAGGGTAGTCAATGAATCAATACAAATCAGTTTAAACTCTGGTTACGGATACTACATAATTATCTGTTCAGCAGAAATAAACATATCTGTAGTCTTTTGACAACTTTTTTGAAATGTCTTCTAGTTCCTCAGAATCGAAAACAAAATGAGACCGTTTGTCACTCATTGTTGGCTCGGCTACAGTAGCTACCAACTTATCATCAGTTTCCCAAGATATATCTTGTTTGTCTGGCCAGATGTATGTCTTCCCACTTTTTTTTATATATTTTAGTTGAAATTCTTGGTCATCAATATCAAGAATTTGTCCAATGCATACTGTGACTGACTTTCCTTTCTTTGTTGGAAATAATACTGCTGCAAGCACACCTGGTTGGAAATGTTCTTTATTTATAGATACTGATTCTTTTTCAGGCTGAGTATTCTCACTATCTGTTTTCCTGGTCCATTTCTATGTTTTCCTGTTGATTTGAGTCTGTATTTTCCAGATGATCTATTTCCATGTCTTCTTCTTCCGACTTCCATGATATCTTGTTCTGTTTCCATGTTTTCTAACTGCTTTCTTGTTGTACTTTTCAATACTTTTAATGTTTGTGTTTCCGATCTGTGGCAGTAGTCAATATTTTGACACTGATCAATTTCCTCTAAGCAATTCAAACAGTAGCATGACAGTTTTCTAGTTTCCAACTTATAGTCATGTCCTGTACTTCTCACGGCATGTAGTTTTCTTGTTCCTTTCAATGTGTTTACATTGGTTTCTGGTCGATCTCTCTTAATACCTTTAACTAATATAAACTGTCGTTTCGAGACAGTCTTTTCTTCTCCCTCAGTTTGAGATTTAATTGATGTTAACCTTTGTTCACAATGATCAAATACATCTTGTGATGTGCCAATTATCTTCTTTGAGTTAATAACTGCCTGGTAGCAGGAATTTTTTATGTCACTCTGTCAATAATTCCTAAGCTCTAAATCAAATTAAGGACAATTCGATTCCTAAGGTTCTTGGAAAATCAATTGAGGCATTCTATATAAAACAAACTATCAATGGCAGATAACAATACATTTTTCAGCCAATAACTATTTATGTACCCTTGATTGAGAATTTTGTCACAAATATGTAGCACATTTCTAATAACGAGTATGCCAACAACTTTTCAAAGAAATATACTTAGAAGCATATCAACACTTCGAACACATTTCTCATAGCGAATATACCAATAATTTGTCACTGAAATATACTAAAAAGCATATCAACACTTCGAGTACATTTGTAATAAGAGGCATACCAATAACTTTTAACATACAAATGCTATAACTATTGCAAATATTCATTAAGTTATGAAAACCTTTCTTAATAATCACGATGCCTCTGCAAATGGAGCCACTGTGCACTATGTGAAAAGGATTGAACTTCATATTTAACTAACAGGGGATCATATTGTCATTAATCCTCTATTCTCATTGTCGTCTTCTGAACCAGAATGTTTTGTTCGGAATCTAACTTTTAATATGAAATCCACCGAGCGTTTATTTCCAGAAATTTTGTCAGGAGAACATTCATTGTGGTTACGATTATTCGGAGCATCTTCATGTTTTACGATATGCTTGTTTATCAATTTTCCTGTTAATAACAGAGTTCCACATGCCCCCACCTGTATAGCTTGGCATCTTTTGTCAGTATACTTTCTAGTAAAAAACATCTTTGACATCTCCTTTTTGATGGGAAAATTGAAACAACCATATATTATTGGGTTTAAAGCACTCTGAAATAATGCAATAGTTTCTGCAAAGACAATGACAGGAGCGGGGATTTCATATGTGTTGTTACTGTATATTTGAATAAGGGTGGACACAAAGTAAGGTGTCCAACATGTTATAAATGTAACGATTATCACAAAGGTCATTTTGAGTGTTTTTATCTTTGCTTTCGATATCACAGTGTATATTCTAGATGGGTTCGATATGCCACTATTCTCTGCATTTGCAAGTTCTCTCCCTTTCTTCCATATACAAGAAGCAACTTTTATGTAGCAATATGATATGATAAATGCTGGAATAACTAAAATGTAAGAGGTCATAAAGGTGAAATATAACTTTCGTTGCCACTCAGCATTGTACCCGCTACTTGAACAACTGTATTTAATGCGACCATCGGGCAACCATTTCTCCACTGTTTGAACAAATATTAAAAGCTGGGGTGATGCAAAAATAAAAGCTAGCACCCAAGATGCGGATATATACTGTTTTGCTCTGACAATTGCAAGAACTGAGGAATTAAACCTCACTGGATGACACAATGATAGATATCGATCTATACTCATCGATGTTAAGATGAATGTTGCACTTGCTAAGGTGACAATTTCCAAATATGTTAGTAACTTGCATGCAACTGCACCTAATTTCCATTCTCCAAATACTACAAATAATATTTCGGTTGTCATGGTAATGAAACAAATCAATAAATCACCAATGGCAAGATTCATTATGAAAAGGTTCACTCGACTTTTTCTAGCCTTGTATCTGCTACATGTAAGAAGGATAACGATGAATACATTCCCAACGATAGCTATAACCATGATAAATATCAAAGTAGATACACGTTGTATGACGTCTGTAGTCCATATCTTTTCCAGTCCGCTCTCAATATATGGTGTACTCGTAGAAACACATGGTCCAGATTCATTCCTAGGAAAAATGAAATAACACTCTTTGAATGTGACAACTTGTTCTGGCAGATCTCTTTCCATCTCATTTGTTAATTCCATTTCATTCCATCAACACTGTATAGTAAGTTTCATTCAGTCTTCTACAAAATACAAATAAAAAAGTTCGAATCTCGCTCAGGCGAGGTGTGCTCGATGCAACATTATTTGAAAAAGTGTGTCAGTGACTTGAGACAGGTTGGTGGTTTTCTCCGGATATTCCGATTTCCTCCACAAATAAAATTGACCAGCAGTATATAACCGAAATATTGCTAAAATGGCGTTAAACACCATAGCCTTAACCATAATCCCCTAATTACAATAATAACAAATAAATTAATTTGATGTGTTTAAGAGATTTTGATCGGATAAAAAATGGATGTTATTTTCCATAGAATTTTTTATTAACCGGAAGACACATGTTGGGGTCTCAATTGCGAAATTTTTTAATCTTAACTCTCTTTAAGCAATTATTATCCGTCAAAATATTTTTAGGACAAGAAAATTTTTAATTAGGAATTAATTGATAAGGATTGATCACAACGTTTTGTTCGGTTCATTCGAAATAAACTCAAAAATGTGGTACACACCCTTGCGTAACCCGCTTCGCGGGTTACACAGTGTGTACCACATTTTTTAGTTTATTTCTTCATGAACCGAAAAAAAAATTGAGATCAATCCTTAAATACATTCTGTCATTTTTGACATATTTATCATTCTGCAGGATAAACCTCTCAGAACATAAAATGCATGTACATGAGCTAAAGCACAAGGTAGAAATTTGCAGCTAGCCATCATTTCTCACCTGTTTCTAAGCTTTATGCAAATACATTCTATACTCAGAAACAACAAAGTTCCATTCATTTTTCTATGCCATCATATATCGAAAGATGTTTATCTATAGATTAACATATTTAGTATCATATTATTTCCTTTAAATGGCCGATACAACTGAAATATTATTGAAAGTGGCGTTAAACACCATAAACGATAAACCAAACCTTAAATGGCAGATATAAAAGATAGTTACTACATTTTTCAGTTAATATACAAGTTGACCAGTACAGCATTTGTTTCTTAAATTTTAAATCTATTACAGACATCACAATCAACACAATACAACCACAGACAATGCACAATATTAAATGACACATCCACTATAAATTAAATTTAAAACGAATGGTAGAGGTACTGTATTCTGTTCTATATATTAAATAATCCAATAAATCCAGCAGAGTTAATTAAATATATTCCATTTTTGTTCATGTGTATCTAGATTATATTGCAAGAAGGCATTTATTTTTTTTTGAAACTTTTTCTGTGTATTTTATTTTACTTAAGAAAATTTCTATGGTCTGCTACTCGTTGGCAGAGATTTATCTTTGTAAGAAGATTGTAAATGCTTCATATAACAAAGGATCGAATGCTTAATACACTCTGATAGAAGGTCGCTAGTATAACGTTGTAATCATCACGTAACAAGTCAATATGTCCTTGCCTATGGCTAGATTTAATTCTACGGTGGAAATGACGGATATTCGTTTTACTTTCCTTTGTAGGTTCATTCGAAAATAATCAATGACCAGGAAGTTACCAAGGTCACATGTACGATATCTGGAACATTGTGAACTGCTTGGGGGACGCTCTGTGGTTGCCATTGCAATAGAATGAAAAACAAATACAAAGCAAAAAATACTACACTGTCGAAAGCAGTTTCGAAATCGAATAGAAAAATGGTAGGGAAATGTTGCATAAAATCTCAACTTGGATAGGATAAAATAAAGTGACACATCAGTGAAGAATAAAATCCCAGCGCAAGCAGAATAACGTATCACTATTAAACCAAATAATCACAATGGGGAGACATGAAATTATATGTGGGAGACAATATTGCTAATAGGATAGACAAAATAATCCCACTGAAATAGAGAACGCAACATTGGAGAAAAACAGTCACAATCCGGATACAGACATTCGTCAGCTAGACATACAATCACTAATTCGATAGACGAACTAAACCTAGTGACATATAAGATCCAAGCTCAAATAGAAAATGCCACACTTCGGAAACAAAAAAAAATCACAATCCAGAGACACAACAGTACATCAGCGAGGCATGCAATTACTAATTGAATAGGCTATATAACAGCATATTTGGGGATAACATTTAGCGAGGAAGCAAAATGGAATAAACATGTAGAAAATTTAATAAAAAATGTCTCTAAACACATATGTGTTTTGTGTAAATTGAAATATAATTTAAATAGACAAAATTTAGAGAAATTATACTTAATTTACATTCGACCAATATTTGAGTATGCATGTGAGTTCTGGGACAACTGTGGTGTCTCTAATTCGTGCAAATTGGAGAGGCTACAGTTGGAGGCAGCTAGAATTATCACCGGACTTCCAATCTTTACCAACACAGAATATCTATATAGAGACACTAGATGGGAGAGATTGGAAGAAAGAAGAACTAGGAAAAGGTTCCAATTATTATATAATATCTAAAATCGTTGGAACACCCTCTTATTTACTCGATCTTATTCCCCCAACAATCCAAAGTACGACTATTTATCCCCTTCGAAATGGCAACGATATTATTGTTCCATTCTGTAGACTATCTTTAGCTAGAGATTCTTTCGTCTCAGCTACAGTAAGGGAATGGAATAACCTTAATCTTTCAGTGCGTAATCTTGACACATTATCTAAATTTAAAAAGGCAATCCGCAGTTCAATCTCAATGCCAATTCCGAGACACTATTCTTATGGTCCTAGAAAACTAAATAAAATTCTGACACAGCTTCGCTGCAATGCATCCTTCTTGAATTACGATTTATGTAAAGTTAAAATTTTATCAAATGCTTCCTGCAACTGTGGAGCACCATGTGAAAAGTCTCACCATTTCTATTTTGATTGTGATAAATATACAGATAATAGGGAAATAATATTTAATAGTCTTAACTGGCTACCTTCTAACATTAATATTGATGTACATCTACTGACAAAAGGAAGTGATCTCCTAACATATCAAGAAAATATAACTATTTTTAAACAGGCTTTTAAATATATCAAAGACTCCAGAAGATTTACAATTGTTTAAATGATCTAAAGATCCAACACACATCTCCAAAAGTATTTATTCTCTTTTCTTTTTTCTTTTTTTTCGTATATTGTTTTTGTATATAATCATTCTTTGTATATTTAACTCTATGCTATTATATACATATTATATCATTTCATTGCGCATGTTAATCCACATTGTAAATTATTGTATTCGGGAGAAGACTTCATAAGTTGGAACAACTTGTGTTCGATCCCTATTTGTTATATTTAGCAAATAAAAATATGCTTAAACTAAAACAGCACTGAAATATAGAATCACATCTCAAATAGATAACACAGTTAACTTAGACAACGAAAGCAGGGTAACGACGTCAGCCGAAATATTGAAGCAAGAGTAAAAAAAATAATTACAGCAACATCAAGGCTAGGACACCAAAGTCCGAAATCAGACCAGATATTCTATCAAATAAGCAATTTTTAACTATATCATTGCTAAAACAAGTTACATTCAATGAAAATGATGATGATGTCCGCTTCCCGATTTCAAGCCAAATAAACAGTCACTGCGTGATCACGCTAATCTTTACACCACCGATAAGGCTTACATACTACCACATATTTTTATGCATAATAATGGCTTACTTAGCGTATACATGCATACTAAGTAATTGTTTACATAAAGAAATAAAATCCGAATTTTGTAGAAATGTTCCGAAGGGAACGTCGCCATCTATTGAATGCACGTTCAACTCCCCTTCTTTATGATTTCTATGCTTTACACAAATTATTCTCGACAGCAATAGTTCTTAGAAATTCCCGATATGAATGGATGTAGAAATTTTACCGCTAACAAAAAGAAAAGTCATTATTTAGATATTGCATTATTTATTTGTTATTTTGTCTCTTTACAAAAGAAACTTCGACAAAGACATAAATATTTACACAAAACAGTGTCCATTGGTACATAATGTGTGACTATCATTGACAAGATGTTCTTGTTTGTGCCTTCAGAAAAGCTTGAAGATACCCAAGGGGTTATCAGAAGTCGGAAATTGCAGAATTAACCGACAATGCAATGACCTAAAGAAAAACTGACAGTGATTTACAAAATACAGAGGAAACTAAAGATTGAGCAAGACGAACCCCACTAAATCATGAGTGAACTCAGGTGCTTCGGAAGGGTAGTAAATCCTACACCTCTCTAGTGGCATCCGTCATGTTAAATTTGTTATTGCATTTGGTCCTTTATGACAATATATGTTGTTTTTCATGTGTGTATACTATTGATGTTCATACTCTTGAGGAGAGGGTTGGAATCCCATTAACTGGTTTAACTCTGCCACATTTTTGTGTCTGTCCGCAACTATGACTTGGATTTACAAGGTCATATGTCATGGTTTTTCTTGTGTTGAATGGCCTCAGGTTGCTTTGTTGATATTGGTGGTATTGTTGATCATCACTGTTTAAAATGTCTTTTCTATAGCTTGGAGATACAATTGTGTTTGAACTTTATTGGTTCGTATCTAAAACATCCCTATACATAAAGAAATATCTACTAAATTGCTTTCTCTGTGGTCGTCTTTGTAAATGGTTTACTATGTGAAGTCCATAATTGTCTAATACAGAATGCAGGCAAAATCATCAGACTGTTTCCTAGCGAATCAAAGATTATATCGAAGTTGCTAGTTACATCAGAATATCATAAAATTGAATAGTAGATTCGAAAGTAGATAATTACGCAGAGATAATTATTTTTATCATATTCCGTCACATAATGAAATCAATCAAATCCAGTCTTTACCACATCGAATTGTTTCATATTAGGCAAATTACTGGATTTTGCAGGATTTTCATGAACTTGTATTTTAACTGATTGCTCACTTCTACATAAATATCAAAATACCGTAGTATGACACCACAGATAGGGGTAGTCATGTTTCATACCTTGACCTACACCTAGAAATTGGTAGTGAGGGCTGAGTAAGAACGACTCTTCACGACAAAAACAAAAGATGATTTCAAATTTCCATTGTAAACTTTGCATTTATACACAAAATGTATTTTTCATTCCAGCAGAACCTGCATATGAAGTATATATCTATGAGTTGATATTCCAGAGAGGTTGTGCATGCTCCCATGGTTGCTACAAATAAGGAAGCTACTAAACCAAGGGTTTTTAGTGCTAGTGGTTAGGTTGAAGTCATCAGTTCGAACGCTTTACGATCGTCATCATGACTTGGTTAACCGTTACGGAATATAGTTGTGTTACAGATGATCACGGTTGTGTTCCTTTTCTTGTAGTCTGAATCTCGTTCACCTTCCCTCTTTCATGACTTGCCCTTCGGTATTTTCGTTAATTTATCACAAACTTTCTAACAAGAGTAACGACAAGTGTTAGTGGTGGAGGAGAAACTGCATACAACTCCGGAGCATCTGCGCTCACTTCCGGTTTTATGCGAAGTGTTTTGTCGACCATTGCTTGTCTTTTTGGTCTTATTCCTTTGGCCATTTAGCAACTACATTGTGGGTCCTTCGATTTACGATGTGGACCGCTTTGGTATCTTCCAACTCTTCTTGCACATATAATTAGACGAATGCATAACATGTATCAATAGACAGCCAGGACAAAACAATGCATGGAAATTATCTTTGACTACATAAATAGTATTCGTTTGTTAAATATTGGTAATTTTACGACAATTGTAGTCACTTCTCTCAAGCTTCCAATTCGATTTTGAAATGCAATGTATCCTGACAAGTACATTAGCATACTTCACTCATTTCCTTATTACATTTATCAATGTCCATTGCAAATTATGAAAAGAAAGTGTAAGCAGTGGTGGTCAATAATTCCACCAATATTAACCAAACGAACAATTACCTCTCAAAGTATATATCTCATACTTCCATGAATGTTTATTTGTATTGAAACTGCTAACTCAAGCACTTTATCAATATGAAGCATCCCGTTTCCATCAAATGACTATGGTTTTAAGTAATAAAACAAATTACCTGCTTAATATGATAAAATTGAATGTCTATTTGTATCCTTATCCGTTAGTAATAATGAATAAAAAAAGCATGGCTTTATAAAAAAAAATTAATACATCACCGAAAAATACCCTCAAATCTAAAAATTATTTGAATGAATATTTTCGTAGCTGAGATGAACATAGCATACATTTTAGCTATTTAGTTTACAATTATGAAACTATTATTGTTAATTTATCTTTCCTCAACGTATCTGTATATCGTTTGATTTGATTTTAATAATAATTAATAAAAAAAAAATCAAAGTTAAAAAGTCATAAAATTTATAATACATAATATTAAATTGATTATTTACCTTAAAATGGATTATTTTCCAAGAAGCATCGTCTTTAGCAACTTAAAGTTCTAACATCCAAGAAAAATCCAATTTGGAACCTTATATATCAGTCTTCATTTACTATAAATTGATAATCGCGCTTGATTGAATTCTGACATCAGCAAAATAATTACATAAATCATATCTTAAAAGCCATAGAAGTAAACAGTATATGATAATTGATTAGGAGTAAGTAAAATCACTATGTTTTTATTGATAGCGGAAATGTAGCTCGTAAGAAATATACAAATATCTTTTTAGTTACAATTAATTACAATTGAACAGGACATAAATGTCTAATACGTACGACCTTAAGGATTTTCTAGATTTTAATCTTAAGACCTATGGTTTTATTGCTCCCAAAATTTTAAATTATTTGGCTTTCCAGTCTTGCGTACCTTGAGCGTTATTCCAGAAACGCGTCGTGTGCACTACATTTGATATCTATGTTTTTGCTATGGTATCATTTCGCATTGTATTTTTGTATTATTGACAAATTGTTCTTTATAGTGATGAAGCTGCTCAAGACCATATTCAGGGCTGCGTGAAACTACGATGATAACTGTAGGGTGCGAGCGGATCGTACTTTTTGTCAGTAGCGATGATGAATTATTTTGTATTTATCTGATGCTATTCTAAAATTAACTTTAAAATTTACTAGGATTCAAGATCATGTTCTTATTTAGAAAGAAACAATTCTGTTAAGTTGAAGTCATCACTTTGACAGTTTTACGGTCGTCATCATGACTTGATTAACCGTTGTTGAATATCTATGCTACAGATTACCACATATATATTCCTTTGGTCGTTACCACAACCACATCCTACTCTCCACTGTTATCAGGTTTTTAGCAAACGTAGCACGACGCGCTCTACCTCTGGAGCAGGAAATGCTTATCTTTACGAAACATCTTAGCTCACCCCATTTTTTGTTCAGGTCCAGTTGCTCAATATTTAGCTTTCTTTTTTTCCTTTTGGCCATTGTATTGTCTGTCCTCCGATGTACAGCTTTTGATTAACCTTTTGCTATCTTCAGACTTTTCGAATGCAAAAGCATATGGTATTCCCTGACCCCTGTCCTGTGGTACGTCGTGCTATTGACTAATGTTTTGTTTTCTAATCAGGGTTTTTCTTCATACATATTTGTCTTTTTTTATTCAAATGTTCTCATAATTCGAGCATCTCGTTGATCTTCAATAGTCGGCATTCGTCATCTTACGATAAGAACTACACAAATTGTTAAGTGTTTGATCAGAAATGAATTTATAGTTTAAGTATAGAAACCGTAACAGATAAATGTTAGCGAAAACCGAAGAAGCAACACGAATGGACAATCCACAGACATTGGCAACATTGGGTACACAAGACACAGGAGGAATACAAACAAAGCAACAACAAACCCCCTCCCCCCCCAAACAAAATCAAGCGAAAAAAAACAAAACACAGAAAACCAACGAGTAAGACCAACTCCACAAAAAACGGATTTAAACCCAGTTACTCGCAAAGGATAAACACCCCCCGTTTCTTAGAAGACGTACTCCGTGTTAATCATATTCAATCCGGTCAAAGTATTGTAGGTGATAGAGAAAATAAGAAATCTACATAAAATGAAAAAAGATCCATTGCTCATTGTGCTATTTTCTAAATTGCTAAGCAAAAACACATTATCCTATTTTGTATTTTTTTTAGTCCTTAATTAATTATCATAATATATATGTAATTTACTGATTTGTCTGTATATTTGTTTTCTTACGCAACAAACAAACATCATATAACTTACTCACCGATTTAATATTCTTCCAAGCTATTTATATTGTTAAACCTTGAATGATTTGTTAGTAACTGAATCAACCTTAACCAATGCCAAAATTGCATCAATATCAACTCATATAAACACCAGACACAGTCTCGGATAAAATGGTTTACATGGTCAAACATTAAATATCGATATATCTATTCTTAATAAAAACATTTCATACTCTGATTGATCATCATTGTATCTGGATTTTAATCCATCTGTACATTTATATGGATTAAATCTAGATTGACTATCCAGACATAAAACAAGAAGAGTTTGAAGATACCAAAGGGGTAAGCAGAATCCGTAAATCGAAGGACAGACAAACTGCATTTCTCGTCTACCAATAAATATAAAGTAAACAGCGATCGTAGTACAAGTAGTTGTTACTTAACATTATCTATATACAACCAAGGAAAACATATTTGATAATTTTCTTGTTAAATATCAGCTAAGTGTAGTCAAACACTAATAAAACAAGCTGCATTTCTCGTCTGTAAATAAGGGTAATAACAAAATTACCGAACTCCGAACAATCTTACAAAGGGAAAGTCAAAACTCATAAGTATATAAACAGACAAAATCAGTCAACAACCTGAAAACTGTGAAAACAGTAATGACCCTGACTTGGTACAGGCATTTCTAAAGAAATGGTGGGTGGAATCAGATTTTAAAGCGCCAAACCTCCCGCTTTCATTACGGCCCAAAGGTTCCGGCTGTCACTATAACAGTAGTTATAATTTATAACAATACTGGAACAAAATAGGTAAAATAGTTGTCAAAGCAGTACCAAATTCAGTGAAGTAAATGTCAAAAACACTTTTACGTCACGCATTGATAAAACAATATTTTTGACATTAAATGAAGCAAACAGCGATTGCAGTTCAAGCAGTGTTACTTTAATATTACCTAGAATAAATGTCAAAAACACTTTTACGTCACACATTGATAAAAAAATATTTTTGACATTAAATGAAGCAAACAGCGATTGCAGTTCAAGCAGTGTTACTTAATATTATCTAGAATATATGCAACCAAGGAAAACATATATGATAAGTTTCTTATTAAAATATCAATTAAGTGTACTTGAACACTAATTTGAACTTTTTATATTATTTTTTGTTTTGTATTGAAAACGATTTAAAGCTGTCATGTTGAAATTGCAATAGCGACCATGTGTGAAACAAAGATAACAAATAAGTATTAAGAGGGTGCAATGAGTGTCATATGTTCTTTAAGAGAATATTATCAGTAAGACAGGGACCGTCGTGGTCGTGATCGCATGGTAGTTGGATTTACAAATCCCTATCCAAACAGTGCCGATCACCACTAAAGTTGTGAGTTCGAATCCAGTTCATGCGAGGTGTACTCGATACAACATTATGTGATAAAGTCAGTGACTTACGTCAGGTCGGTGGTTTTCTCCGGTTACTCCGGTTTTCTCCACCAATAAAACTGACCGTCACGATATAGCTGAAATATTGTTGAGAGTGGCGTTAAATACAATAATCCTAGCCCTAACTCTTATTAATAAAGCAACTGTAGATATATAAATTTGCTCATGACATGTTTCCCTGGAATAATCTTGATCAAAAACGCCACTGGTGATAAATGATCGTAATTGTCTGTTTCTAAATAATGTAATATATTAAAACTAAGGTCAATCCTCCTCTATACGTGTGAACTAAAGTAGACATTTACGTTTTATTAACAGAAGCAAAACAATATTTTCAATATCAATATTCTACCTAAAGAGCTTCCTTTCTTAATTTGACTAATGGTGAGATGAACTTAGAGCATAGAAGACAGTAAATTGTTAAAGCTATACTTGGTAAACAGAAGACATAAAAAGATAGGATGGACTAATTAACTATATGATATCACGACCACGGTTAGTTTACACTATAATCTGTTAGTAAGTCGAATACAATTTAATGTTATATTAATATCTTTTAGTTGTATTAAAAAGAGATTGAAGATTCCAAAGGGGTAATCAGAATCCGTAAATCGAAGAAGTACAGACAACACAATGGCCAAAAGAAGAAGGTCAAAGGGACAAACAACGATCTACAATATATACACATAACACTATAGATCGAGTAACACGAACCCCACTAAAATCTAAAGTTTGCTTTTACATCTACTTATGAATTTCATTATTTGCTCTTTTGCCGATTCTATACGTACACATTCACGTGTTGACATGTCTGTGATTTGGTAGTCCTGTGTAGGCCCTTTGGATTTATTGCCTCAAAATAGTTATAAATCAGTATATTTTCAAATATTTTGTCTTTGCGTATCAGATTATGCTTATTAAAAAAAATTACTGAATTGACAATAAAAAGAAACCCCCAAATTGCTGGAGTTTTTACACGAGTGTGACACAGACACAATCCCAGAATTGTATCAATTTAGGAAAGATGGGTGGTAATATTACACTTACGACCATATTTAGTCAGTATATTATTAGTAATTTAAAATAATACTCTTAGCAAAATCTTCCAAACCACATTAGTGGATATTAATTGATCAGGATCTAGAAATATTTATCAAATTTAAGCATTCCAACTTACTACATGTACATGTAATTAATATTAAGTATTGCTCAATTGGAATCTGCGTGCAATCCTGTTCCGTATCCCCTGAGATGCATAGCATGTTGAATCATTTGTCTCAAGAGAGAGATGTAGCCTTCAAATGACACCTTGGAAGTTCTAGTTTGATTTGTTTTTCTAGTTCTTTCTTAATGAAATGAAGAGAAAAAAAATTAAATAATGTCTGAACTTGTAATCTCGGACAAGTAGTAGAAACAGAGCGACATCCCTAAAAAGCATACACACGACCGCTTACGTTTTTGGGTTTGTACAAGCATCTCAATAAAGAGTGGCTGTGTTAACTAAATTATGGATCCAAACATGCCCTTTTAGCGAAAACAAATTTCAGTCATTCAGTCATGCATGTACCTGTCTTCCACATGTGATAACTGAGTGAGCAGCATTGTTGCAAAGAACACCGAGTCGAAGCCTTGAGTTTTATATATAATATATTTATGGCATAGTCTGATTTGTCTCATAATCATTGGTTGTTTGATGTTGTGCTTTGCTTGGTGCTTGTTGGCTAAAACAATATACATATATTGGAAATTAGAAATAACTGAGACACAACTGAATTGAAAAGGTCATTTATTAGAAATTGAAGAGCATACTTATGGTTAAACTAAGCATGAATAAAAACATACAATACAATTTGGTGAATTATGCGGGAAAATGACTACTGAACTAAATTGTCAATAAAATTAAGTAAAATGCAAAACAAAAAAACAAACTAGACAAACTGTAATGAATTAAATACAATTATGAAAATATTTACATATACATCAATCAAAGGGGAGAGGGATTCCGCACTGTAATAATCTAAAACAAATACTAGTTTTAAGGAATGGTGTTCAGGAAGAGCTTGGTGGGTTAGATTTATCCAACATTATCATTGGCAATTGACAGCGAAGTACATGAGCGAATCAAGTGATTCTGCACAGTGGCCATATTTTACATTCTTCATTTTACAGTCCTACTCCCTTCCTTAAATTATACCCCCCTTATTTTCCTGTAGACCAGATCGTACTAACTTATTCCAAAACCAATCGACTGACTATCATGTACATTTATTATTTGTTATATGACAATGGGTAGTGATATTACAGCACATAGAATGTCGATAGGTATGTTTTATGCAAGAGCCTACTCATCGTTGCTTAAAAGATATTCCATATTTTTTCGTTTTGGCATCATTGACTTCCTTAGTTTAGTGAGTCTTTTCTCAAATTTTGGTCGATTTATAGCACGTAATTGTTATTCACCATTTACTATTAATATCCAATTCACCCTATTTTTACTACTTTTATTAGATCTTGGTAACGACGTCCACCCAAACCCCGGCCCACAAGATTATGAGCTCTCTATATTTCACCTCAATGCTCGAAGTGTTCGAAATAAATTATCTTACCTGGAAGATATTGCCACCGAGTCCTCTATAATATGTGTTACAGAAAGCCACTTAGATACAAATATAATTGATAATGATATATTAATTGATGGGTTTTCTGATCAAATATTAAGGAAAGATAGAAATTGTTTTGGGGGAGGTGTTCTCGTATACACATCACAGGATATTTGTGTGAAACCTAGATACGATTTAAACTTTGCCTCAGGAGAGATAATTTGGTATGAAGTTATTATTCCAAATTTTAAAATTCTAATATGCACTGTTTACAGATCACCTGGGTCTGTGGCTGCATTTTGGGAAAACTTTGAATACTCTATAGAACAAGCTATGAATTATGCATCAAACATAATCATAAATGGTGATTTGAATGTTGATTTATTACGTGAAAACAACAACAAATTATTAGAAATTATTTCTGAATTTAATCTCACGAATGTAATTAAAGAACCCACAAGGTATGGTGCTCTTCTTGATCCAATCCTAGTGTCCAACTTAGATATTGTCATAGACTCTGAAGTAATCAGTGTCAACAGGGATATAAGTGATCACGATGCAACTTTAATAAATATAAAAATACCTTGTTTACTGAAGAGATCTTATATGAGAAAAGTTTGGCTATATAAAAAAGCAGACTTTAATAAAATAAATAATGAAATATTGGAATTCCAATGGGAACAATTCCTGCATAAAAGCACGGATATAGAAGACATGTCTAATAGGTTTACGCACAAGTATCTTGAGATGGTTGGGAGAGGAATACCCTCAAGATTAGTAAGAATAAGATTAAATGATAAACCCTGGTTTAACTCAGAAATTAGAAAAGAAATACGTACTCGTAATCGATTACACAAATTAGCTAGGAGAAATCAATCTAATCAATCTCTGCAAAAATATAAATCGCAACGAAATAAAGTTAATAATATGATTAAGTATGCCCGCGAACAATTCTTCCTGAGTGCAAACGAACTAGTAAATTCTCTGCAGAGCAAAAACTCAAAATCTTACTGGATATTTGTCAAACGAATGATGAAAGGAACAGGAAATAACTACACTATACCCCCTTTGTACAATGGATCAACAGGTGAATTAGTATATGAAGACAAGGCAAAGGCCGATCTTCTTAACCAATATTTTTGCTCTATTACATCTATTAACGATTCTAATAGAGAACCCCCAAATGTAGTTCCATGAACACACGCTATATTATCAAATATAGATGTGAACATTCAAGATGTGAAAGACATTCTCCAAACTCTTCAAATTGGCAAAGCCTGTGGAGATGATGGTATTAGCCACCAAATGCTGAAGGCAACTTCTGAAACTATATGTTTACCCCTGAGTATTCTGTTTACGTATTCTTTACGAACCTGTAAATTTCCATCTGACTGGAAATTAGCTAGAATCATGCCT
The DNA here is from genome assembly GCA_963680875.1 of Bathymodiolus brooksi. Taxonomy (NCBI): domain Eukaryota; kingdom Metazoa; phylum Mollusca; class Bivalvia; order Mytilida; family Modiolidae; genus Bathymodiolus; species Bathymodiolus brooksi. The sequence goes on along the minus strand of OY804585.1, from coordinate 70,015,144 downwards.
TCTTTTAAAAAGGATGACAAAAGCAGTTCCTCAAATTATAGGCCCATCTCACTTCTTAGCTGTGTTGGGAAAGTGATGGAACGTGTAGTATATAAATATATCTACAATTATATTATTGAACATTCATTATTATATTCATATCAGTCTGGATTTTTACCTGGACATTCTACCGTTTACCAGTTACTTGAAATTTATCATAATATTTGCAAAAATATCGATAATAGATTATCATCTATTATTGTATTTTGTGATATATCAAAGGCATTTGATAGGGTTTGGCATAAAGCCTTATTAAAAAAACTGCAATCCTATGGTATCACTGGTGATCTTCTACTCTGGCTAGATGACTATGTTAGTGAAAGAAAGCAAAAGGTAGTTGTTAATAATGAATGTTCAAACCCCAATACTGTCATAGCTGGTGTTCCCCAGGGATCGGTACTTGGACCTCTTTTTTTTCTACTCTACATAAACGATATAACAGACAACATGGATAATCTAGCACGCTTATTTGCTGATGACACTTCACTATCTTACTTCGGTAGAAACTATGATATTATGAAATCTGATATTAATAATGATTTATCAAAACTAAACGAATGGGCAAAACTGTGGTTAGTAGATTTTAATCCTAAAAAGACTAAAGCCCTAGTTATTTCAACTAGTGCTGTACCACATTTAGACCTACGATTTAATGGGGAACCGGTCGAAATTGTAAAAACCCATAAACATTTGGGATTAACTTTTGCATCAGATGGAAATTGGACAAACCATATTGATAACATTGTAAATGCCGCTTTCAAACAGGTTAATATTCTCAGAAAACTAAAATTTACTCTTTCCAAACAAACTCTATCAAATATATATCTTACCTTCATAAGGCCAACATTAGAATATGCTTGCGAGGTATGGGATGTGTGTTTTGAACGAGAAGTAGCAAACTCGAAAAAGTGCAATTAGAATCAGCTAGAATAGTTACAGGACTACCAAAAGTTGCAAGTAGAGACTCTCTTTACTATGAAACGGGATGGGAACCTTTGTCTTGTAGACGTAAATCTCGCAAACTGACAACATTTTACAAAATGCATATTAAAGTATGTCCTCAATACTTGTGTAATTGTCTACCTCCTACAGTATCTAGTATCAGTGATCATAATCTCCGAAACAATGAAAACTATACAACACCAAGAAGTAGACTCAGAATGTCTTTGACATCCTTTATACCATCTACTGTTTCATTATGGAACAATTTAGATCTAAATGTTAGAAATAGCCCAAATATATCATGTTTTAAATCTAGAATTAAAGAAAAAACTGTTAAATCTCCGGAGTTTTATGGTGAAGGGTCCAGAAAATTAAGCATACTCCATGCTAGACTACGACATCAATGTAGCTCATTGAATTCTGATTTATATCGCATAAACATTACAAATGACCCCAAATGTCAATGTGGTGCACCGTATGAAGATTCAATTTATTATCTAATGGAATGTCCATTATACCAAAACGAGAGATATTGTCTTTTTAGAAACTTAAGAGAAACCAACAAAAATATAGAAACATTACTCTTTGGAAACGATGAAATTAGTATAAACGAAAATTCTAATATCTTCAATAAAGTTCGAGCATATATTAGACAAACAAAAAGATTCTAATCAGTGGTCGGTCATCTGGTCTACATCAACATCAATTTATTTCCCATGTTTCACTATATTGTGTTAAATATTATTTATATTTGTGTATGTGTTATTTTTGTTGACATTATTATATGTGTATTATTTGTAGGGAGAGGACAGTCCATAAGTTGTGATAACTTTTTGTCCAATCCCATTGCTGTTTTATTTGCAATAAAATAATATTAAACTAAACAGTGGCCAAATTCTTTACTTCGAAGAACAATAGTTACCTCCCCCTTGATCTTTATTGAATTATTGGTTAGGGTTATGGTGCTTCATGCCAGTTTCAACAATATTTCAGTTATATCGTGGCGGTCAGTGGATGAAATCGGAGTACCCGGAGAAAATCACTGACCCGACGCAAGGCATTGACAAACTTTTTCACATAATGTTGTATCGAGTACACTTATTGAATGATAAAAATGACCTGCCTAAATATATTTATATACAAAATATTTGGCAGAGTCTGACTTCGTCGTAATCGTTAACTGTTTGATGTTGTGCTTTGTTTAAGCGATTATAGGATAAAACAAGCATACTTTTATTGGTAATTAGTATTATCGCTATTTTGTCGACTTTCCCTTTGATGTTTAAAACCAATATGTTTCATATCACGTAAGCACTGAGAAGATTCAAATTATCGCTATTCGCTAAGCGTTGTCAAGGACGCGTAGTAATATCGCTGTTTTCTAATATGACGTTATAATGACGTCACATTACCAAATCCTTAATAAACATACTATCATAGCGATAAAATAGTTCAAGATGTTTTTTTTTAAACTAGAGGACGTTTCTCAGTTATCTCTCATCTCAGGGCTTCGATCAGAGATGACTGAGAAACGTCCTCTCGTTTTAAAAATCATCGTTAATCACTTAATATCCGATACTTATCATACCGCAACTTTCAACAATATTACTCTCATCAGTAAATATTATATTGCTTTCCACATTTATTTTCAATTAATATTCACTAAGCGTGTTCAAATCTGTTATTGTTTCTTTAGTCCGTTGATGATTTTTTTTATTTAAGTCCCATATTGTAGAAGATCTATAATTCGACACAGAAATGCTTCTGTAGGTTTAACTACAAGGCAGGCAAAATTAAGTAGACAAATTAAGAACCGAAGTGCTTGAAATGGCACATAAGAATATACAAATGTTCATTGATTCAATAATTATTCATTTAACCTGTCAACAGAAACTGACATAAAGTTGTATCGAGTACACCGTGTAATGTTGAAAATCTTAATTACAAACTTTTGATGTGATAGCCAAAGATATCATAGTAAATAAAGGTCATAACATAATGGTTTATGGTGTTTAACGCCACTTTCAACACTATTTCAGTTATATTGTGGCGGTCAGTTTTATTGGTGGAGGAAAATAGAGTACCCGGAGAAAACCACCGACCTGTCGCAAGTCACTGACAAACTTTAACACATAAATTAATGTTGTATCGACGGCACCTAACCATAAACGGGGAATACCCATACGTATATACATTTTAATATATTTTTTTATTATATGTGTGCTAGCATTTAAATTAAAAAGGAAATGAAAATACTAGCGGATTTCTACAAAATATCGATTAATAAAATAATTAACCTTACATCATTATCATGATAAAAAAAAGTTTGAAGATACCAAAAGGGTAATCAGAAGCAACAAATCAAAGAATGAACAAAACAATGCTCGACCAAACAAAAAAATGCGGTACCTATGAGACTAATAACGTACAACACACACATCATTGCCACTGATTCTTAGAAATTATGAATAAATCCTCCATTTTGTCTTTGATTAATGAAATCACCATTTTCCCAGTTACCACCATTTTGCCAATTACGATTTTCCTGCTATCTGTTAAGAACGATATTGTCGCCAGCTATTGGTCCTCTACAAATGTCTCTGTCACAACCATTACATTGCATACCATTCTCAAGCCCAAATGTTTCCTCTCTACATTCTGGTGATGTCCAATGTTAGAAAGTGGTTTTTTCCCTTCGGAACAGGTCAATTCACTTGTTTTATTATTTTTCCATAGCCATATCCACTACAATGCAAGGTCCCGAAAGAGAATACAAAAACTCAACATTGATCATAAATGGGATATTATATACTTTAATCTAGCATTCATATTCTACGATGTTGCATTGCTTGTAATAAAATAAAAGCAAAAAATACCGAATTATCGGAACGGTACCAAATCTAATAAATTAAATCGTAGAAACGGAGATAAATTCGATATCCCTAACATATCCCGCATATAAAAGATCACAGGCACTTGTACTAGTTTTATGTGTCCAAGCCTGCCTTCTTAGTGAACTGTTGTTCTCAATTATGTTTTTTCCCCAAACATTTCATATACAAATGAATTTTTCAACGCGTTTCTAAGAGTTATTGGTAATTTGGCTGGCGTAATTTCTTTAAACAAATTAAATTTGTATCTTATATATAAAAACAAACATTCTACCAGTAAAATCATGTTCATTTTGTTTATTTTCCTAACATCTAATACATTGATGAATTTGTCAGTCCACTACATTGACTTAATTTGTAGAGGCAACGCTAATGTGATATATCTCATGAAACTCTACACCGCTTGAACGAATCTAATTTTTTATGTATTGTTATTTTGAATAAGACGAGTTCAAAGTGTCTTAGTTTTGTCCAATATTGCAAATACGACTCACTCCAATAATGACTGTTTGAATCAACCAATTATATTCGCCATCAAATTAACTTTGCAAAAAATATCCCACCGCAATGTAATTATGATGTCTTTTCCATTGTTTGTCATTCTGTAAGACCGCCAGACACAATTGCCTATCTGGAATGTTTCTGATCATATTTCCGTATTTCTGATTTAATGAGATTGTTGTTTATTTCAATGGTTTAATTCTGTAATTCAGATCCAATTATTACCTTTTGTATTATTAAGCATAGGTCTGTAATCTAATTAATTTTATAATGCATAGTCAGGTACTTAAAATATAAACAGCTTCGTACTAAAGAATGTTTTGCAAAGCGTATTTACTATTTGTCTAATAACCTAGAAAAACTTCGAAACCTTCAACAATATTTCAGTTATATCATGGTGGTCAGTTTTGTTGCTGGAGAAAACGGAGTGCCAGGAGAAAACCACCGACCTGTCGCAAGTCACTGACAAACTTTATCACTGTTGTATCGAATATATTAGAAACATACATATCATAAAGAAAGAATGTCCGTTTCCTTTTGTCGTTTGACTCTTAGTGTAACGAAATTGATATTTAAGTCGATTTCTTGTACATTTTGCAAAGAAATTGGGAGAACAATATATATCCTCTCATTTTCCATAAAATATAACTAATTCATACAATGAAATACGTGTTATGGATATAGTGAGTGAGTGATTGTTGCTTATCGCCAATACAGCTATTTTTTTCAGCTATATCATGGCGAGAACAACAGTCCGCGGATAGACATTTCGTCCCACTCGGACACATTATCCTCATTTCGAGCTAACCAGTCGTTGCTCTTTCCCATTAATGGTTCGAGCTTAATGGAGAAGCAACAAATACCATTTTCATAGCCTTTGATTTTACCCGATCGGGGCTTGCACTCACGATCTGCCGCACCCGAGGCGAACACGCTAACCATTACACCAACGATGCGGTAGTTATGGATGCACAATCACAACTGAACCCATTAACGTATCTGACAAACTACAAACTACATTCTCATTCTTTGTTAATGAATTGTAAGAAAATAAGCTATTAAAATGATCATTGTGAAGATTTTTGGGATGCTGCCTCATAGCATGTGATCACTTTAGCGAAGAATGAATGATTAATTATGCAAAATTTACACGCATTGATTTATCGACCGACATCGATAGTGATTGGGTGAGCAATTAAATCAGCAATATCATAGCCAGAACAAATTACGTTTTGATGAGATAATGACCTTGTCTGTTTGTAGTACTAGACAAACACACTTTGTGGAACCTTTGTTATTCTTACACAACAATCGGAAACATTATCCTGATTCCATGTGAACCAGTATTTGTTCTTCCTCTTTCAATCCCATGGGCTTATGGAAGAAGCAACAACTACTAGTTTTATAGTCTTTGGTTTGCCCCAATCGAGGATATCGAACCCACGATATACCGCGCTAGAAACGAGTACCCCATGCATTACAACAACGTGGCTGTGGCTAAAAAAGAAACTATTTTCTATGAAAAACGCAATCAATGAAGCTTCGAATCTTAAATGTTTAAAGGCGATAACTATGTATCTGGTTCTTATATTACATAGGCATAGGAATGTGTCCATGCTTTTGTTTTATCTTTATGTGTGTACTGTTGTAATTATGTATCCGGATTGTCCCTTTACCACTTAACATTCCTTTTCAATTTGGTACCCTACAGTTATTATCTCGTGGTCACGACTTGGGTATCTCCTGATAAGGACTTAGCTATCTTGAGGCTACGACTGAACTACCTCGTGACCACACGTTAGTATCTCGTGGCCACGACTTAACTATCTCGTGACCACGCGTCCCTTCCATGCTTCCGTATGCGATATAAATGTAACGGAAAGGTCAATGTATATAAAATACCTATCATATATTTATCCATTATGCAACTTAGCAGATTAACTAAATTTTCTGTCATATATTTGGCTATTATGTGGCTAGGCAGATTTATAATACATAACAGCATATCATAACAAAACGTACATAAAAAGACAAAATAACACAAACACAAACTGACAGAAATACTTCGTAGTCCCCCTCTTATAAGGCCCCTCCCAATCAAAGACCACCCTCTTATCATATAAAGCACCTCCCATGAAATGCCGCTCTTCCTGTCAGATGTCCAGCCCCCCTCAAGAGAGGCCACCTTTCTTATCAGGCCACATTTTCACTTCAGGAAGGGGAATTACTGTATTAAACATTTAAATTCATACTGTATGGTACATATAATTTTATAAATAGTATTATATTATGCTTAATATGACAAAATCAGGAATGATACAAAATAACAATTTATGTTTTTATCTTAATACAATAAACAACAAATAGTAATAAAACATAGATCATGCTGCTCCAAGATATTCAAGTTCCCAACTCTGGAAGACTATGGATATGCAATGCTATATATTTGTTATATACATGCATAAGAAAAAACACATACATATATATATACAACCTGTGAAGGATATAAATGAAAGTGCTGACTGGTGAAAATAAAAGAGAAAACCACTTAAACAGTGCCCCTACATCTTCATTTTCTAGCCGTTTTGACCAAGCTTGACACCTTATATTATCCCAATATTTTGCGAAAAAAAGGGAAAATCAAAGGAAAACTTTTGTCTCCGAAAATATCAGTCCTACAAATATGGAAATTGAAATATTTTGTTCCATTTACCGTTTTCACGAGACACATGTGTAGAAAGATGTAAAAAGCAAAAAAAATAAAAATCGAATTTATGGTTTGTTATAAGGGGCTTAGTTTATGAGAAGTTAATGTCACTTTCAACAATATTTCAGCCAAATCTTTGCTGTTAGTTTTATTGGTGGAGGAAACCGATGTATCTGGAGAAAACCACCATCTTGCAACAAGTCAATGACAAAAGTTATCAAATTAGGTTATCTCAAGTTGATGTTGATACTCTTGCTATGGGCTTGAATCAAACTAGCAACATTTATTGCAATGATAGTGTAAATATAAACCCTACTACCATATGATCACAGATTCCTTTGTTATAAATCAGCATTCTCCAACAGAATGACATTCAGCAAAAAAACAAACAAACAAACAAAATACCGAAAACCGAAAACAAAACTCAAAAATATCATCAAACAAACTATTGTGTTAGTTTTCGTCCTGTGGTCGGGCTCATTTTGGTCATCTAGTTTTCTGTGTTGTTGTTTTTTTGTCTTCGTCCTGTGTCTTGTGTGTCCAATGTTGCTAATGCCTCTGGTTTGCCATTATTAATTGCCCTATCGGTTTTCTCAAGCGTTATCAATGTATAATTAGCAGAAAAAGCAACACATGTGCATTAACATTCAAATGATATCGCTTTTAAGTGATCAAGAAGTGACTGTTTAGATGTAAACAGAAAGAGAATTTCAGAGACCTTACCGTCTTGCAGAGAAATCTAATATTTAGCTTCATTATGTTGAAGATAATTTGCTCACTAATAATTTCAATGCTAGCTCATCCAGCTTGAAAATAGAAATATTTCATTTGACGAACGATCTGTACTGAAGTATACTAAGAAAAGTTTGACAATACCAAAAGGTGTAATCAAAAGACGTATTACCACCGACAAAAAATACAATAACAAAAGACAACAGACAAAATGACAAACATAGTCGAAATGTGCGTGTGTGTTTAATATATGCTTCTCTTGCAAAACCGAAGTATATTCATATGGAAAACATTTGCATGACCACGTCATATCACTAAGAGGAGAGGTGTTTAACGTCGACTCTTTTAATTGAAGTGCCGTACCAAACCATGAACGTGAGTGTTCATGTATATGTGTACATGTGCTACAGGTATTGATTTTGACGATTTTGCTATTAGATTTTAGAACTGCTTTGTCGGTGTGGTATTTTCTGTTTGTTTATTTTATTATCCACCAATTTTACATCTCTATGAACGTTTTATACAGAAACTAATAGTTTTATAAAAACAAACAATGATCGGTGTAGAAAAATTGCAATTAATTATCAATGATCATTCTACTTTAAGACAACAATGGCCAATCCAGAGACACATGCAACATATTAGGCACACAAGACACAGAACGAAGACAAAAAAAGCAACAACAAAAACAACAACAAAAGCAACAGAAAACTAGACGACCAAAACGAGCTTCACCATAAGAAGAGTTTGAAAATATCATAATCCGTAAATCAACAGACCGACAACACAATGACCAAAAGAAAAAGGAAAAACAACGAACCTACAAAGCATGCACATAAAACTAAAGATCTAGTAACAAGAACCCCACTAAAAACCAGGGGTGAACTCAGGTGCTCCGGAAGGGTATGCAGTTCCTGCTCCACTAGTGACACCCGTCGCGTTAATCTAGTTACACACCCGGTGATAAATCATGAATGAGGAAAGGACGGAGAAGTACTTACAAGTGTTGTGAACCCCGTAAGGCAATTTAAATTAATTTTAATTCATTTGGATTTAAAACAAAAATTGTGTTCTCTTTGCTTTGTGGGGTCGGGCTGCAGCTGTTGCTTTATTCTCAGAAGGTTTTCGTAATTTTTTACCTTATTGTTTTTACTGGGAAGGATGTGATTTGTAATTTCTATGGATTGTCTCCCTTTCAGTATATAGTTGATATTTTATGGAATGGTGTTTCGTTCTCACGATCGGTAACATACCTGAAACCTTTACAAATACCAATCTGAATATAATTTATTTATCATCAAAATGTTTTTATCCAAATCGTTTTTTACTCATTTTATCATTGCGCACTGATGATGAAGGTAATGACAATTAGATTTTCGTTTATAGTTGACTATTGTTTCACTATTATGTCTTAGGATGGTATTGTGTGCTATGTAATATTCAAATCGACTCTTTTAATAGAACTAACATTACGGGTGCCACTAATGAAGCAGGAACTGCTTACCCTTCCGGAGCACCTGAGTGTACCCCTGGTTTTTAGTGGGGTTCATGTTACTCGATCTTTAGTTTTATGTGTATGTTTTGTAGATCGTTGTTTGTCCTTTTGTACTTTTTCTTTTAGCCATTGTGTTTTCTGTTCTTCGATTTACGGATTCTGATCACCCCTTTGGTTTCTTCAAACTCTTCTTATACATACATTGTATGATAACTTCTGTATCACGAAGATCAAATATATTATGTATAATGTTCAACATTATAGCATTCTTTATCATAACGCTGTTCGCGTAGCTATATGTGAGGGTTGGCAATTTACTTTCTTGTCGGAAACACTTGCACAACCGCTTCATTTCACTCAAAAGTGAGCTGTCGGTCCATACAATTAGCTTATCCCCACCATTTTTACTGAAGTGCCTGCACAAACACTAGAAAGTGTACATATGTTTTAGAGATGTCGATATAGCTTCTTTCTGTGATTTTTCTATTGGATTTTGGAACTGTTCCGACAGTGTGGTATTTTTTCCCTTTCTATTTCATTTGCAACAATAAACTTCTATATAAACAATACATTTGAGCAAAATGAGACACTTGCCCCTTCTATTGTATATTTACTCAAACTATTCAATATGCTTGGAACATATAAACATAATATATGTCATAAATGTTAATGTCCGATAAAACATGTAAAACACCTAATTCATTCAACAGGTTTTATTTACTATCTGGCATGGATGCCTGACCACATGTTTCTTCAATATCCCTTAAGGGGAGATAATTATATAATTGTTCTAGAGTTGTATTTCTTATTATTATTAGTCATCATTAATAGATCAACAATAAATACACCTTTTCATGTACAAGCTTTTCTTTAAATAAAATAAATCAGCGTATCAATGCTGACTTTAAAGTCAAAATAAAATCCCCATCTAAGTATCTTTCTGAAAACGCCCCATCTTTTTTCATGTTGTTAGTGGGTGATGTATGCATATAACTATGTAACATGATTGTATTTAAACTGTATTTACTCTGAGTTTAATTAATATATGATTACGTGCAGGAGAATAATAAACCAAACCTCCGACATAGTCGTGGGTTGAATCAAATACAACATAAGGGGGCGTGACTTACAAAAGAAGAATTACACTCCTTGCCAGTAAAAGATACATTGAAACAAGAGGACGATAGTTACCACTAGTGGAAGAGGAATTGCATACACTTGTGGATCACATGAGTCCATCCGTGTTTATTAGAGGAGTTGGCGCTGCTCAGTCTTTATCTTTCTCTGTAGCATTTTGTTGACCATTCTTTGTTATTTTACCCTTTTCTTTTGGCCACAGTCCTTCGAGGTTTTGCTTCTGATTACTACTTGGTATCTTCAAATGGACAACTTGCAATGGGTGGTCGTTGGTGGTCAATCAGTGTGTAGAGTTGTTACCTGTGACAATCTAAAATGAACCCTTATGCTTATCTCAGCGCCAGATTGTTACCTACATGTTTTATTGTTTGTTTGTAAACTCTACATAGCTGCACTATTACGACAAGAATGCTTAAACAGAGATGATTAACAATTTCACCAATATCAACAAAAAAAAGCTCGAAAAGGTGTAAAAAAGCAAATTGATGACCAAATCGGTTCATATTTTTATATTGTTTGCTGAGTGTTCAGCAACACTCAATCAATGAGTACTATTTTTCGACTGTTCAATGATTCTATGTTTTCAATACATTTATCATAATATGATTGGGCATATATATGGATTAAAATCTATCAAATACTATCTTCTTAATATGAATGATTCACCGTTGATGATTACTGAACACCTAACATTATATATCCATTGGTGAAGTAAGTTAAGCTCCTCCCACAGGCATAAGCTAAGCTCCTCCCTCAGGCATAAGTGACAAGTGCCGACTTTGGCATCCTGTATAGGCCCTTTGGTGTGTTGCTCTTGAACACTTTCAAATTATTTGGCTTTCCAATATTACGATATTGAGCGTACCTGATAAAGGTTACTATAGAAACGCACACTCAATTTGATATCTTCGCATCTATTACCGTTGATGATTATTGAACACCTAATACTATGTCCATTTGTGAAGTTAGTTAAGCTCATCCCTCAGGCATAAGTGACCTTTGTCAATTTTGGATATCCTGTTTTGGCCCTTCGGTTTCAATTATTAGGCTCTTCAATCGTATACCTTTGAGTGCACCTGATGAAAGTTATTCCCTAAATGCATCGTTCATATTAAATATTAGATATCTACGTTTATATTCCAGTTAGTAATATATAACTTGAAATATTTCATAGTCTGTCAAGGGAGAACTATTTATTTCATTATGGAAAATTCCAGTGGTCAAACTAAGACTGTCCTGTTATTTTCCTGTAATGTTTTGTATGGGTTGCGTTTAGGGATTAGCGTTAGGACTAGGGTGCTTAACGCCACTTTCAACAATATTTCAGTTATATCGTGGCGGTCAGTTTAATTGGTGGAGGAAACCATATTACCCAGTGAAAACCACTGATCTGCCGCAATTCACTGACAAACTATATCATATAATGTTGTATCGAGTACACCTTGCTATGTGCCAGATTCGAACTCCCAACTTTAGTGGTGATAGACACTGATTGCACAGATAGTTGTAAAGCCAACTACCACACGATCACGACCATGACGGATCATTGTGTTGTGGGTAACAAAGGCAATAAAATGAAAGACAAAGCAATACCATACTGTACGAACAGTTCCTAAATCCAATAGATAAATCGCAGAACGAGGCACATTTGATACCCCTAACACACATAATGACACGTATAGGCATAACATCTAACCTTTGGCTTTGATTGATAAAATAAACGTTCTATCATGTCTGGGTATTTGTGCATAGTGTCTGGTTCCAATTGTATGTCTACGGGAGGTTGTACTCAATTATGAGATGTATGTTCTTTTTTTCTTTTTCTTATTTTATAATATTTAATAACCGTTTGAGAAAGCCGAGAGGGCAATCAAGAATGTAAAATCCAGAGAAGCTAGCAACAACATTGGGCACACAAGACACAAGACTAAGACAAGCAAAATAAACCACACAACACAGAAAGAAAGATGAGCAATACGGACCCCACTGTAAACCGGAGATGAACCCAGGTGCCCGCGAATGGTATGTAGTTACTGTCTCTTATAAGACACCCGCCATGCTACTCATATGGTCAATATGTGCTGGACACCAATATATGCAAGCAAACACAAATAAAATAAATAAGACAGACTACAAAATAACTGTCATGTCTTTGGAGAAATTTTCTTTGGAAGATTATTCAGGCATGAATGACTATTCTGTGTTAATTCATCTTCTACTGTTTATCCGCTAATAGACAGGCAAGCTTATGCTACTATGTTTGAACCAAGCATAGTGTGAGAAAAAGAGAAATAAACGAGGATACGAAAGGCATAATCAGAAGCCAAAAATCAAAGAAGGACAGATAATAAAAGGGTCGAAAGAAAAAAGAACAAGCAATGATCAACAACCACAATACAGAAAACTAAAGATCAAGCAACGCCAACTGCACTAAAAAGCGTGCGGGAAGGATAATTGGCTCGTCCTCCACTTGTGACATCCGTGAACAATGGCATGCAATTTATATGACATTTTTCATTTTTGCGTAGAATACAAAATTACAATATGCTGAGCCCATTTAATTCCTTTTATGACACGAATAATAATTCAACCTAGTCTTAACGTCCAGTTGTTTGTAGGAAGGGTCACGTTTTTTTACGTTATTTGCGTTTGCTTGCGCTAAGTGGAATTTGTTTTGTTTTTCTTTATCTTGTTTAGACCATGTTGTCAGTTTTCTGGATTGTTCATATTTGATTGCCCCTTCGGTATTCTCTAACGTTTACTTAATACATTAAATCAAATCAAGTCAATGTACCTTCTAGAATTTTAGAGAATGACATAAATTTGCATTGGACTGTCTAATCAGCTAAAAATAGCATATACTGAATATGAAAACAAAGCAATGTATGTACAATTATTTATTATGTTATATAAAAATGGATATAGAATAATAAATTAATAACATGGAAACGGATTTCAACAAAACATACATTAAAAATAGAATTGATGTAAAAAATAAATCCCACAGAATCACTTGCACCATATATATTACTACCACTGGTTTCCAAATTGTTGATTTTGTCGTCTGTTAAATCCATTTCTAAATCTGCCATTAAACAGTTCACCTTGTCCTTGGTTTAAAATGTCTAGATTTTGAAAATTATCAATAAATCCTCCATTTTGTCTTTGATTAATGAAATCAGCATTTCCCCAGTTACCACCATTTTGCCAATTGCGATTGTCCTGCCATCTATCGAGACCGACATTACCGCCACCTATTGGTAATTGTCCTTTACATATGTCTATGGGACAGTCTCTACATTGCATACCATTCTCAAATCCAAATGTTTCCTCTCTACATTCTGGTGATATCAACTGTCGTGTACATCCACCGCTACAAAGTGGAAGTTTGTTGTGTGGAATGGGTACAATGTCTTTCTTTATTTTCTTTTTTCCATAACCATAGCTACGTCCTGAAAAAGTACATATTTATGTTAAAGATATAAGATTTACATGTGAAAAGATGCGATACAGTTCAGAGCTTATTTTAATTGTTCCTCGATCAATTTGTTTTTCATAATAGTTTTAGATAAGCGTTAGAGAATACCAAAGGGGCAATAAAAACTGAACAATCAAGAGTAACTGGCAACAGGGAACACAATACGGAGAAAAACAAAGCAAAAACACAACACAACATGTGTTGAACACCACTATGCGCACACAAGCTCAAAGAACGCAAATAAGACATGATCCCTCCTAAAAAACAACTAGAGGTAAAGGCGAATCGAACATCGTGTTTGTGCGGAAGTCGTAGAGTTCGTGTTTTAGATACAATAGAAAATACATTTTAGCCATTTGTGAAACAAAATAATTTTTGAAAGTTGGCTGTCATAAAATGTAAAATCTACATATTTTGATAGAATAACGCGGACAATAGATAAATTACTCTTTATCATGTAGCTTTATCTTAGATGATATCATAATCTGACAGCAAAATGTTTTCCCTATGAACATTTCAGTAACGTCGGGTATCATAGATAAAAGGTTGAATCTTACGGAACAATAAGAGGTGGACCCTTCAATAGCAATGTAGTTATATGGCAAATGTTGGTTCGAATCCACCAGGGAAAAATATCATAGCAAAAATACTTTAACAGATTTGTACTCGATTCTTTCAGTACTTTGTCTTATGCACGTTTGCTTTCAATATTTAGATAGGTTTAGGTCCAAAATGTGGACATGTTGCAACACATATATGTACATACCTTGTACTATAGAAAATACCACGAGGAAAATTGCTGTGTCGAACAATGATTTCATGTTGTAATGGTGTCTAGTAGTTCTTCAAAACTGATACCGAAACAACGGAATATCATCTTTATATAGCATTTGAGATTTCCTTAATTGATAAAATCGAAGTCAACGATTGGTCAAAATATATTTAACGCTTATTAATATAAATAACGCGTGCAGTGTGTTTTAACTTGACATCTATATTGTCAAGCTAGCATATTAATGACGAGCTAAGTGTTAACATGAATGATGTTGTCAACTAGACCATAGCATGTAAGGTGGATATGACGTCATACGATCGTCACCTATTCACTTACTTTAATACGAACCGTTGGTTGCCTTTTTGTATTATAAATTGCACACTATTTACCTATGACGTAGCGTGTACATTTTTGATCTTGCAATCTATTCTGTTACTTCTTTTTTTTATGATTATAAGAGGATATTGTATATTCTATCATTCGATAAGGCATTTGCATATTTGATATGATAAAATTACAGGGTATTTGTAATAAACACTTTGACTGAAGAGGATATATATTATTACCCTATTTATTCCAATCCAATACATATCCCTTTTCTTAAATCAGAACCGAGGTCATGACTGACTACTGATGATAGTCTTTCAACAGTGCATCATCCTCAAAAATATCCCATTTTTGTATGGACAAATACCTGATCTTAGTTAAGTTATGTTTTCTCTCCTCTATCACCAATCATAAGAATTTTACCTGACTTGGCTATGTGAGTAACACGGTGGATGTCTTATAAGAAACAGCGTACCCTTCCTTCGCGAACACTAAGGTTCACCCCCGGGTTTTTGGTTGGGCTCTTGTTGCTCATCTGTTTAGTTTTCTGTGTTGTGGTTTCTTAATTTGTCTTTTTCCTGTGTCTTGTGTGCCCAATATTGCCAGTGTCTCTGGATTGTACATTATTGATTGCCCCTTCGATTTTCTATAACGTGTATCAAATATTAGGAAAACAAGAACATACTTCTCATAATTGAAGACACCCTCCCGTAGAAATAAAATTGAAACCAGACGTTATGCACAAATACGTGGACATGACAGAAATTGTTCAAATTGTACTTATAATGAAATTGCCGATGAGGTGCATTTTTTGACCCAACGTGAATAGTATGATAAAATAAGAAAATTTTGAAGATACCAACGGGGTAATCAAAAAGGACAGACAATAGAATGGAGAAAAGAAAAAAGTACAAAAATACAAACATAGATCTACAAACCATAACACAGAAAACTAAAGATGGAGCAACACGGACCCCGCTAAAAAGCGAGGATAAACTCGGGTGCTCCAGATAGAGAACAAATATGTACTGCAATTATTTATAAATATACTAATCTGAAGAAATTTAATAGTGATTCAAAATAAAATCTCAAAATGTGACGATAAAGAAGTTCTCAAATTTTTGCACAAATTCACAAGAAACAATAAATAATTAGGCATATTTGTATAATGTACTGTACAGTGCATACTATTTATATTGATTTGATTTGATTTATTTTGATAAGATGTAAACAGCTACTTCTAGAAAATCAATATTTACATGCAAACGTGCGAGACTGATGCACAACATATATATTGATATATGTAATATGCATTACATGCACTACGACTGGGTCCATGTCCATGTTGAAGGACCATCACCAGTAGTAGGTCATGACCTCGATCGACGCTGACATAAAAATTTCAGAAAAGTACGAGTATTACCTTGGAAAAATACTATGACAAGGATTATGTCCCTCAGCCATAGTTGGCCTTATTTGAGCTTGGCTGTTGGACTTGATCAGGATTTATTTTTGTTACTATTTTTCATTGATTGGTAATTCAATTACTTGGTTTTCCTACTTTCTGGCCACCATCAGAACTCTGTCGATTCCGTTCATCCATCTAGAAGCAGCAGATTCACCCGAGATTTGCCGATTGGCTGGTTGTAACTTACCACCATTAAATATGTTTAATGAAGAAAAACCCATCTATTGTCTAACAGTATCATTGTTATCTTTGATGCTTAGTACCACAATCTCCCGGTTTACTGACAACAGCTTATCACAAGTTTTTAATGGGGTTCGTGTTGCTGGATCTCTAGTTTTCTGTGTAGTGTTTTGTAGATCGTTTGTATACTTTTGTCCTTTTTCTTTTGGTCATTGTATTGTCTATCCTTCTTCGAATTACAGCTTTTGATTACCCCTTTGATATCTTCAAAATCTTCTTCCTACTATATAAACTTATTATGATTAATTAGTAAATCACATTGTTTCTCTAGATTTCTACCATTTTCTATGAATTTCCCATATTCAATATTATTAGAAAAAGCTGACATGAGATTTACACGATTATTTTACAATATTACTACATCTATGAAATCCTAAAAATAGTTTAGCAGAATAGATGTATGTTCAAACATTAACACATTACGTCATACGTAAATAACATGAAATCTACGAAAAAGGCAACGTATGGTTCCCTTTGCTATAAGTGAATAGGTGACGATCATATGACGTCACATACAACTTACATGTGATTGTCTACTTGACAGATTCATTCAAGTTAACACTTAAATGGTCATTAATATGTCATATTTACTGTCAATATTATCTCCACGCAATATTTATATTAATTAACCTAAAACGAATATTGACCAATCGTTGACTTTCACTTTATCTACTGACGAAATTTTAAATGCTATAAAAAGGAGATGTTCCGATTTTTCGGTATCGGTTTTGAACAACTACTAGACATCATTACAACATGAAATCATTATTCTACACAGCAATTCTCCTCATTGCATTATCTATAGTACAAGGTATGTACATATATGATGTTAAAATGTTAAAGCGTATTGTCCTGAACCTCTCTAATTTGACTACTAAGTTAATAATATAAGCCACTGCATGAATCGAGTACAAAATGATTGATATTTTAACATTGTTATTTTTCTTATAATGACATTTTCTTTAACTGACAGATTCGAACCAATATTTGCAATAAGATTGCATTATAATTGATAGGTCCACCTCAACTTGTTCTCGAAAATCCCATCACTTTTTATCTAAGATAACCGACGTTACTAGAATATACAAACGGCAACACCATCTGAAGTCAGAATATCCTAAAATTGGAATTAAACTGCACGAAAATAAGTAATTTTGGACAAGCTTAGCTATAGTCCCGAGTCTTTCCTATATGACAGCATACTGAGTCGATAATCTGCTGGTGGGCTATTAGTCTCCGAGGATATCATCCGCACAGTAGTCTGTGCTTCGATACTGACATGGCTTAGGTATATCTATTATTGAAATTTACAGTACCACCTAACTAATGTAATTATTATTAATGCTAAGGTTCTCCTTCCTTATGCATAGGAGTCATTATCCGATTTTGTTTACTTGTTTAGATCTTTTGTTATCTTGTTTAGATCTTTTGTTTACTTGTTTAGATCTTTTGTTTACTTGTTTAGATCTTTTATTATCTTGTTTAGATCTTTTGTTTATTTGTTTAGATCTTTTGGCTACTTGTTTAGATCTTTTGTTTACTTGTTTAGATCTTTTGTTTACTTGCTCCCAAAAGCTTTCAATTATTTGGTTTTCCAATCTTTTGAATATGAACGTATCTGATGAAAGTTATTTCATGAACGCGTCGACGTGTGCACTATATTCCATATTTACGTTTGTATAAGCCAACTGCGGCAATCCTTTTGCTTAGCAAATTACTTACATATTTATTCTTGACTGTAGTTGAAAGAGGAATTCAAAAACAGATGAAAAGCAAATTTTCATAGACCAATGAACAAGTAATATTAGATCGGAACTTTACCATCTCCTTTCACATGTGAAAAATATATCTTTAGAATAATTTTTACTTTTTAGGGCGTAGCTATGGTTATGGAAAAAAGAAAATAAAGAAAGACATTTTACCAATTCCACACAAAAGACTTCCACTTTGTAGCGGTGGATGTACACGACAGTTGATAGCACCAGAATGTAGAGAGGAAACATTTGGATTTGAACATGGTATGGAATGTAGAGACTGTCCCATAGACATCTGTAAAGGACAATTACCAATAGGTGGCGGTAACATCGGTCTCGACAGATGGCAGGACAATCGTAATGGGCAAAGTGGTGGTAACTGGAGAAATAGAGGTTTTATTAATCAAAGACAAAATAGAGGATTTATTGATAATTTTCAAAATCAAAATCTGGACTTTTTTAACCAAGAACAAGGAGGCCTGTTTAATGATAGATTTATAAATGGATTTAACAGACGACAAATGCAACAATTCGGAAACCAGTGGGAGTAATTTGTATGATACAAGTGATTTATCATAACTGTGTTCCGAATGTAACAATCCTTTTATTAAGTTATGCTTTGTTGAAATCCATTTTGATGCCATTAAATTATTATCTTAAATTCATCTTTATGCATTATAATAAATACATGTACAGATCTATTGAAATCTTTTTTGTTTTCATCTTCAGGGTATATTTTTAGTTGATTCGTCATTGCAATATAATTTTACGTGAAGTGAGTTCATTCTACTTTATTGTTCCTTGTTAAAGTAATACGGTCATTCAATTTGCTTAAGAAGAGTTTGAAGACATCAAAGGGGTAATCAGAATCTATATCGAAGAAGAACAGACAACACAATGGCCAAAACAAAAAGTACAAAAGGACATATAAAACTAAAGATCGAGTAACACGAACCCCACTAAAAGCCGCGGGTGAACTCAGGTGCCCCGGAAGGGTAGGTAGTTCCTGCTCCACTAGTGACACCCGTCGTGTTATTCTAGTTACAAACCCGGTGATAAGTCATGCACGAGGAAAGGACCGGGGAAGTGCTTACGACAAATGGAACATATCTGGCTAGGTTAAATGGTCCATGTTTTGACCATTTGGTTTTCTCGCTCCCAAGTACGTTGAATATATTTTAGTCTCCAGTCTTTTGCCTTAGAACGTATCTGGCTATTCCAGAAACTTGTTCGCACTTTATACGATATCTGCGTTTGCATTGATATAACTGCAATCATATTGAGACGGAATTAGATTGGGTTAGTTTTTGTTGGTAATTTTTAACTTGGTTAAAAATGGAAAATATCACGTTCTCTGCTCTAAGTCTGATTCAAATGAAATATTAAAGTGGATTAAAAGTTAGTTTTTTTAATTTGTCATATTTGGAGGATAATTAAATTTGGTCGAGGATAACTTAAAACCAACCATATCTTTGAGCTTACCGGTAGTTATTTGTAATATTTTCCGAGTTAAACGATCAAAAAATTGAATGCGAAGTTTGAGATTGCTTAATTGTTTAACTAGAAGAAAGTGGTATAAATTATTTGTAACATGGAACCATGCACTATCACATCTAGGTCGTTGACTACTGCACGATCCTCTGAGAGCAATAAAGCTACAGCCCAGATTGAAAGTGTACAATATCTCGTATCTGTGTTTATTATGTCATAGTTCTTAACTGTTGCTAACATTCTGGTATATAAATCATAAACAGATCAAAGGAAAAGATTGCATTCACGTTTTCATAGTTTTCCCTCTGTTAAAGTGCAATCTCCATTTATTTCCATAATTAGTTCTGTACTCGGATTTGAAATTGATAAAAATAGTGTAGGTAGAATAAAATAAAAGCATGATTGTTACCATCAAACCCGTGCTCTGTGGCAATCTAAGCTGCCGTTAATAGGCCTATTCCAAAGTGACATTGTTACCTTTGTTCTCGTCATGAACATAACTGACACACTGTTGGTTGATGTGAAACTACTATCAATCTATCAATCAATACAGCTGTTGTACCTAAAGGCCTTTTTCTTCCACCGATTTTATTTTAAAAATAATTCACGGAAGCCATACTCTGTTGTGAGTTTTAACATGAGTTGGAAGGATATTAGTAGATTATTAAAATATTAATATCCGCCAAATCATGTATGTCTAACAGTACAAATACGGTAGTGCACTTTGATGGGAAAGGCGGCAATTTATATTCACGTTTGTGGGCAATGTCACACACAATTAATGCGACGCCGGTTGGCTGTTCTATATTTCAACCTGCCAAATTCGAGCAGACGATAACTCATCAACAATTGGAAATTCTCTTTGATGGAACAGCCGTAGCAATAATATTGTGTTTGCACGTTTTAATAGCACATCGCATATTTATTAATGTTTTTGATATTTTGAATATTATCAGTTAATATACATAGATTATTACATGGCATTTTTCATATCATACCCTTTATCAACCCGAGATCCGATAGGTTCAAGGGATGATATATGAACGAGGGCTGATAAAGGGCATGATATGAAAAATGACATGTTATGATATGTTTATCATATACTTCAACAGAAGAAATAACTAATTTGTACCAAATTGTTTAGTCATTTTTGGCTAGAATTAAATATGTAGCTATAGAACAAGAAATTTATTGTTTTAATGCGCAAATCCAATAAATGCAATTTTTTCTAGCACTTTCAAAATCATAAGAGAGAAAATTGGCAGCTTATAATTGTCTGTGATTCAATAAAGCATTTTAGTTCGCCATGCTTGTAAACAGTTTCCCGGAAATTCACGAAATGAACTTACGAACATTGACGGAAAGGCATGTAATAACATTCCGAAAGCAGTTAATAAACTTGCTTTTTCAGCCCGCTTGGGGCATTCTTGTGAAACTGGGTGAAATAAACATGACTCCTCTTATTAGTCTAAACAAAATTCAAAGATTTATCACAGGGTAAAATTTTAGCTATATTATCTACAAGTATTTGATAAAGATGTTTAAAACATTGACAGCAGAATAAATAAATGTATTTGTGATTTTATCACCTGGCTTAAATGTGTGCACTGTGCATGTGCTAATTAGATTTTGCCATCAAAATAAATCGCTCGTTGGTTTACAAAGCAAAAGAAGGACGCCATTTTACAATCATTTATATTTTATCTGAAAAGCATGGGAGATATCATTGGAATTATGTAGTGCACGTAATGTTTTTACACATCTTTTTTGTTGTTTTTTTTATTGAAGACGGTTGAAATTTGGTAAGCATTGAAAGGTATACTAATATGTTTAATGGTGCATTTGGAAAACAATAAAATATATTGGTTAATTATATGGCATTATGGTATTCAAAAGGATCAGTTTAGTGTATACTTTAGACCAGGCTTATTAATGTATATGTTGGTACATTTCATATCTGGTCAAAGTAGACATATTTATTTTATTATGGAAAACCACGATGATGAAACTAAAACACTTGATGTAATTTATTGTACGTAAACTAGAAATTGACAAAATATGCTTTCTCCCTCCGTAATGTCATGATTATGTGTTTTTACGTTCTGAGTTCCGTGTTTTGATGTCCGTTATGATGTCTGCATAATAACGATGTTCGGTACGTCTTTACAAGCCAGTTGTTTGTTGGAGGGATCATGTCTTATTTACGTTATTTGTGTTTGTTTCCGTATAGTGGTGTCCAACACATATTGTGTTGTATCTTTGTTTTATTTTTCTTCGTCTTATGTAATCTATGTTGCCGGTTTCTCTGAATTGTCCATTAATGTTTGCCCCTTCGGTATTCTCTAACGTGTATTATTTGATTTTTGTATTTTCTATATCCTATGTATAGTGGGATAGCAAAGTACTGTTTTTCTTTATGTATTTTTAGAACGAGAAGGATTCATATTCCAATTTTGGTACATTTATATATTTTTTAAAGTTTTATGTTGAAGCCATATGTCTCTAGAATCAGAGTAAAATAATTTAATTTCTAATTATTGGGGTTCCAACTTTGGTCAATTTCCCGCATATCCTTTACATTTCATATTGCAGGTTACCTTTCTGCAAAAACTTTGAAAAGTCATTAGAGTTATTGCTACACATCTCTCTAAGGTGGACAGTATGTTATGTCTATTAGCATTTCAAGTAAACTCAATAAAGTCATAAGGTAGTCTAATAAAAACAATGTCTATAGATCTATAAATACATTTATTTAAATATTTAAAGTTACAGTTATAAAATAAAATAAAATAATTTAATGACATAGAAACGGATTTCAACAATTAATTCATAGCAAAATTGTTACATTCAGAACACATTCATAATAAATCACTTCCATCATACAAATTATTACCACTGGTTACCAAATTGTTGATTTTGAAATCTGTTACGGTTAAATCCATTCCCAAATCTACCATTAAACAGTCCTCCTTGTCCTTGGTTTAAGAAGTCCAGATTTTGATTTTGAAAATTATCAACAAATCCTCCATTTTGTCTCTGATTAATGAAGTCTCCATTTCCCCAGTTACCACCATTTTGCCAATTACGATTGTCCTGCCATCTGTCGAGACCGATAATACCGCCTCCTATTGGTAATTGTTTTTTGGGCGGAACCGGTAAAATGTCTTTCTTGATCATCTTTTTACCGTAACCATAGCTACGTCCTGAAAAACATTTGAAAAGAAATATAATAACACATAAGTTGATACGACGCACATAAGTTCAATTGATGGATATTATATAGATTTTTCTTTAATGTTTTTAAAATATATATTTTATTTCGTATTGTTATATATTCACATTCAATATCTCATAGAGGTGGTATTTGTGAGTTTCTGCATTTGAAATAATGAACAAAACGTTTTTGGCCATTTTTTTAAAACAAACATACTATATATATACTAATCTGCATGCTAAGCACTGTAATATTATCATTGTCAGATGGTTTGATCTTTTACTGATATTCATAAGTAGTCTCAGATACATGTATAATGCGATACTGTCGGAAGCAATGTGAAGTGGATCATTACATATCTCTTCAACTCGTATTCTAAATACTACCCTAGTATTTTCAAAGAAGACAATTGCCTTATGAAAAGCTACCAGTTATTGATTTTATTAATATAGTGGATGACAAGGAATGCAATTCAAATTTTGGTACTTTTTTCTGAACACTACAAGCTTATTAATTCTAAAATAAAATGCATTGTAGCCATACATTTAACAGGTGTTAACAGAAAATACTCGCATTGTTATTGCTATGTAATTATATAAAGGATTATCTGAACCTTTAAGTCTTTTATTGCATTATTTGTATCATATATTTGTTGATTTACAGAAAACTATTATTTACATATTAACAAAATATATAATCCCATACCTTGTACAGAACAGAAAGCCACGAGGAGAATTGCTGCGTAGAGAAAAGTGTTCATGTTGTAATGCCTGGTAGTTCTTCAAAACTAATATCGTAACTCAGAAACATCTTCCTTTTTATATCATTGAACATTTCCGCAGTTGATACATTGGAAGTTAATGATTGGTCTATATATTCCATACGTCAATTCCCTTGAATATGGAAATGCCCCGTGTAGAACATAATGACTTGACGTCTATATTGCCAGTCATGACATGTTAATGACCAGTTAAGTGTTAACCTGAATGAATTTGTCAAAAAGATCGTATTATGTATGATGTATGATGGCCATGATGACACACCTCTATTTATTTACATTGGCATATGTGTTACCTTAGATTGCAATGCTACATACTATACTATGAGATGCGCTATACAGTCAAACCTGCCTTAAAGGGTACATCGATATCTATAACAAATGACTGTCTATAAATGGAAGTCTCATTATTTCAATTAATGGATAGTGCATATAATTTTCAACCTGTATATAAACGTTAGAAAACAACGAAGGGGCAATCAAAAAAAGGAAAATCCAGAGATACTGACAATTGCTCATAAAAGCCACATTTTCAGGTTCCCTTGACTGGCATTTATATACAGGTTTGACTTTGCTTATTTCATCATGCATCTGGTTTCTGCATTTGTTGTTAGTTCTATGAAATAAACAAAAATGCCACACTCGGAGCAATGGAAAAAGTGTAGAAACAGAGGCAAAATCGATATCTCTAACACACATATGCATGACCACCCACTTTCCTGGCTAGGTACAAGCACATAAAAAAGTGGCGGGGTCAAGCTAGTTTTATTGCACGCATATATTTTTTAATCAAAACACGAAACTGTCATTGAGTTAGTAAACAATTGTTCAATAAGGAAATATCAAAACAATTAGATTTGGAAAACAAATGTAATTGTGGCCAAAGAGGAGTAATAAACCTATTGAACTGTAAGATTAGTAGTTATATACCTTTTTTTCATTAACAAATAAATTGGTAAATTCTACGTATATATTTACATGCAAGACACAATAATAAAAAAGTGTAGTAGAAATCCTTCTCAAATTATAGGCAAATGATTTCAACATGGGTACGTGTTTTACCAATTTCATAGACACACCCAAAGCCGTTGACTGGAAAACTAACTTTCGCAAGGCATAATATCTAGTTTGAAAATAACAATGGGGTAATCAGAAACAGTATATCGAAGGACAGACAATACAATGGCTAAACGAAAACGGACAAGGACAAACAATCATCTACAAAACATTACACAGAAAATTAAAGATCGAACCTCAGTAAAAATCAGGGGTGCACTCAGTTGCTCCGGGAGGGCACCAGTTCCTACTCAACATGTGACACCCTTAGCGTTACTGTTAAACGACACGAACATCACCTGGTATGGAAATCATGTTGGACACCAGTTTACATAAATGAATAGAAATAACATAAATAGAACATGAACCCTCTTCAAAACAAATGGGAGTCGATACATCACAACACGGAGCTAAAAACGTGAAGACATGTAATTTGACAATACAAACCCCACTAAAATAAATAAGAAAACGTGGGTGAACGCATGTGCTCTGGAAGGGTAGGAGCTCTTGCTCCCTGTGTGACACGGTCGTGTTACACAAACGAAACATATCTGTGGTCATTAATGACAAGATACTTTGTAACGTTCAACCAAGTCATGGTGGCGAGCATTACACTTTCTAAGTGATGACTTCAACTTAACCACTAGGAACTCTTGATTTAATAGCTTCCTTGTTATCAGCAACCACAAATTCTGAAATATCAGATCAACTGAGAGATATATACTCCATATACAGATGCTACTGGAGTGTTGCTACATATAAATAGAAAGTTCATAATGGGGAAAATTCAAGTGATCTCCTTTGTCGTCAAGTTTCGTTCTTAAACGACCCTCATTGTCAATTTCGAGATGTAGGTCAAGGTATGAAATAGACCTAGCTGTATCTGTGGTATCCGTTATTTCAAGCTCAATGGGATAGATGAGACCAACAAAATCACAAAACTTAGAATTATTTAGTTAAAGGACATCATTTATTTGGCGGAAGGTGGAATTAAAGTACCGGCCTAGATTCTTTTCGTTTGTCGTGAAAATCCCCTGTTAAAGTCTGTTTCGCACGACTAAAGGAACAATCACAGTTGGTACCCATTAGAATGCCGACTGTAATTTGAAAAACACGCCAACTAAACAAAGCAAATATGTTGTCAATTAAATACTCAGGCATTTTGATTATATCAGTTTCAGAGAACTTTTTGGCAGAATCAGGGTGGTTTTTCTTACAACATAAGATTTGTCACTTCCTTAAGCAAGGTATCTGTATCTACGTTGGACGTTCTATTTATGAACTACAATTGATCTCATTCTTTTATTCTTCTAGTTTTGAGTACGGAACAGGTGTGTAGAAGGTAGAGAAGTCAAATATGTGAATTCTATTGCACGAGGAGAGGAACCTTGTATATATGTACTCTAATAGATGTTTAGAAGTTTTCAGAATCCACATCTGATTCACACCACCCCTAGAGTAGCAAATCTTACAGTAACTGTGCAGCCCGGTTTTTTGACTGCTGATAATAATTTGGAAAGAGATTTCGTGGAGCATTTGGCAGACCCAGGAATATAGCGTTTTTTGGAAGGACAATTATGTAATTTAAGAATCCAGTATAAAGACAGAAGATCCAGGGCTTCATCTTTGGTCGAAATGCAAAAGGAACACAAAAGAGACCTATGATTGTCCGGGAATTTCTCTTTCGTAAGTGTCGTCGAGGTATATGTAGGGTTGCCATGTAAATTGTCAATACCTAATTCCTTTATCAAGCAGTCTATGTAATGTGATTTCTACACAACAAAACATGAAGGTGAGACAGGTGTTTATCAACATTAGAATTTTTAAAGAACAATGTTAAATGCAATGGCATAAAAAATGATTAATTGAAGGACAATATAGAAGGATTATTTTGAGCCCAAATTTGATTGCATTTAGTTGTATTTTAATCCTTTTTGGAAATCTTGATGTATGACCTATTCATGCTGAAATTCCGGGAATGATGTCGCTATTTTTAGAGTAGGGGATGTCCCAGAGCATGGTATTTCACTGCAAGACTTTAAACATCCAATGATATTTTGAATGACCGTTGAGGAAACATGTACGTTTCAGAACAAATATGGTGTTAGAAAGGATAAACTTCAGAACAATGGCCAGGTAGACTCGAAAAAACACAAATTAAACCGGGACCGTAGGTATAAATAGCTGTGGGCGGAGCAAACATTCAGATTGTTCATTTTTTTATTACGGTTATCACAAGGAGGAAAAAGCAATGATACATAGTTTCACAGTTACTTTTGGAGCAAAATATTTGACAGGCATGGTTACTAGTCTTCTTCCCTACGACACTTTCAGTCTTATTAATACAATATTCTTCGTCAGTCTAAAAACTACAAAAATCACTTCGAAAATTCAAATTTCTGAGATATGTGACCTCTAGGTCACGTTGGTCATGTGACATACAGTTTCATAAATATGCTGTTCACATCAACGGGGATTTCTGATGATAAGCTCCACCCAGACATTTTGTCGGTAGGCACTACCGCAAATTCCTCTTTCATGAGAAAATCTTAAATAAATTAATGAATGGTGTTACACCTTCAGTGTCACTGTACTATCATCTGATAACGCTTTTTTTTAGAAATGTGGACCGTACAGTTGCCGGAAATATTGAAACTATGTAATTGGAAATGAGAATATGACTGTGATTTCGCAATGCATAATATGAATGAATGAACGTTAAGCAGTCGCTTTGTTTACGTTGCTTACATTGATGTGCTTTTCCCCACATTCCAATGATGTGGTGTCATGCCAAAATAGTTCGGAAGAAAATATCTGCTCGAAGAAATACAGCCATTATTTTATTACCAAAGTGTGAAAATGCAACATTTTGTGTTTTCCCCTCATTCGAATGATATGACGTTATTACAAAATAGTTTGTGATGGAAGATCTCGTGCAACGTCGCGCCATTCTTTTATCGCCACAATGTGCACCAATTAGGCTACTTTCTTTAATAAAAAATGTACATAATGTTAGTTAAATGTATTTCTATACATAAACAGAAAAGCTAGTTGGTGTGTTATTTCAGATGACAACATCATACACTAATTGGCTTATTTGTAACTATATACATGCATGAACATTTTTCATACTTTTAAGAAATCCTTTGTTGCAAACGCGAACCCTATGTTGCATTAAGCAGAAAGAACATTGGGAACAGGATAATGTATCCGAGCGGAGTGACATGTTTACCCATGTACTATTGCTTCAGATCGCTAACACTGCAAAATCCAACTGAGGGTGTTGATCTAACGCACACCATGCATAATCATCACCTAACCAAAGGTTGACATCATGGCATAACTGGAAAAATTAGCTCACTCACATGTGACAAAAACTTGCACGACCGTACCATTTCACTACGATAGGATGTCCTGTCTCATAAAATTAGTTTAACCATTGTCAGTGGGGTTCTTGTAGTTCAATCTCTAGTTTCCTGTGTAATATTTTGTGGATCATTTTTTGACATTTTGTCTTTTCTTTTAGCCATTATACATTGTGTCCCAATAACAGATTCTTATTGCCTCTTTGATATCTTCAAACTTTTCTTATGGTTATGCAGTATAAATAAAAATAGGGGGTGCAAAAGCAGCACCTAGTAATTTGATTTTCATTTGTAGAATGCAATTCACTTCCATATCTTGTTTGACCCACACCTATTGTTAACAAAGCCATTCTGACTTACGTCACATACTCAATATATAAATATAATTTAGATCTTTAGTTTTATGAGTAGTGTTTTAGATCGTTGTTTGTCCTTTTGTCCTTTTCCGCTTGGTCATTGTGTTACCTGTCCTTCTTTGATTTATGGATTCTGATTACCCCTTTGGTATCTTCAAAGTCTTCTTACAATTAATTACTGAAGGATTCTAATTTCATCTTTTGTAAGATTTCAACTATGACAGAAAGAATAGTTTAACATAGTCGTAATAGGTTAAATTGAATGAATGCACTAATAATCATGTACAATTAACTTCACAAACAATTGTTTTCCGATGTCGATTCAACTCCAAAATAGAATCCCTGGGTGTATGTGTGTGTGTGATGATTGAGTGATCAGCGGAGAAGCAGCACATACCAATTGCATAGTCTTTGGTTCGACTTTACCAGGCCTAGAACTCACGATCTACTGCACTCGAGGCGAGCATACTATCTTTCACACGACCGATGTGTTTATAACATGGATATTAAGCAAAGCAATGTCCATTGATTTGTAAATACATTTATTTATTAAATTTTTTAAAGTTACAGTTATAAAATAAAATAAATAATTTAATGACATGAAAACGGATTTCAACAATTAATTCATAGCAAAATTGTTACATTCAGAACACAGTCATAATAGATCACTTCCATCATACAAATTATTACCACTGGTTTCCAAATTGTTGATTTTGAAATCTGTTACGGTTAAATCCATTCCCAAATCTACCATTAAACAGTCCTCCTTGTCCTTGGTTTAAGAAGTCCAGATTTTGATTTTGAAAATTATCAACAAATCCTCCATTTTGTCTCTGATTAATGAAGTCTCCATTTCCCCAGTTACCACCATTTTGCCAATTACGATTGTCCTGCCATCTGTCGAGACCGATAATACCGCCTCCTATTGGTAATTGTTTTTTGGGCGGAACCGGTAAAATGTCTTTCTTGATCATCTGTTTACCGTAACCATAGCTACGTCCTGAAAAACATTTGAAAAGAAATATAATAACACATAAGTTGATACGACGCACATAAGTTCAATTGAGATATTATATAGATTTTTCTTTAATGTTTTTAAAATATATATTTTATTTCGTATTGTTATATATTCACATTCAATATCTCATAGAGGTGGTATTTGTGAGTTTCTGCATTTGAAATAATGAACAAAACGTTTTTGGCCATTTTTTTAAAACAAACATACTATATATATACTAATCTGCATGCTAAGCACTGTAATATTATCATTGTCAGATGGTTTGATCTTTTACTGATATTCATAAGTAGTCTCAGATACATGTATAATGCGATACTGTCGGAAGCAATGTGAAGTGGATCATTACATATCTCTTCAACTCGTATTCTAAATACTACCCTAGTATTTTCAAAGAAGACAATTGCCTTATGAAAAGCTACCAGTTATTGATTTTATTAATATAGTGGATGACAAGGAATGCAATTCAAATTTTGGTACTTTTTTCTGAACACTACAAGCTTATTAATTTTAAAATAAAATGTATTGTAGCCATACATTTAACAGGTGTTAACAGAAAATACTCGCATTGTTATTGCTATGTAATTATATAAAGGATTATCTGAACCTTTAAGTCTTTTATTGCATTATTTGTATCATATATTTGTTGATTTACAGAAAACTATTATTTACATATTAACAAAATATATAATCCCATACCTTGTACAGAACAGAAAGCCACGAGGAGAATTGCTGCGTAGAGAAAAGTGTTCATGTTGTAATGCCTGGTAGTTCTTCAAAACTAATATCGTAACTCAGAAACATCTTCCTTTTTATATCATTGAACATTTCCGCAGTTGATACATTGGAAGTTAATGATTGGTCTATATATTCCATACGTCAATTCCCTTGAATATGGAAATGCCCCGTGTAGAACATAATGACTTGACGTCTATATTGCCAGTCATGACATGTTAATGACCAGTTAAGTGTTAACCTGAATGAATTTGTCAAAAAGATCGTATTATGTATGATGTATGATGGCCATGACGACACACCTCTATTTATTTACATTGGCATATGTGTTACCTTAGATTGCAATGCTACATACTATACTATGAGATGCGCTATACAGTCAAACCTGCCTTAAAGGGTACATCGATATCTATAGCAAATGACTGTCTATAAATGGAAGTCTCATTATTTCAATTAATGGATAGTGCATATAATTTTCAACCTGTATATAAACGTTAGAAAACAACGAAGGGGCAATCAAAAAAAGGAAAATCCAGAGATACTGACAATTGCTCATAAAAGCCACATTTTCAGGTTCCCTTGACTGGCATTTATATACAGGTTTGACTTTGCTTATTTCATCATGCATCTGGTTTCTGCATTTGTTGTTAGTTCTATGAAATAAACAAAAATGCCACACTCGGAGCAATGGAAAAAGTGTAGAAACAGAGGCAAAATCGATATCTCTAACACACATATGCATGACCACCCACTTTCCTGGCTAGGTACAAGCACATAAAAAAGTGGCGGGGTCAAGCTAGTTTTATTGCACGCATATATTTTTTAATCAAAACACGAAACTGTCATTGAGTTAGTAAACAATTGTTCAATAAGGAAATATCAAAACAATTAGATTTGGAAAACAAATGTAATTGTGGCCAAAGAGGAGTAATAAACCTATTGAACTGTAAGATTAGTAGTTATATACCTTTTTTTCATTAACAAATAAATTGGTAAATTCTACGTATATATTTACATGCAAGACACAATAATAAAAAAGTGTAGTAGAAATCCTTCTCAAATTATAGGCAAATGATTTCAACATGGGTACGTGTTTTACCAATTTCATAGACACACCCAAAGCCGTTGACCGGAAAACTAACTTTCGCAAGGCAAAATATCTAGTTTGAGAATAACAATGGGGTAATCAGAAACAGTATATCGAAGGACAGACAATACAATGGCTAAACGAAAACGGACAAGGACAAACAATCATCTACAAAACATTACACAGAAAATTAAAGATCGAACCTCAGTAAAAATCAGGGGTGCACTCAGTTGCTCCGGGAGGGCACCAGTTCCTACTCAACATGTGACACCCTTAGCGTTACTGTTAAACGACACGAACATCACCTGGTATGGAAATCATGTTGGACACCAGTTTACATAAATGAATAGAAATAACATAAATAGAACATGAACCCTCTTCAAAACAAATGGGAGTCGATACATCACAACACGGAGCTAAAAACGTGAAGACATGTAATTTGACAATACAAACCCCACTAAAATAAATAAGAAAACGTGGGTGAACGCATGTGCTCTGGAAGGGTAGGAGCTCTTGCTCCCTGTGTGACACCGGTCGCGTTACACAAACGAAACATATCTGTGGTCATTAATGACAAGATACTCTGTAACGTTCAACCAAGTCATGGTGGCGAGCATTACACTTTCTAAGTGATGACTTCAACTTAACCACTAGGAACTCTTGGTTTAATAGCTTCCTTGTTATCAGCAACCACAAATTCTGAAATATCAGATCAACTGAGAGATATATACTCCATATACAGATGCTACTGGAGTGTTGCTACATATAAATAGAAAGTTCATAATGGGGAAAATTCAAGTGATCTCCTTTGTCGTCAAGTTTCGTTCTTAAACGACCCTCATTGTCAATTTCGAGATGTAGGTCAAGGTATGAAATAGACCTAGCTGTATCTGTGGTATCCGTTATTTCAAGCTCAATGGGATAGATGAGACCAACAAAATCACAAAACTTAGAATTATTTAGTTAAAGGACATCATCTATTTGGCGGAAGGTGGAATTAAAGTACCGGCCTAGATTCTTTTCGTTTTTCGTGAAAATCCCCTGTTAAAGTCTGTTTCGCACGACTAAAGGAACAATCACAGTTGGTACCCATTAGAATGCCGACTGTAATTTGAAAAACACGCCAACTAAACAAAGCAAATATGTTGTCAATTAAATACTCAGGCATTTTGATTATATCAGTTTCAGAGAACTTTTTGGCAGAATCAGGGTGGTTTTTCTTACAACATAAGATTTGTCACTTCCTTAAACAAGGTATCTGTATCTACGTTGGACGTTCTATTTATGAACTACAATTGATCTCATTCTTTTATTCTTCTAGTTTTGAGTACGGAACAGGTGTGTAGAAGGTAGAGAAGTCAAATATGTGAATTCTATTGCACGAGGAGAGGAACCTTGTATATATGTACTCTAATAGATGTTTAGAAGTTTTCAGAATCCACATCTGATTCACACCACCCCTAGAGTAGCAAATCTTACAGTAACTGTGCAGCCCGGTTTTTTGACTGCTGATAATAATTTGGAAAGAGATTTCGTGGATCATTTGGCAGACCCAGGAATATAGCGTTTTTAGGAAGGACAATTATGTAATTTAAGAATCCAGTATAAAGACAGAAGATCCAGGGCTTCATCTTTGGTCGAGATGCAAAAGGAACACAAAAGAGACCTATGATTGTCCGGGAATTTCTCTTTCGTAAGTGTCGTCGAGGTATATGTAGGGTTGCCATGTAAATTGTCAATACCTAATTCCTTTATCAAGCAGTCTATGTAATGTGATTTCTACACAACAAAACATGAAGGTGAGACAGGTGTTTATCAACATTAGAATTTTTAAAGAACAATGTTAAATGCAATGGCATAAAAAATGATTAATTGAAGGACAATATAGAAGGATTATTTTGAGCCCAAATTTGATTGCATTTAGTTGTATTTTAATCCTTTTTTGGAAATCTTGATGTATGACCTATTCATGCTGAAATTCCGGGAATGATGTCGCTATTTTTAGAGTAGGGGATGTCCCAGAGCATGGTATTTCACTGCAAGACTTTAAACATCCAATGATATTTTGAATGACCGTTGAGGAAACATGTACGTTTCAGAACAAATATGGTGTTAGAAAGGATAAACGTCAGAACAATGGCCAGGTAGACTCGAAAAAACACAAATTAAACCGGGACCGTAGGTATAAATAGCTGTGGGCGGAGCAAACATTCAGATTGTTCATTTTTTTATTACGGTTATCACAAGGAGGAAAAAGCAATGATACATAGTTTCACAGTTACTTTTGGAGCAAAATATTTGACAGGCATGGTTACTAGTCTTCTTCCCTACTACACTTTCAGTCTTATTAATACAATATTCTTCGTCAGTCTAAAAACTACAAAAATCACTTCGAAAATTCAAATTTCTGAGATATGTGACCTCTAGGTCACGTTGGTCATGTGACATACAGTTTCATAAATATGCTGTTCACATCAACGGGGATTTCTGATGATAAGCTCCACCCAGACATTTTGTCGGTAGGCACTACCGCAAATTCCTCTTTCATGAGAAAATCTTAAATAAATTAATGAATGGTGTTACACCTTCAGTGTCACTGTACTATCATCTGATAACGCTTTTTTTTAGAAATGTGGACCGTACAGTTGCCGGAAATATTGAAACTATGTAATTGGAAATGAGAATATGACTGTGATTTCGCAATGCATAATATGAATGAATGAACGTTAAGCAGTCGCTTTGTTTACGTTGCTTACATTGATGTGCTTTTCCCCACATTCCAATGATGTGGTGTCATGCCAAAATAGTTCGGAAGAAAATATCTGCTCGAAGAAATACAGCCATTATTTTATTACCAAAGTGTGAAAATGCAACATTTTGTGTTTTCCCCTCATTCGAATGATATGACGTTATTACAAAATAGTTTGTGATGGAAGATCTCGTGCAACGTCGCGCCATTCTTTTATCGCCACAATGTTGCACCAATTAGGCTACTTTCTTTAATAAAAAATGTACATAATGTTAGTTAAATGTATTTCTATACATAAACAGAAAAGCTCGTTGGTGTGTTATTTCAGATGACAACATCATACACTAATTGGCTTATTTGTAACTATATACATGCATGAACATTTTTCATACTTTTAAGAAATCCTTTGTTGCAAACGCGAACCCTATGTTGCATTAAGCAGAAAGAACATTGGGAACAGGATAATGTATCCGAGCGGAGTGACATGTTTACCCATGTACTATTGCTTCAGATCGCTAACACTGCAAAATCCAACTGAGGGTGTTGATCTAACGCACACCATGCATAATCATCACCTAACCAAAGGTTGACATCATGGCATAACTGGAAAAATTAGCTCACTCACATGTGACAAAAACTTGCACGACCGTACCATTTCACTACGATAGGGTGTCCTGTCTCATAAAATTAGTTTAACCATTGTCAGTGGGGTTCTTGTAGTTCAATCTCTAGTTTCCTGTGTAATATTTTGTGGATCATTTTTTGACATTTTGTCTTTTCTTTTAGCCATTATACATTGTGTCCCAATAACAGATTCTTATTGCCTCTTTGATATCTTCAAACTTTTCTTATGGTTATGCAGTATAAATAAAAATAGGGGGTGCAAAAGCAGCACCTAGTAATTTGATTTTCATTTGTAGAATGCAATTCACTTCCATATCTTGTTTGACCCACACCTATTGTTAACAAAGCCATTCTGACTTACGTCACATACTCAATATATAAATATAATTTAGATCTTTAGTTTTATGAGTAGTGTTTTAGATCGTTGTTTGTCCTTTTGTCCTTTTCCGCTTGGTCATTGTGTTACCTGTCCTTCTTTGATTTATGGATTCTGATTACCCCTTTGGTATCTTCAAAGTCTTCTTACAATTAATTACTGAAGGATTCTAATTTCATCTTTTGTAAGATTTCAACTATGACAGAAAGAATAGTTTAACATAGTCGTAATAGGTTAAATTGAATGAATGCACTAATAATCATGTACAATTAACTTCACAAACAATTGTTTTCCGATGTCGATTCAACTCCAAAATAGAATCCCTGGGTGTATGTGTGTGTGTGATGATTGAGTGATCAGCGGAGAAGCAGCACATACCAATTGCATAGTCTTTGGTTCGACTTTACCAGGCCTAGAACTCACGATCTACTGCACTCGAGGCGAGCATACTATCTTTCACACGACCGATGTGTTTATAACATGGATATTAAGCAAAGCAATGTCCATTGATTTGTAAATACATTTATTTATTAAATTTTTTAAAGTTACAGTTATAAAATAAAATAAATAATTTAATGACATGAAAACGGATTTCAACAATTAATTCATAGCAAAATTGTTACATTCAGAACACAGTCATAATAGATCACTTCCATCATACAAATTATTACCACTGGTTTCCAAATTGTTGATTTTGAAATCTGTTACGGTTAAATCCATTCCCAAATCTACCATTAAACAGTCCTCCTTGTCCTTGGTTTAAGAAGTCCAGATTTTGATTTTGAAAATTATCAACAAATCCTCCATTTTGTCTCTGATTAATGAAGTCTCCATTTCCCCAGTTACCACCATTTTGCCAATTACGATTGTCCTGCCATCTGTCGAGACCGATAATACCGCCTCCTATTGGTAATTGTTTTTTGGGCGGAACCGGTAAAATGTCTTTCTTGATCATCTGTTTACCGTAACCATAGCTACGTCCTGAAAAACATTTGAAAAGAAATATAATAACACATAAGTTGATACGACGCACATAAGTTCAATTGAGATATTATATAGATTTT
The DNA here is from genome assembly GCA_963680875.1 of Bathymodiolus brooksi. Lineage (NCBI taxonomy): Eukaryota > Metazoa > Mollusca > Bivalvia > Mytilida > Modiolidae > Bathymodiolus > Bathymodiolus brooksi. The sequence goes on along the minus strand of OY804585.1, from coordinate 69,978,748 downwards.
TCTTTAATGTTTTTAAAATATATATTTTATTTCGTATTGTTATATATTCACATTCAATATCTCATAGAGGTGGTATTTGTGAGTTTCTGCATTTGAAATAATGAACAAAACGTTTTTGGCCATTTTTTTAAAGCAAACATACTATATATATACTAATCTGCATGCTAAGCACTGTAATATTATCATTGTCAGATGGTTTGATCTTTTACTGATATTCATAAGTAGTCTCAGATACATGTATAATGCGATACTGTCGGAAGCAATGTGAAGTGGATCATTACATATCTCTTCAACTCGTATTCTAAATACTACCCTAGTATTTTCAAAGAAGACAATTGCCTTATGAAAAGCTACCAGTTATTGATTTTATTAATATAGTGGATGACAAGGAATGCAATTCAAATTTTGGTACTTTTTTCTGAACACTACAAGCTTATTAATTTTAAAATAAAATGTATTGTAGCCATACATTTAACAGGTGTTAACAGAAAATACTCGCATTGTTATTGCTATGTAATTATATAAAGGATTATCTGAACCTTTAAGTCTTTTATTGCATTATTTGTATCATATATTTGTTGATTTACAGAAAACTATTATTTACATATTAACAAAATATATAATCCCATACCTTGTACAGAACAGAAAGCCACGAGGAGAATTGCTGCGTAGAGAAAAGTGTTCATGTTGTAATGCCTGGTAGTTCTTCAAAACTAATATCGTAACTCAGAAACATCTTCCTTTTTATATCATTGAACATTTCCGCAGTTGATACATTGGAAGTTAATGATTGGTCTATATATTCCATACGTCAATTCCCTTGAATATGGAAATGCCCCGTGTAGAACATAATGACTTGACGTCTATATTGCCAGTCATGACATGTTAATGACCAGTTAAGTGTTAACCTGAATGAATTTGTCAAAAAGATCGTATTATGTATGATGTATGATGGCCATGACGACACACCTCTATTTATTTACATTGGCATATGTGTTACCTTAGATTGCAATGCTACATACTATACTATGAGATGCGCTATACAGTCAAACCTGCCTTAAAGGGTACATCGATATCTATAGCAAATGACTGTTTATAAATGGAAGTCTCATTATTTCAATTAATGGATAGTGCATATAATTTTCAACCTGTATATAAACGTTAGAAAACAACGAAGGGGCAATCAAAAAAAGGAAAATCCAGAGATACTGACAATTGCTCATAAAAGCCACATTTTCAGGTTCCCTTGACTGGCATTTATATACAGGTTTGACTTTGCTTATTTCATCATGCATCTGGTTTCTGCATTTGTTGTTAGTTCTATGAAATAAACAAAAATGCCACACTCGGAGCAATGGAAAAAGTGTAGAAACAGAGGCAAAATCGATATCTCTAACACACATATGCATGACCACCCACTTTCCTGGCTAGGTACAAGCACATAAAAAAGTGGCGGGGTCAAGCTAGTTTTATTGCACGCATATATTTTTTAATCAAAACACGAAACTGTCATTGAGTTAGTAAACAATTGTTCAATAAGGAAATATCAAAACAATTAGATTTGGAAAACAAATGTAATTGTGGCCAAAGAGGAGTAATAAACCTATTGAACTGTAAGATTAGTAGTTATATACCTTTTTTTCATTAACAAATAAATTGGTAAATTCTACGTATATATTTACATGCAAGACACAATAATAAAAAAGTGTAGTAGAAATCCTTCTCAAATTATAGGCAAATGATTTCAACATGGGTACGTGTTTTACCAATTTCATAGACACACCCAAAGCCGTTGACCGGAAAACTAACTTTCGCAAGGCAAAATATCTAGTTTGAGAATAACAATGGGGTAATCAGAAACAGTATATCGAAGGACAGACAATACAATGGCTAAACGAAAACGGACAAGGACAAACAATCATCTACAAAACATTACACAGAAAATTAAAGATCGAACCTCAGTAAAAATCAGGGGTGCACTCAGTTGCTCCGGGAGGGCACCAGTTCCTACTCAACATGTGACACCCTTAGCGTTACTGTTAAACGACACGAACATCACCTGGTATGGAAATCATGTTGGACACCAGTTTACATAAATGAATAGAAATAACATAAATAGAACATGAACCCTCTTCAAAACAAATGGGAGTCGATACATCACAACACGGAGCTAAAAACGTGAAGACATGTAATTTGACAATACAAACCCCACTAAAATAAATAAGAAAACGTGGGTGAACGCATGTGCTCTGGAAGGGTAGGAGCTCTTGCTCCCTGTGTGACACCGGTCGCGTTACACAAACGAAACATATCTGTGGTCATTAATGACAAGATACTCTGTAACGTTCAACCAAGTCATGGTGGCGAGCATTACACTTTCTAAGTGATGACTTCAACTTAACCACTAGGAACTCTTGGTTTAATAGCTTCCTTGTTATCAGCAACCACAAATTCTGAAATATCAGATCAACTGAGAGATATATACTCCATATACAGATGCTACTGGAGTGTTGCTACATATAAATAGAAAGTTCATAATGGGGAAAATTCAAGTGATCTCCTTTGTCGTCAAGTTTCGTTCTTAAACGACCCTCATTGTCAATTTCGAGATGTAGGTCAAGGTATGAAATAGACCTAGCTGTATCTGTGGTATCCGTTATTTCAAGCTCAATGGGATAGATGAGACCAACAAAATCACAAAACTTAGAATTATTTAGTTAAAGGACATCATCTATTTGGCGGAAGGTGGAATTAAAGTACCGGCCTAGATTCTTTTCGTTTTTCGTGAAAATCCCCTGTTAAAGTCTGTTTCGCACGACTAAAGGAACAATCACAGTTGGTACCCATTAGAATGCCGACTGTAATTTGAAAAACACGCCAACTAAACAAAGCAAATATGTTGTCAATTAAATACTCAGGCATTTTGATTATATCAGTTTCAGAGAACTTTTTGGCAGAATCAGGGTGGTTTTTCTTACAACATAAGATTTGTCACTTCCTTAAACAAGGTATCTGTATCTACGTTGGACGTTCTATTTATGAACTACAATTGATCTCATTCTTTTATTCTTCTAGTTTTGAGTACGGAACAGGTGTGTAGAAGGTAGAGAAGTCAAATATGTGAATTCTATTGCACGAGGAGAGGAACCTTGTATATATGTACTCTAATAGATGTTTAGAAGTTTTCAGAATCCACATCTGATTCACACCACCCCTAGAGTAGCAAATCTTACAGTAACTGTGCAGCCCGGTTTTTTGACTGCTGATAATAATTTGGAAAGAGATTTCGTGGAGCATTTGGCAGACCCAGGAATATAGCGTTTTTAGGAAGGACAATTATGTAATTTAAGAATCCAGTATAAAGACAGAAGATCCAGGGCTTCATCTTTGGTCGAAATGCAAAAGGAACACAAAAGAGACCTATGATTGTCCGGGAATTTCTCTTTCGTAAGTGTCGTCGAGGTATATGTAGGGTTGCCATGTAAATTGTCAATACCTAATTCCTTTATCAAGCAGTCTATGTAATGTGATTTCTACACAACAAAACATGAAGGTGAGACAGGTGTTTATCAACATTAGAATTTTTAAAGAACAATGTTAAATGCAATGGCATAAAAAATGATTAATTGAAGGACAATATAGAAGGATTATTTTGAGCCCAAATTTGATTGCATTTAGTTGTATTTTAATCCTTTTTTGGAAATCTTGATGTATGACCTATTCATGCTGAAATTCCGGGAATGATGTCGCTATTTTTAGAGTAGGGGATGTCCCAGAGCATGGTATTTCACTGCAAGACTTTAAACATCCAATGATATTTTGAATGACCGTTGAGGAAACATGTACGTTTCAGAACAAATATGGTGTTAGAAAGGATAAACGTCAGAACAATGGCCAGGTAGACTCGAAAAAACACAAATTAAACCGGGACCGTAGGTATAAATAGCTGTGGGCGGAGCAAACATTCAGATTGTTCATTTTTTTATTACGGTTATCACAAGGAGGAAAAAGCAATGATACATAGTTTCACAGTTACTTTTGGAGCAAAATATTTGACAGGCATGGTTACTAGTCTTCTTCCCTACTACACTTTCAGTCTTATTAATACAATATTCTTCGTCAGTCTAAAAACTACAAAAATCACTTCGAAAATTCAAATTTCTGAGATATGTGACCTCTAGGTCACGTTGGTCATGTGACATACAGTTTCATAAATATGCTGTTCACATCAACGGGGATTTCTGATGATAAGCTCCACCCAGACATTTTGTCGGTAGGCACTACCGCAAATTCCTCTTTCATGAGAAAATCTTAAATAAATTAATGAATGGTGTTACACCTTCAGTGTCACTGTACTATCATCTGATAACGCTTTTTTTTAGAAATGTGGACCGTACAGTTGCCGGAAATATTGAAACTATGTAATTGGAAATGAGAATATGACTGTGATTTCGCAATGCATAATATGAATGAATGAACGTTAAGCAGTCGCTTTGTTTACGTTGCTTACATTGATGTGCTTTTCCCCACATTCCAATGATGTGGTGTCATGCCAAAATAGTTCGGAAGAAAATATCTGCTCGAAGAAATACAGCCATTATTTTATTACCAAAGTGTGAAAATGCAACATTTTGTGTTTTCCCCTCATTCGAATGATATGACGTTATTACAAAATAGTTTGTGATGGAAGATCTCGTGCAACGTCGCGCCATTCTTTTATCGCCACAATGTGCACCAATTAGGCTACTTTCTTTAATAAAAAATGTACATAATGTTAGTTAAATGTATTTCTATACATAAACAGAAAAGCTCGTTGGTGTGTTATTTCAGATGACAACATCATACACTAATTGGCTTATTTGTAACTATATACATGCATGAACATTTTTCATACTTTTAAGAAATCCTTTGTTGCAAACGCGAACCCTATGTTGCATTAAGCAGAAAGAACATTGGGAACAGGATAATGTATCCGAGCGGAGTGACATGTTTACCCATGTACTATTGCTTCAGATCGCTAACACTGCAAAATCCAACTGAGGGTGTTGATCTAACGCACACCATGCATAATCATCACCTAACCAAAGGTTGACATCATGGCATAACTGGAAAAATTAGCTCACTCACATGTGACAAAAACTTGCACGACCGTACCATTTCACTACGATAGGGTGTCCTGTCTCATAAAATTAGTTTAACCATTGTCAGTGGGGTTCTTGTAGTTCAATCTCTAGTTTCCTGTGTAATATTTTGTGGATCATTTTTTGACATTTTGTCTTTTCTTTTAGCCATTATACATTGTGTCCCAATAACAGATTCTTATTGCCTCTTTGATATCTTCAAACTTTTCTTATGGTTATGCAGTATAAATAAAAATAGGGGGTGCAAAAGCAGCACCTAGTAATTTGATTTTCATTTGTAGAATGCAATTCACTTCCATATCTTGTTTGACCCACACCTATTGTTAACAAAGCCATTCTGACTTACGTCACATACTCAATATATAAATATAATTTAGATCTTTAGTTTTATGAGTAGTGTTTTAGATCGTTGTTTGTCCTTTTGTCCTTTTCCGCTTGGTCATTGTGTTACCTGTCCTTCTTTGATTTATGGATTCTGATTACCCCTTTGGTATCTTCAAAGTCTTCTTACAATTAATTACTGAAGGATTCTAATTTCATCTTTTGTAAGATTTCAACTATGACAGAAAGAATAGTTTAACATAGTCGTAATAGGTTAAATTGAATGAATGCACTAATAATCATGTACAATTAACTTCACAAACAATTGTTTTCCGATGTCGATTCAACTCCAAAATAGAATCCCTGGGTGTATGTGTGTGTGTGATGATTGAGTGATCAGCGGAGAAGCAGCACATACCAATTGCATAGTCTTTGGTTCGACTTTACCAGGCCTAGAACTCACGATCTACTGCACTCGAGGCGAGCATACTATCTTTCACACGACCGATGTGTTTATAACATGGATATTAAGCAAAGCAATGTCCATTGATTTGTAAATACATTTATTTATTAAATTTTTTAAAGTTACAGTTATAAAATAAAATAAATAATTTAATGACATGAAAACGGATTTCAACAATTAATTCATAGCAAAATTGTTACATTCAGAACACAGTCATAATAGATCACTTCCATCATACAAATTATTACCACTGGTTTCCAAATTGTTGATTTTGAAATCTGTTACGGTTAAATCCATTCCCAAATCTACCATTAAACAGTCCTCCTTGTCCTTGGTTTAAGAAGTCCAGATTTTGATTTTGAAAATTATCAACAAATCCTCCATTTTGTCTCTGATTAATGAAGTCTCCATTTCCCCAGTTACCACCATTTTGCCAATTACGATTGTCCTGCCATCTGTCGAGACCGATAATACCGCCTCCTATTGGTAATTGTTTTTTGGGCGGAACCGGTAAAATGTCTTTCTTGATCATCTGTTTACCGTAACCATAGCTACGTCCTGAAAAACATTTGAAAAGAAATATAATAACACATAAGTTGATACGACGCACATAAGTTCAATTGAGATATTATATAGATTTTTCTTTAATGTTTTTAAAATATATATTTTATTTCGTATTGTTATATATTCACATTCAATATCTCATAGAGGTGGTATTTGTGAGTTTCTGCATTTGAAATAATGAACAAAACGTTTTTGGCCATTTTTTTAAAGCAAACATACTATATATATACTAATCTGCATGCTAAGCACTGTAATATTATCATTGTCAGATGGTTTGATCTTTTACTGATATTCATAAGTAGTCTCAGATACATGTATAATGCGATACTGTCGGAAGCAATGTGAAGTGGATCATTACATATCTCTTCAACTCGTATTCTAAATACTACCCTAGTATTTTCAAAGAAGACAATTGCCTTATGAAAAGCTACCAGTTATTGATTTTATTAATATAGTGGATGACAAGGAATGCAATTCAAATTTTGGTACTTTTTTCTGAACACTACAAGCTTATTAATTTTAAAATAAAATGTATTGTAGCCATACATTTAACAGGTGTTAACAGAAAATACTCGCATTGTTATTGCTATGTAATTATATAAAGGATTATCTGAACCTTTAAGTCTTTTATTGCATTATTTGTATCATATATTTGTTGATTTACAGAAAACTATTATTTACATATTAACAAAATATATAATCCCATACCTTGTACAGAACAGAAAGCCACGAGGAGAATTGCTGCGTAGAGAAAAGTGTTCATGTTGTAATGCCTGGTAGTTCTTCAAAACTAATATCGTAACTCAGAAACATCTTCCTTTTTATATCATTGAACATTTCCGCAGTTGATACATTGGAAGTTAATGATTGGTCTATATATTCCATACGTCAATTCCCTTGAATATGGAAATGCCCCGTGTAGAACATAATGACTTGACGTCTATATTGCCAGTCATGACATGTTAATGACCAGTTAAGTGTTAACCTGAATGAATTTGTCAAAAAGATCGTATTATGTATGATGTATGATGGCCATGACGACACACCTCTATTTATTTACATTGGCATATGTGTTACCTTAGATTGCAATGCTACATACTATACTATGAGATGCGCTATACAGTCAAACCTGCCTTAAAGGGTACATCGATATCTATAGCAAATGACTGTTTATAAATGGAAGTCTCATTATTTCAATTAATGGATAGTGCATATAATTTTCAACCTGTATATAAACGTTAGAAAACAACGAAGGGGCAATCAAAAAAAGGAAAATCCAGAGATACTGACAATTGCTCATAAAAGCCACATTTTCAGGTTCCCTTGACTGGCATTTATATACAGGTTTGACTTTGCTTATTTCATCATGCATCTGGTTTCTGCATTTGTTGTTAGTTCTGTGTAATATTTTGTGGATCATTTTTTGACATTTTGTCTTTTCTTTTAGCCATTATACATTGTGTCCCAATAACAGATTCTTATTGCCTCTTTGATATCTTCAAACTTTTCTTATGGTTTTTTTTAGTTTATAATTATTTTATTTGATCAATGATACAAAGAGGATCAGACACAAGTTTTACCAACTTATGGAGTCTTCTCCTATATATACAATCATTATTACATTATATTGAGAATGCAGTATAAATAAAAATAGGGGGTGCAAAAGCAGCACCTAGTAATTTGATTTTCATTTGTAGAATGCAATTCACTTCCATATCTTGTTTGACCCACACCTATTGTTAACAAATCCATTCTGACTTACGTCACACCATCAATATATAAATATAATTTAGATCTTTAGTATTATGAGTAGTGTCTGTAGATCGTTGTTTGTCCTTTTGTCCCTTTTCGCTTGGTCATTGTGTTACATGTCCTTCTTTGATTTATGGATTCTGATTACCCCTTTGGTATCTTCAAACTCTTCTTACAATTAATTACTGAATGATTATAATTTAATCTTTTATAAGATTTCAACTATGACAGAAAGAATAGTTTAACATAGTCGTAATAGGTTAAATTGAATTAATGCACTAATAACCATGTAAAATTAATCAACTTCACGAACAATTGTTTTCCGATGTCGATTCAACTCCAAAATAGAATCCCTGTGTGTGTGGGGGGGGGAGGGGGAGGGAGTTGGGGTGGGTGCGTTTGTGCGTGCGTGTGTGTGATTGAGCGATCAGCGGAGAAGAAGCACATACCAATTGCATAGTCTTTGGTTTGACTCTACCGGGCCTAGAACTCACGATCTACCGCACCCGAGGCGAGCATACTATCTTTCACACGACCGATGCGTTTATAACATGGATATTAAACAAAACAATGTCCAGTGATTTATAAATACATTTATTTAAATTTTTAAAGTTACAGTTATAAAATAAAATAAATAATTTAATGACATGAAAATGGATTTCAACAATTAATTCATAGCAAAATTGTTACATTCAGAACACATTCATAATAAATCACTTCCATCATACAAATTATTACCACTGGTTTCCAAATTGTTGATTTTGAAATCTGTTACGGTTAAATGCATTTCCTAATCTGCCATTAAACAGTCCTCCTTGTCCTTGATTTAAAAAGTCCAGATTTTGATTTTGAAAACTATCAATAAATCCCCCGTTTTGTCTTTGATTAATAAAACCTCCATTTCCCCCGTTTCTACCATTTTGCCAATTACGATTGTCCTGCCATCTGTCGAGACCGATATTACCGCCTCCTATTGGTAATTGTCCTCTACAAATATCTATAGGACAACCTCTGCATTCCATACCATTCTCAAATCCAAATGTTTCCTCTCTACATTCTGGTCGTATCCACTGTCGTGTACATCCGACGCTACAAAGTGGGAGTTTTTTGGGCGGAATTGGTAAAATGTCTTTCTTTATTTTCTTTTTACCATAACCATAGCTACGTCCTGAAAAACATTTGAAAAGAAATATAATAACATATAAGTTGATACGGCACGCATAAGTTCAATTGAGATATCATATAGATTTTTCTTTGATGTTTTTACAATATATATTTTGTTTCGTATTGTTATATATTCACATTAAATATCTCATACAGGTTGTATTTGTGAGCTTCTGCTTTGAAAATAACGGACAAAACGTTTTTGATCATATTTGGAAACAACCATGCTCCATATATACTATTCTGCTTGCTAAGCTATCCAATAATATCATTATTAATTTTAGATACATGTATAGTGCGATGCTGTCGGGAGAAATGTGAAGTGGATCATTAAATACCGCTTCAACTCGTATTCTAAATACTACCCTAGTATTTTCAAAGAAGCCAATTACCTTATGAAAAGCTACCAGTTGTTGATTTTATGAATATAGTGGATGACAAAGATAGCAATTCAAATTTAGTTATTTTTTTAAAGCTACAAGCGTATACAGTTTAAAATAAAAAATGCATTGCAGCTATGCTTCAAGTCATAACTCGTATTCTAAATACTACCCTAGTATTTTCAAAGAAGACAATTACCTTATGAAAAGCTACCAGTTGTTGATTTTATGAATATAGTGGATGACAAAGATAGCAATTCAAATTTTTTTTTTTTTTTTTTTAAAGCTACAGGCGTATTCATTTTAAAATAAAAATGCATTGCAGCTATGCTTCAAGTCATACATTTAGCAGGTGTTACCTAGAATACTTGCATTGTTACTGTTATGTAGTTATACACCTCATCATTCACCCCTTTGTTGCATAATTTGTATCATATATTTGGTGAAGTACAGGGACATATTATTTACATTTTAAATTAACAAAATAAATAATTCCATACCTTGTACAGAACAGAAAGCGATGATAAGAATTGCTGCGTAGAGAAAAGTGTTCATGTTGTGATGGCTGGTAGTTCTTCAAAACTGATATCGTAACTCTGAAGCATCGTCTGTTTTATATCATCGAACATTTCAGCAGTTGATACATTGGAAGTTAATGATTGGTCGATATATTCCATACGTCAATTCCTTTCAATGTGGAAATGCCACGTGCAGAGCATAATGACTTGACGTCTATATTACCAGTCATGACATGTTAATGACCAGTTAAGTGTTTACCTGAATGAAGTTGTCAAGAAGATCGTAACACGTATAATGGTCATGACGACACCAATACAGTTATTTACATTGGTTTATGTTTTCCTGTAGGTTGGGGTGTAATATACTATACATTCTATGCCGTGATGTATAATTATTTCTTTCATGCATCTATTTTTGGCACCCATTAATTTTTGATTCTGTATGTTTTATTCTTATCACCATACAAGGTAGTCAAAATGTACATTCTATAAGAGGCACTTTACAGTTAAACATGCCTTAAATGGCACCTCTATAGAACACATCACTGTCTATAAAGAGCAGTCTTATTTTTCGATTAACGAATAGTGCATATAGTTCTTTACTCTGTATATTAAGAAAAAACACATTTTGATGTTCCCTTGAGTGGCCCTTATATATAGGTTTGACTCTGCTTATTTCATCATGCATCTGTTTTCGGGGCTCATTTTTAGTTCTATTAAATGAAAAGCACAAAAAATGCCACATTCTAAAAAATAGAAAAAGCGTAGAAATCGATACCTCTAACACACATATGCTGGCTAGGTACAAGCACTTAAAAAAAGTGGCGGGATCAAGATAGTTTTATTGCATGTATATATATTTAAATCAAAACACGAAACGTTCATTCAGTTAGTAAACAATTGTTCAATAAGGAAATATCAAAACAATTAGATTTGGAAAGCAAAACGTCATTGTGGCCAAAGAGGAGTAATAAACCTATTGAACTGTAAGATTAGTAGTTATATACCTTTTTTTTATTTACAAATAAATTGGTAAATTCTACGTATTTATTTACATGCAAAACTCTATAAACAAGGTGTTGTAGTAAAAGTCCTTTGCAAATTATACTCATACATGTACACTTGAGAACTTTGCAAGGCATAATATCTAGAATAGAACATTAGATAAGCTTAAAGATGTCAATGGGATAATCAGAAACCGTAAATCGAAGGACAGATAATAAAATGATCAACAGCAAAAGGAAAAAGGGACAAACAACGATCTACAAAACATTGCACAGAAAACTAAAAATCAAGTTTTTGGCAAAAGCAGAGTGTTTTGTTTTTGCAAAATAACATTTGACCCTTCCTAAAGCAAGGTATATGTATCTACGTTGGACGTTCTTGTTTATGAAATACAAGTGAGCTCATTCTTTTAATCTTTCTTTTAATTAGTGGGGAATAGTTGTGTAGAGGGTAGATAAGTCAAATGTTTAATGCTATTGCATAAGGAGAGGGACCTTGTTTCTATGTACTCTAACAGATCTTTAAAAGTTTTCAGAATCCACACCTAATTCACACCACCCCTAGAGTAGCTAGTGCTACAGTAACTGTGAAGCCCAGTTCTGACCGCTAATAGCATAGATGTTAATAATTTGAAAGAAGTTTCGTGGAGCATTTGGTAGACCCAGCAATATAACGTTGTTTGTAAGAACAATTGTGTAATTCAGAAATCCAGTAGAGTGATGGTAGATCCAGTCCTTCATCTTTGGTTGAAATTCCAAAGGAACACAACACAGACCTATGATTGTCCGGGATTTCCTCTTTCATAAGTGTCGTCGGGGTATATGTATGGTTGCCATGTGAATTATCAATATCTTATTCCCTTATCAAGCAAGCAGTCTATGTAACGTGATTTCCACACAACACATTCGTCATGGAGGTGAGACAGGTGTTTAGCACCATTTGGGTTTTTAAAGTTCAATGTTGCGCGAGTGTTCATTGACCCATTGATTTTTTTTTAATAATTATAATTTGTATCAACGACCTCACACATGTGGAAAGAGTATCGATGTCCTCTTTCTCACGTTTAATTATATTTGCATTTAACCCATTGTTTGGCATAATCCTCGACGGAATCCATAAGCATTTTGAAATTGTGTCTCCAATTTATGGATTTAGCCTCACAATATTTCGGTCCTTTAGCGAATACCTCTCGTAGAGAGCTGCTGTTTCTAATGTAGCGATCGCCAATCATAACGTGGTCAGACAATTAATGCATAAATGGAGAACTTGCACAGGTGTAATCAGGAGGTTTAGACTTAAAGTCGTTAATATTGAGATCATGCCACACGTTCTTGTAGTTTTAAAATATTTTAACTGCAGTAGGTGTGTTATATGCATACGATATCATAAGAACAGACTGATATTTAAAATAGCGTGGAATTTTAGATTAGACTGATTTGTGATGAAGGATATTGCCTAGGTTAATGGCATCAAGAACTTTTTGGGAAACAAAAGAATGAGGAAGGAACGTTTATCTATTTCATTTTTCCTAATCCCAATAGGTTCTAAAAGTCTGTGACGAGCAATATCCAAGACGATTGCTATAAGAAGAGTTTGAAGATACCAGAGGGGCAATCAGAATCCGTATGTCCGCATATATAAGTTTGTATTTATTTGAGTTCTGATTTGTAACGTGATTTACACAAATGTCACTGTGAAACGCTTATGCCACAAATTTTAGGAAAGGCTTACAGATACCAAAGTAGTAATCAGAAGCCGCAAATCAAAAGGCAACACGCTGGCCAAAAGAAAAGGACAACAGGACAAACAACGATCTACGAAACATTTCACAGAAAACTAAAAATCGAGCAACACGAACCTAATAAAAAAAAACCGGGGTTGAACTCAGGTGCTGATATATGCGTTTGCTATATGATCCATCTTTAGTTTTATGTTTATCAATTAGAAAGAAATGATATATATTTAAATTAAAATGAGAAACTATCCAACTCTACACTAGACATAATAAAGTAAAAAACAGCGTTTTTATTGCTGTTCTAAACTTTGCAATCACAGTGTGGGCTTCATCAATGATCATAACTCGTACCCTAAGATGAGTGTGGAACAGACCCTAGCTGTGCAGATCGATATTCTTTACCGCTGGTGATAAAAACTGCATGTGGATATATTTGTCCTAACGTTATTTTGTTGAATATAATTATATTTCCCAGATGCGAAGTTTTCAAAATATGTATAAGCTAATATGAATTGTGAAACTTGCATAAATGTGTGTTGTAAATAATTTAGAAGAGTATAGTCAGCTCCTAACAAAATCACTTCCAACTTTAAGTTAGGGTTCGTGCGGCTATTGCTTTAGTTTTTCTAGTGTCCAGTATGTATTTGTCCATGTCTTTCCTTTTTACCGTGATTTGGAGATTGTACTTGTATTATGGTTTTTGATCACTTTACTCATTTCTTCTGAAAGTGATTGAGGACGGATATTATTTATTTATAAAATGTGTAGAAAAATTACATCTGTTGGTAATGAAATTGTATCTTTGTTAGAAATCTGATTAAAAAACCCCGCCAAAATGAGCATTTTTCCAGATCATATCCATTGATGAGGTGATTATTATATCCGCTTTGTACTAGACCAACACTCTCAGTTGGGTTGATATAGTGCTAGCTTACTAAAACAACTGTCCGCGAGAATATATATCGCTCAACTCTTGCACATTATCCTAATTCAGAGCGAAACAGTCTTTGCTCTCACTCCTTAATGCTGCGTGATTAGTGGAGAAGCAACAAATAGCAATTACATAGTCTTTGATTTGACTCCACCGGGACTTGAACCCACGATATACCGCATTCGAGAGAAGCCTGCTATCCTTCACACGATCGATGTGTTTATAAATGGATATTAAACGAAGCAATGTCTATGGATCTGTACATACATTTATTTAAATATGTAAAGTTACATTTATAATAAATAATAATTTAATGACATAGAAACGGATTTCAACAAATATATTATTGCAAAATTATTACATTCGGAAGATATTCACAATAAATCACGTGCTTCATCTAAATTATTACCATTGGTTTCCAAATTGTTGATTTTGAAATCTGTTACGGTTAAATGCACTTCCAAATCTGCCATTAAACAGTCCTCCTTGTCCTTGGTTTAAAAAGTCCAGATTTTGATTTTGAAAATTATCAATGAATCCACCATTTTGTCCCCAGTTACCACCATTTTGCCAATTGCGATTGTTCTGCCATCTGTCGAGACCAATAGTACCGCCTCCTATTGGCAATTGCCCTCTACAAATGTCTATGGGACAACCTCTGCATTCCATGCCATTCTCAAATCCAAATGTTTCCTCTCGGCATTCTGGTGATATCCACTGTAGTGTACAGGCAACGCTGCAAAGTGGGAGTTTTTTGGTTGGAAATGGAACAATGTCTTTCTTTATTTTCTTTTTACCGTAACCATAGCTACGTCCTGAAAAAACAAAGTTAAAGAATATTATATTTGTCTTGTTTTTATATTCAAATTCAATTTCATACGTAGGTAGTTTTAGATAGATTACGGTACATGTCAGAAACAAATGGACTGATACCATTCAATAACAATTCAACTCGTATCAAAATCACTACCCGAGTAGCTTTTTTTCAGAAGACACAAACAATTGCTTCATGAAAGACTACCAGTAATTGGTTATAATAATATCATGGACCAGTTCGAAGATGGAACAGATTGCAATTCTAACTTCGGTACATTTTTGTAAAAACTACTGACTTATTAATTCTAAGATAAAATGCATAGCAGACATACATTTAATCACTGGCATGGTTTATTAGATTTATCTATTATTTAAATTTACAGTTCTTAAAAAATATAATTATCAATAAAACAAAATCAGGTATAGGTGGTCTCAGCCGATTTTGACTATACTATTTAGGCCCTTTGTCTTTCTTGCTTCCAAAGACTTTAAAATCATTTGGTTTTCAAATATTTTGGCGCTGAGCGTACCTGATGAAGGATATGCGCACACAATTAGATATCTACGTTTTTATTGATATTTAAACCATATATTTAGCAGGTGTTACATTGAACACTGGCATTGTTATTGCTATGTAGTTACATAAATGAATCCCTGATCCTTCAAATCTTTGCTCCATGATTTGTATCATATATATTTTTAGGTACAGTACAGTATTATTGACATATGAAAACAACATAGAATTACATACCTTGTACAGAACAGAAAGCCACGAGGAGAATTGCTGCGTAGAGAAAAGTTTTCATGTTGTGATGTCTAGTAGTTGTTGAAACCTGATATCGTTTCTCTGAAACATCGTCTGTTTTATATCATAGAATATTTCGCAGTTGATACATTGGAAGTCAATGATTGGTTGATGTATTCCATACGTCAATTCCTTTCAATGTGAAAATGCCCCGTGTAGAGTATAATGACTTGACGTCTATATTACCAGTCATGACATGTTAATGACCAGTTAAGTGTTAAACTGAATGAATTTGTCAAGAAGATCGTATGATGTATGATGGCCATGACGAGATAAAGACACATCTCTATTTATTTACATTGGCATATGTGTTACCTTGGATTGATATGTTACATACTATGCTATGCTATACTATAAGAGGCACTATGGAGTCAAATCTGCCGTAACGGGCACCTTTATATGACAAATAACTGTCTATAAAGGACAATCTCATTTTACCCATTAATGGATAGTGTATATACTTTTCAACATGTATATAAACGTTAGAAAACACCGAAGGGGCAATCAAAAAAGAACAACCCAGAGATACTGTCAACTGCTCATACAAGCCACATTTTCAGGTTCCCTTGATCGGCCTTTATTTTAAGCAATACTTATTCCATCATGCCTCTGTTTCGGCATTCGTTTTTAGGTCTATAAAATGACGAAAGATAAAAAAAACAAAACAGCCACACTCGGAACAATGGAAAAATCGCAGAAACAGAGGCAAATCCATACCTCAACAACATATATGTATGACCGCTCACTTTTCTGGCTTGGTACAAGCACTTCAATGAAAAGTGGCGGGGTCAAGCTAGTTATATTGCATGCTTATATATTTCATTCTAAACACCAAACTGTCATTCAGTTGATAAACATTTGATCAATAAGGAAATATCAAAACAATTAGATTTTGAACAAAAACAAAACGTAGTTGTCGCCCAAGAAGAGTAATAAACCTATTGAAGTGTAAAATTATTAGATACATATATTTTTTATTTACAAATAAAATGGTAAATTATACGTATTTATTTACATGCAAAACTCAGTAAACAAGGAAAGGTGTGGTTAAATGCTCATTTTATCAAATTAGTTATACATGTCCACTTAAGAACACAAGATTTCCGAATGGTTACGTGCTTTCATCAATTTCATAGTGTTGACCCGCAGACTAACTTTTACAAGGCATAATATCTAGAATAGAACATTAGAAAAGTTTGAAGACAACAGTCATCAGAAGCCTTAAGTCGAAGGACAGACAATACAATGACCTAAATAAGAAGGACAAACAACGATCTAGAAGACATTACACAGAAAATTAAAGATTGAGCAACACGAACTCAACTAAAAGCTGGGGGTACTCTGCATGTGACAACATTCGTGTTACTGTTAAAAGATACGAACATGATCTGATATGGAGATCGTGTTGGACACCAGTAGACGTAAATAAATGAAATAACATTAATAGAACATTAATCTCCTTAAAAACATATGGAAATCAAAACGAACCGAACATAGCTTTTATGCGGATATCGTAGCGGACATCACATCACGGAACTAAAAACGTGAAGACATGTAATGTGACAACATAAATAAAACGAAACCCACTAAGACAAGTATCCAAACGAGGGAGAACTCAGGTACTCTGTAAGGGTAAGCAGTTTCTGCTCCACATGTGGCAGCCATCGTGTTATTCTTGTTACAACAAACGACAAACGGAACATAACTGTGGTCATTACTGACAAGATACTCCTTAACGATTAACCAAGTCATGGTGGTGACCATAAAACTTTCGATGTGATGACTTCAACTTAACCACTAGGAACTCTAGGTTCAGTAGCTTGTTTGTTAGCAGCATCCACCTATCAAGGAAATCAAGATATGAACCATAAGTTCTGGAATATCGGATCAACTGACAGATATACCGGTATACTTAATATGCAGGTGCTGCTGGAATGTTGCTACATATAAATAGAGGGGCCGTTGTGGTCGTGATCGCATGGTAGTTGGATTTATAACTACCTCTGCAATCAGTGCCCTTTACCACTAATGTTGTGAGTTCGCATCCAGCTCAGGCGAGGTGTACTCGATACAACATTATGTGACAAAGTGTGTCAGTGACTTGCAGCAGGTCGATGATTTTGTGGTTTCCTTTATTTCAAGCTCAATAGGATAGATGCGATCAACAAAATTACCAAGCTTTTATTTAGTGAAAGGACATCATCAATATAGCGGAACGTGAAATTAAAGGGTTAGGCTAGCTTCATTTCGTCTTTCGTGAGAAATCAAGTATGAAGTCCTACCTTGTAGGAATAAAGGAACAAGTTGACAAGAAGGGGAGCACAATTGATACCAATATGAAAGCCGACTGTTTGTTGACAAACACGACAACCAAGCATAAAATAATATGTTGTCAATTAAAAACTCGAGCATATTGATGATATCAGTTTCAGAGAACTTTTTGGTGGAATCAAAATAAGATTTATCCCTTCCTGAAACAAGGTATTTGTATCTACGTTGAACGTTCTGTGTTAAGAAACACAGTTGAACTAATTCTTTTATTCTGTCTTTTAAATTTGAGTGGGGAATAGCTATGTAGAGGGTTGATAATTCAAATGTTTTAATGTTATTGCATAAGGAGAGGGTCCTTGATTCTATGTACTCTAACATATCTTTTTTTGCGAATCACCATCTGATTCACACCACCAGACATGCTAGGTTTGGGACTTTACCTTCAGGGAGATTTTGCTATTCCTGGAGGTGTCATCAGGGAGATTTTCATCGACGTTACGTTTCATAATAAGGCACATACACAAGTTTTTCACTTATGTTTGGCTGTCAAAACATAAAAATGGTTTAATATATATTTTAGTGACATATTTATATTCAATATAGCAAATAAAAATAAATAATATAAATAGAGTAGATCACAGAAGGTAAATAGCACCAGTTTAAGTATACTAAATAAATTGTATGTTTGATCACAGAATTGATTCAGTTTTTGTTCCGTTCCTGGATTTAGCCAGTGTCGTCTTAACGCATGGGCACGTGGGGAATTTTCCCGGGGATCCCACGAGCATAGGCGTCCCCATGCCAATAAATGTATACATGTTGTGTACGGCATGTTTTTTTAATCTTTAAACAATGATTGTGTAGCAATACAATACATGTGTGTTAAATTTTATCGACCATTTATATTTTTATTCCTGTGGGTGGTTGTGTATGTAGGGGCCCCGTGCACTGCTTTTCCATGGGACTATAGTGTTGCTAGGACGGTCCTGGATGTAGCTCTATGTATCTGATTTTCCAGATTTACACAGATCTTTGTCTGGATTGAAATTGAAAAACTGCTGATCAATGTTTGTATTAACAGCTAAAAACTTACAAATAGTAACACAAACTGTGTAAATTAATGTTCCCAGACAGTGAAATTGCTACTAAATTCGCTTGTGGAGGACAGCAATGTTAACAAACATACAATTGTTTCATACTGCACAAAGCAGACGCCATTTTTTTCTGCATCTAATGTAATCACCTTTACGAAGTCTCGGTGATATAACATTTTGTATCAAACACCTTGTATCAGACAGGCTATTTTCTTTAATTTCAAAAGAAAACGTACATAATGTTAGATAAATGTAATTCTATACAAAAGCCAATGTTTTCGGTGTGTAATTTCAGATGCGAACAATAGACACTAATCAGTTTATTTGTAACTATATATACGCATAGACATTTGTCATATTTTTAAGAAATCTTTTGCTGCAACGCGAACCCTAGGTTGCATTAAACAGAAAGACCATCGGGCACAGGATAATGTATCCCAGTGGAGCGACATGTTTACCCATGCACTTTTGTATCCGATCGTTAACACTGCAAAATCTTACTGATGGTGTTGATCTAACACACATAATGCATAATCATCACCTAACCAAAAGGTACCTAGCTGCCATCATGGCATAGCTGGAAAAATTAGCTGACCCACATATGAAAAAAAGTTGCACGACCGTACCATTTCACTACAATAGGGTGTCCTGTCTCATAAAATTAGCTTAAGCATTGTCAGTGGGGTTCGTGTAGTTCAATCTCTAGTTTTCTGTGTAATATTTTGTCGATCAATTTTTATATTTTGTCTTTTCTTTTAGCCATTGTACATTGTGTCCCCGGATTCTTATTGTCCCTTTGGTATCCTTAAACTTTTCTTATGGTTATGCAGTATAAATAAAAATAGGGGGCGCAAAAGCAGCAATTTGATTTTCATTTGTAGAATGCAATTTCCTCCCATATTTTGCTTGACCCACACCCATTGTTAACAAAGCCATTCTGACTTACGTCACATAATTAATATATAAATAGAATATAAATCTTTAGTTTTCTGTGTAGTGTTTGTAGATCGTTGTTTGTCATTTTTGTCCGTTTTCGTTTGGCCATTGTGTTGCCTGTCGTTTTTCGATTTATGGATTCTGATTACCCCTTTGGTATCTTCAAACTCTTCTTACAATATGATTCTAATTTCATCTTTTATAAGATTTAAACTATGACAGAAAGAATAGTTTAACCTAGTCGTAATAAGTTTAATTGAATTAATGCACTAATAACCATGTGAAATTAATCAACTTCACAAACAATTGTTTCCCGATGTCGATTCAACTTCAAAATAGAATGTGTGTGTGTGTGTGTGTGTGTGTGTGTGTGTTTGTGTGTGTGTGAAATAAGCGAAGAAGCAGCACATACCATTTGCATAGTCTTTGGATTTACTCTACCGGCCCTAGATCTCACGATCTACCGCACTCGAGGCGAGCATGCTATCTTTCACACGACCGATGCGTTTATAACATGGATATTAAACAAAACAATGTCCATTGATCTGTAAATACTTTTATTTTATTTTTTTTTAAAGGTACAGTCATAAAATAAAAAAAATAATTTAATGACATGAAAACGGATTTCAACAATTAATTCATAGCAAAATTGTTACATTCAGAACACCGTCATAATAAATCACTTCCATCATACAAATTATTACCACTGGTTTCCAAATTGTTGATTTTGAAATCTGTTACGGTTAAATCCATTTCCTAATCTGTCATTAAACAGTCCTCCTTGTCCTTGGTTTAAAAAGTCCAGATTTTGATTTTGAAAATTATCAATGAATCCTCCATTTTGTCCCCAGTTACCACCATTTTGCCCATTGCGATTGTTCTGCCATCTGTCGAGACCAATACTACCGCCTCCTATTGGCAATTGTCCTCTACAAATGTCTATGGGACAACCTCTGCATTCCATGCCATTCTCAAATCCAAATGTTTCCTCTCTACATTCTGGTGATATCCACTGTAGTGTACAGCCAACACTGCAATGTGGAATTGCTTTGGAAGGAATTGGTACAATGTCTTTCTTGATCATCTTTTTACCATAGCCATAGCTACGCCCTGAAAAAACATGCTTACAGAAATATAATATCATATAAGTTGAAACGACGCGCATACATTCAGTCTAGACATAACATAGATTTTTCTTTGATGTTTACAATACTATATTTTTCAGATATTGTTATATATTCAAATTGGATTTGCGAGTTTCTGCTTTAAAAATAACGAAGAAAACGTTTTTGGCCATTTTTTAAAAACAATCTTACATATATACTAGTCTGTATGTTAAGCGATGTAATAATATCATTATCAGATGCTTTGATCGTTTGCTGATATGTATAATAACATAGGTAGTCTTAGATACATGAATAGTGCGATACTGGTAGTTTTATTTCCTGAAAACTACAGGCCGATTTCGTTTTAAATAAAATGCATAACAGCCATACTTTTAAGCCATACATTTAGCAGGTGTTACCTAGAAGACTTGCATTGTTATTGTTATGTAGTTATATACATAATCCTTCATATCTTTGTTGAATAATTTGCATCATATATTTTGTGAAGTACAGGTACATATTATTTACCTTGCACAGAACAGAAAGCCACGAGAAGAATTGCTGCGTAGAGAAAAGTGTTCATGTTGTGATGTCTGGTAGTTCTTCAAAACTGATATCGTCACCCTAAATCATCTGCCTTTTTATATCATTGAACATTTCCCCAGTTGATACATTGGAGGTTATTGATTGGTCGATTTATTCCATACGTCAATTTGTTTGATAATGGAAATGCCCCGTGTAGAGCATAATGTCTTGACGTACATATTGCCAGTCATGACATGTTAATGACCAGTTAAGTGTTTACCTGAATAAAGTTGTCAACTTGATCATAACACGTATGGCGGTCATGACGACATGTTAAAGATACATATGCAATTATATATTGATAAATGTTTTGTTTTAAATTGGGGTGCTGTATATCATACATTCTATAAGAGGCAGTATATGTATTGCATCATGCATTTATTTTCGGTACTTTTTTTTCTCCATAAAATGAAAAACAAAACACTGCCCCACTGTCGGAACAGTCCAAAATCCAACACTCAATGGAAAAAATCGCAGAGAGAGACGAAAGCGATACCCGTAGAACACATATAAATGACTGCTCACTTTCCTAGCTTGACGCAGACACTTAAAAGTGGCGGGGTTAAGCTACCTTTACAGATCAAAACCATAGCAATTTCATTCTAAACACCAACTGTCATTCAGTATGTAAACAATTACTCAATAAGGAAGTTTGATCACATACTATTTAGTAAACAAAGCGTCATCGTGCCCCGAGTGGAGTAAATATCATATAAAAGTGAAGTATTGTTATTGACATCTAAAGTTGTTTTCTACAAATAAAATTGTAAATTCTGCGTTGACATAGTCATGTAAAACTGTATAGATTTTTTTTTCTTCAAATTATAGAAATACATGTACACTTAAGACCAAAAGATTTCTGCATGGTTATGTGTTTTCACCACCAAACGACACACCAATTGTTGTTGACCCCAAAGTTTCCTTTTTAAAGGCATGATATCTAGAATAGAGCATAAAGTCTGCTATTCACATCCATATGCAAGGGGAATCGACTGTAACCTTTACTGATTATAGAAAAGTATGGCTATTTTAAAGAAATAAAAATGACACATACCTCCTATTCTATGTTTCGTTTCATATTTATTGGTAATTAAGAAAGGAAATATATGTAAATGAACATGAGAGACTATTCAACCCTACATTTAGATGCAAATTAAAATAAACGAACAGCGCTTGTATTGCTGTTCTACATTTCAAAGTTACAGTAGGGTTTTCAACTGTGAACTTAGCTCATGCCCTGAAATAAGGGTGAAACGACGCAATCCTGCAGGTACTCTTTACTTTTGTTGATAAACATTACATCTGGGCGTCTTGGTGGTTTTTATGTTATTTAATGCATCTTATTTTATTTTCAAGATGTGTGTTTATCAACATGTGTATAAGAGGAGACGACACAATAGTCCAAAGAAAAAGGACAAACAACGATCTACAAAACATAAACATAAAAATAAAACTAAAGGAAGTCACATTATGCATTGTGTAAATTGTGTAAATATTTGTTATAAATAACATTTTGCAGACCAGAGGCCGTCTTACATTTACCAATGCATTTAACTCACCAATCAGGACCTTAAGTTGCATGAAAAAAAAAAAAAAAATAAATAGCTTTGATAAATAAAAATACATATTTAGGAACTGTAAATTTCAATAATAAACATATCTAATAAACCATGTCAGTATCGAAACACTTACTACTGGGTAGATGATACCCTTATATTGTAAGGTGATACCGTTGATATATACTACACAGAACAGAATAATTCTATGGAATAATTAGATACATGTAAGTCTAACTGGCTTATTTGTAACTATATACATGCATAAACATTTGTCATGTTTTTTAAGAAATCTTTTGTGGCAAACACGAGCCGCTGGTTCAATAGCCTGGTATCTGTGTTGTGTGGATAAAGCAGTTGCAAACACGAAAATACGGAAATATGTTTATGATATTTATATGACTGTGATTCTGAAAAAAAGTCTTTACCACAAGTTCGTTGTTTACTGAGTTTTGTTTACAAATAATTGCGTATAATTTACCATTTTAAGTATGCTGATGTACAAGTAACGATGGTTCGATTAGTAGTAAACACTAAACGTAGACATCAAACTAAGTGCCCACGACATGTTTCTGGAATAACCTCATCAGGTACACTCAAAATTGAAATGTATGTCATTTTGTAGCAACTCTCCTTTTGATATTTTCCCAAATCTAATTAAAATGCATTTTCAGCAAGGCTAATTTTGATTACCTTGTTGGTGTTAAGAATAACATATACAAAAACGCAAAAATAAGTGAGTGCTGAAAATAGATGCATGATAAAAAATAATTATACAGACATTATAAAATACAACGTATAGCATAGCATGAATAGTATATAATATTCCAACCTGCAGGAAAACATATACCTATGTAAATAACTGTATATGTCTCTTTTACATGTCGTCATGGACATCATAATTTTCGCGGTCTACTTGACAGCTTCATTCAGCTTAACACTTAACTGGTCATTACCATGTCCAATATAGACGTCAGGTAAATATACTCTCTGTTTACCTTATTTAATGAAATTGACGTATGGAAAATATCGACCAATCATTAACTTCCAATATAACGACTAAGGAAATGTTCGATGATATAAAAAGGAAGATGTTTCAATGTTTCGGCATCAGATTGAAACAACTACCTGACATCTCAACATGAAATCACTATTATACACAGCAATTCTTATCGTAGCTTTCTGTTTAGTACAAGGTATGGACATCTTTGTTGCTTAGATATGTCAATGTGTTTCATTGTAAGTTTATGGAACATATTATAAAGCAAATATTCGAAGGATAAGGCATACATATTTAGAACTATATACAAGTAATTTCTGATATTTTTTCACAAAGACATTAAAACTAATCGTACAGTATTTTATTCACGAGTGGAATGGGTCATTTTACATTGCTACTTTCAGTATCAACATAAATGAACTGGGTGTTGGGAACTAGAAAGGAGTAAGCATGATAAGGGCAGTAATTGGCCTCAAATATGGGCGAAATATAGACCACCCTATTTGAATTTCCAATGATGAATTGCCCCTTCCTCCATTTACGTTGCTAAGCAACAAAGGACAAAGTGAAGGCATCTAATATTTAGTTTTCTTACCTTTCAATGATTGTGTTTAATATTATATCTATATACTGTAAACAGTTTCTGAGATTTGGTCAACAATGACCCTTATCATACCAACTCTCTATACTTTTCCAGTTGCAGTAAAAAGTCGTTGCCAAGGCCCGTATTATTACTTGATGTTTAATAACTCGATTTACAAACAGCAAAACACAACTCGCACTCATCATGAAATATTCATAGAGTATATCTAAACTGTATGCATATGCCCTGTGTTTTCGTATATGATATTATTTTTTGATCAAAAACATATTTCCTTTTTCAGGACGTAGATATGGTTATGGTAACAAGAAAGACATTTTACCAATTCCACACAAAAGACTTCCACTTTGTAGCGGTGGATGTACACGACAGTTGATAGCACCAGAATGTAGAGAGGAAACATTTGGATTTGAACATGGTATGGAATGTAGAGGTTGTCCAATAGACATTTGTAAAGGACAATTACCAATAGGCGGTGGTAACATCGGTCTCGACAGTGGTGGTAACTGGAGAAATAGAGGTTTTATTAATCAAAGACAAAATGGAGGATTTATGGATAACTTTCAGAATCGGGACTTTTTAAACCAAGGACAAGGACGACGGTTTAAAAAGAAATTTAGAAATGGATTTAAAAAACGACAAAAGCAAAGATATGACGACTAGTGGTAGTAATTATATCTATCAGACTGTTTTCTGTCAGCATAATAACTTTATCAATCTTCCCTTTATTGAAATCCGTCACAATTGTCAATATAATAATTTATATGTTATTTTATATAAAAATAAAAATGTATGCACAAATATACTTACTGTTTTCCTCATTCATATTTCCGACAATTGTTTCCTATTTGTAGTCATATGATGATTGCAAATTAAGAATGATTTTAGAAATGAAATAATTTTTATTATCATAGACAATTTAAATCCAATTCCATGATTTAAATCATTCACGCTGTCGATTTGAGGATTAAGAATGACAATATATATGACTAGATTCATGTCATGCTTTGAGAAGAGTTTGAAGATACCAAAAGGATAATCAGAATCCGTAAATTGAAGAAGGACAGACAACACAATGGCCTAAAGAGTTATATTAAGAAATAATTGTGGTGATTTCTGATATCCGTGGATATTAAGGTTATTCTCTAGTAGTTGTACATGTTTAGCAGTTTCGTCAGGTTTACAGTTGATGATTTACATGCAACATAAACATTAATTAAAAAAAATGTATATGTACATAACATAGCAAAACAACAATGTTTTATATGCCACTTTATCTCGTATTATAAACACTATATGAGTTACATACCTGACAAACCGGAATTCAAATTGAAGACAATGTATACGTAGCGGTTGATTATCCAACGATGATGTTCTGATATTGACATGAGATTTAGAACCAAAAATTAAAAAAAGTTTGAAGATGCCATATGGGATAATCAGAAAACGTAATTTGAATTTGATGAGAGAATACATGGTCAAAAGACAAGATCCAAAAGACAAAAATAATGGTCGATAAAACACTGCACAAATAACGATTGATTGATCAACACGAATCCCACTAGAAACCTGGGATTAAGTTCTTTTGTGAGTTTGGTACTAATGTTTAATAAATATGTTACAGCATATGCTAAGTGATTGGATCAAAGCAATATATTTAAAGTATTCATTGGGCTTATTATGTGTTTCAGAAATTTTGCTTTAAACTTAGACACATTTTATTGATATAGTAACGTAATACACGACACCTCTATACCCAAGCTGAAACAAACAACATATATAACAAAAGCGCCATCATACAAGCAACTAGGGACAAAGACGGACCGAACATAGCTTTTAAACGAAATCAGAGCGAACATCACAACACGGAACTAACAAAGTGAAGACATATAACAGGACAAAATGAATAATACAAATCCGGTGGAAAACTCACAGGCAACATTAGTCACAAATCACAGATCGTAGACAAATAAAACAAAATTCACAATACAGAAAACTAAAAAGATGGGCAACACTGACCCCACCATAAAAGCATATGTAAAACCGGACGCTTCATAAGACATACGCCGTGTTACTCATGGAGGCAAGTTCGGTAAAAGCTACAGAACATTAGAATGAATATTGGGGGAAAAAACACAAATAAAAAATATCGGTCCAACTCGGAAATTATATTCTATTTCACAATAAGGTAATAAATAAAAAAATACAAATAATATGTCTGTACAGAATGATAAATAACACAAGTAATAAAACAAATAAGAACGTCAAACCCAACACCGTGTTTAGTTGAACTTACTGTTGTCATCACTACAACACCTGACATTAATCATATTCGTCCAAATAAGATGAAATAAGAACTCTTTGTATATGACTTCCCGAGCCGGAGGCGAGATAAACAATTTACTAATATCCGCCAACCCATGTTAAAACTCAAAACACATTTTGGCTTTCATGAATTATTTCGATTCTGATATGTCTAGCAGTACAAATACGATAGTATACTTTATTTGGAAGACGGTAATTTATATTTACGTTTGTGGACAATGTCGCACACAATTTATGCTGCCAAATTCGAGCAGACGATAATTCATCAACATGTACTTTTACGACGGGAAAGTCAGTCACATATACTTTTACGACGAGAAAGTCAGTCGCATTGATGCAGCATCCGTAACAATAATATTGTGTTTGCATGCTTTAACTGCACCTCGTATATTATTAATTTTGGATATGTTGTTTATTTTCAGATAACATAGATGTTATTAAAACATTAACAACAGTGTAAATAATTTTATTTTATTATTTTATTTCCTGGCTTAAATGTGTGTCCCGGCGCATGAGCTAATGAGATTATACCCAATCGATAAATCGCTCGTGTGTTTGCAAATCGAAAGAAGCACGTCATGTTAGAATACAGAATAGTTCCACAAATGTCGGCTCCCATAAAAATCAAAATCATATTTTTTAACCGTCTGTGCGACTAGACAATTGGTTATTTAAAAGGATATAAACGTCTAAGCTAATTGTTTTCATCTATTGTTTGAAATAACCACTTATGCTTGGTTGATTCCCCTTTAATAATCCAAACTTTGATTCCATTAATATACCCGTTAGAACGTAAGATAGCATTCCTGTACATTTCTCTCAAATTTGACACCAATGGTGAACTTTCTGCCAGACTATATGATAAAAGATACGACTTCAGTTTTGACATTACATATTTTCTATAACTTGATAGGAATATACCAACCACTTCCATACACGGGGTTTATATTTCACAACTCTACATTACGCTCGAGCTTTCAGTTTGTATTGTCTATTCACCGTCCCTCTGGTATTTAGCTACTAACTCAAGGTTTTTAAAAGAGTCGTTTCATCATATCTTTCAAAATGTTTTTTCGGAAGATATCAACACCTTGTTGAAAAGCATAATGTCACTTGCGTACAAATGATATAAGATGGTATTGGCAATTAGATTTTGCTTCAAGGTTGACTGTTGTTTCCCTAATATACCTTTCGATGATATTTATATGATAGTTTGGGCCATCACCTCTCTTTAATAAAACTAAAATACTATGCAAATGACAACTTCTTTGTTTCGAAAATTAAATATGATATGCATAATGTTCATGATTATAGCGTACTGTATAACAACGTTGTTAGTCCGGTTATGTGTGAGAGTTCACCCACGGTTTTTAGTGGGGATCGTGTTACTCGATATTTAGTTTTATATGTATGTTTTGTAGATCGTTGTTTGTCCTTTTGTAATTTTTCTTTTTGCCATTGCAATATATGTTCTTCTTCGATATACGGATTCTGATTATCCCTTTGGTATCTTCAAACTCTTCTTGACATCTCATCATAAATGGAAAACATTTGCACAACAACATCACTTTAGTAGGAGGGAAGGCTTTGAC
The DNA here is from genome assembly GCA_963680875.1 of Bathymodiolus brooksi. Classification (NCBI taxonomy): domain Eukaryota; kingdom Metazoa; phylum Mollusca; class Bivalvia; order Mytilida; family Modiolidae; genus Bathymodiolus; species Bathymodiolus brooksi. Next base: position 69,950,087 of record OY804585.1, on the reverse strand, counting down.
ACATATAGCTAGTGTAAACACTCTACTCTTTACACTTAAACACTTCGACACAAATTAAAGTAAAGGAACGACACTTTAAATACTTTTCTACATTTTACACTCAATGTAGGGTCTTTAATAATGGCTATGACTCGCACACTAAAATGAAGGTGAAGCGGCCGATAGCCTGCAGCTGAGTGGTGTTACTCATTACTTCTGTCGATATTGTCGTTGTGATGTTATTTGGTGTATATGCTTTGTCAGATGCGAGGTTATCAACATATGTATGAATAAGCTAAGATACAATATGAATTTTTATTTTTAGAAATGTATGTTGTAATTAATTTAGAAGAGTATCGGGAACCTTTGAACCGTAATGAGAGCGGGAGGTTTGGCGCTTTAAAATCTGATTCAACCCACCATTTCTTTAGAAATGCCTGTTCCAAGTCAGGGTCATTACGGTTTTCACAGTTTTCCGGTTGTTGACTGATTTTGTCTGTTTATATAATTATGAGTTTTGACTTTCCCTTTGTAAGATTGTTCGGAGTTCGGTAATTTTATTACTACCCTTATCTCCTGTTTGCAGAAATAAAAAAAAGCCTGCTAGTTAACGTGTATTTAGCTTCAGATTGATATTCACTCATATACTAATCAGTTCCTTACAAAATCACACCCGAATTTCACTTAGGATTTGTGTTGCTGTTGTGTTAGTTTTCCGTGCTCAGTATTTATTAACTGTGTTTGTCCATGCCTTTTCTTCTTCTAATGGTTTCGTGATTTTATAATCATTGTAGCTTTTGATTAGGTCTTGGTTCATTCAAACTTTATTTGGTTCTTCTCTCTTCTGGAAGGGATTGAGGATGGATGATATATATTTATAGATTGTGTAGAAAATTACGTTTCTTAGTAACACATTTTAATCCGTTTGTTGTTAGAAATTACATTGTAACGAAATTTCAATTATTACCTATGTTTCACAGAGAGAAATAGTATTATAGACCATTCACACCAAGTACAATACCAAAATTTTTGCCACATGAAAAGGGGGAAAACAGTTGTCATAAATTATAAGATTATATTAAACTATAATAAGGGTACTTTGGTACTTTTTTCAAGGCAAGAAAGTTTTTCAATCTCGTCTTTAGATATCATTTGTCATATAACTTGTGAGTTACTTATAACGTAAGATAGTATATTTAATATATACTACAGAGAACAGAATGTTTCTATGGAATAATTCTACATCTTGCATATACAACAATTCTGATATTTTTTTTTATGGAAACAGCAGACACTAATTAGCTTATTTGAAACTATATACATGCAGACATGTGTTATACATTTAGGAAATCTTTTCTTTTTGCTATGCAAACGCGAGCTTAGGGTCAACAAGTTTGTATCTGGTATCTGGGTTGTGTGAGTGAAGCGAATGCAAACACGAAAATACAGACATATCTGATCTCATTAGCATAACTTTAATTTTAAAGGTAAAACGCCATGGTCTTAGCAAGTTTAAATTTTAAAAAAAATGGTGGCTGAAGTTGCATGTAGCACCAAATAATGGGGATCGCCATTTCTTAGAACTCTTCAATGTGAGGAGGCAAAATACACAATTCATTCTCGGATTACACCTGCAATACGCTTGTTTCGAATCATGTCAATTCCGATCATGTTCCGGTTTTGTTCGTGTCTTGACGTCTGAAATGTTAGACAGACGACTTCCGGTGTTTACGCTATTACCGAGACAACGTCAACATATGAGTTAATCGGAGATGCGGTAGATTATAAGTAATATAAAAACGCCAAGAAATACTGGTGTTCAGTGCCCCACTGTCTGTCTGATAACAAAAATATGTCAATACAGAGCGTTTTCCTTTCCTGATTCATCAATCACAGCAGTAAATAAAGAACGAACACATATTTAATTCTAAAGAAAAAATAATTTAATTGATAGCTGTATTTTACAGAAAATGTTAAGAATTCTTTAAGTTGAGAAATAAAACGTCACATGGGAGTTTTCGTTGTGTACATTGACACCGGAAGTCCAGTGCCTAGCATTCCATCAAAAGCACGTGGTCTGACAAGCGAAAAAAAATAATCATTAAAAAATATTCAAAATAACGTCGTATATTTATTTTTGGATAATTAAATGGGAAAGTGTGACAAGAATTTATTTTGGTAATTACCGATCCTACCCTTGTCAACACATCGACCAGTGACCACGGGAAAGTACGACAGCATTGGAGACACACAAAGAAAAAAGAAAAAAGCACGTGTACGCATAATACGAGTTAAAAGTGACAGTTATTTCTACGGCCAATCATGTAAATCATTAAATTAAATAATACCACCCCCACCCTAAAAAAAAATACAAATAAACTCAAATGTTTTATAAAAACATGGGATGGGAATATTAAGAAAAAATTGAGGGCGATATACAAATTGTAAATATTATATTGCAGTTGAACTGATATTAAAACATAACCAAATGGGCTCAAGGTTGGAAAGGGCCAAATACATTATTTATTAACTAACATGAAACCGACGTCAGCATGACCGCTTACACTACGACTGGAAATTCAAAATATTCATATTTCTAATCGGGTATATTAATGTTGATAAAGGTGTTTTTGCTTAATAATTAGTTATTTACGAATAAAAACTGATATTGTATTGAATTATAACAATTGTTCAATTGACTGGAGCTTCCTTTAATAACGAACATCTACCACAACATTTTGCATTGCTTACCAACTTTCTTTGCACATATCTAGCATCAAACCAGGATATTTGGTATTCATGCATATGTGTGCTATGGAGTATCTGTCTACCATTGTTCGATTGAATATTCGAACTGATCCGACAGAGTGGTATTTTCTTTTAGAAATTTTGACTACCTTATTTGGAGCTAACAATAAATTATACAAAACCTAACAATGAGTGCCAAAAAAAAAAATGCATGACACAAAATAGTTATACAGCACGTTATGGAATGTATAGTATATAAAGCACCGTAATCTAAGCCAAAACACATAATTATACTGATGTAGATAGCTGTATTGGTGTTTTTAATATGTCGTCATGGCGGTCATATGTGTTACGCTCTACATGACAACATCATTCAGCTTAACACTTAACTGGTCATTAACATGTCATCATTGATAGTATATACGTAACGTCGATATACTCTGGACAAAGAAATTGACGCATTGAAGAAATAGACCAATCATTAACCCCCAATGTATCAACCGATGAAATGTTTGATGATATTAAAAGGAAGATGCTTCAGAGCAACACTATCAGTTCTGAAGAACTATCAGACATCACAACATGAAAATTTTGCTCTACGCAGCAATTCTTCTCGTCGCTTTCTGCTCAGTACAAGGTATGGAAATCTTTGTTGTTTTTATATGTCAATGTGTTTCATTGTACCTCACCATATTTAGGAAGCAAATTATAAAGAAAATATTCAATTATTTTAATTATTTGGCTTTCCAATCTTTCTATTTTGAGCTACAGAATGAAGGTTATTCCAGAAACGTGTCGTGTGCACTAAATTTGATATCAAAGGATATAATATTCGTATTTAGTATATAAGTAATTTCTGATATTTTTCATAGTTCCATATAAGTTACTCGTATTGTGATTTAATCACGAGTGCAATGGACCAACAATCATCTAAGAAAGAAAACGTTACACTTTTAATGCTCAACCCACAAAGGTGCTCAATACATTTCCGGGTGGTGGATTTTGATGCCATCTCCAATAGAAAATGCCAAAAATACGGAAAGCTTGACCATGGAGCACAGTGGTGACCTGTTTTCGAAAGTGTCAGGTTCTCTACAAGTTAAAGACCCCTTGTGGATTTAGCAAAAGAATAGACAGACAATAGTTACTTAAAAGAACTGTAAATTTCCGGTGAAAAATAGTTTGTCAAGGCTTGTAGTATTATTTGATGTCCAATAACTCGACTTCATAACCAGCGAAACACAACTCGCGCTCATTATGAAATATTAATAGAGTATATCTGAACAGTATGCATATGCCCTGTATTTTCATATATAATTTTTTTTTTAATAAAAAAAATATTTGCTTTTTCAGGACGTAGAAATGGTTATGGTAAAATGAAAATAAAGAAAGACATTTTACCAATTCCACACAAAAGACTCCCACTTTGCAGCGGTGGATGTACACGACAGTTGATAGCACCAGAATGTAGAGAGGAAATATTTGGATTTGAGAATGGTATGGAATGTAGAGGTTGTCCAATAGACATTTGTAAAGGACAATTACCAATAGGCGGTGGTAACATCGGTCTCGACAGTGGTGGTAACTGGAGAAATAGAGGTTTTATTAATCAAAGACAAAATGGAGGATTTATGGATAGCTTTCAGAATCGGGACTTTTTAGACCAAGGACAAGGACGACGGTTTAAAAAAAAATTTAGAAATGGATTTAAAAGACGACAAGAGCAAAGATATGATGACTAGTGGTAGTAATATTGTCAAACAGACTGTTTTCTGTCAGCATAATAACTTTATCAATCTTCCCTTTATTGAAATCCGTCAGAATTGTCAATAAATTAATAATTTATATGTTATTTTATATCAAATTAAAAATGTATGCACAAATATACTTACTTTTTTCCTCATTCATATTTTCGACAATTGTTTTCCTAGTTGTAGTCATATGATGGGTTGCAATTTATGAATGGCTTTAGAAATGAGGTATTTTCATTATCATAGAGACAATTTGAATCCAAATGCAATTATCCACGCTGTCGATTCGAGGATTAAGAATATCTTGATATAAATTCAAGTACAACATTATCAATAGTTTGGCTTAGGTTTGGTTTATAGTGTTGAACGCCATTTTCAACAATATTTCAGTTATATCGTGGCGGTCAGGTTTATTGGTGGAGGAAACCGGAGGACCCGAAAAAAAAACCTCGACCTGTCGCAAGTAGTTGACGAACGTCATTACTATATATAAAGTAACTACATTCATGTTATGCTTTGAGTTACATTGAGGAATAATTGTGGTGATCTCTGATGGATATCAATGTTTTATCTAGTAGTTGAAAAGGACGATTCGTCCGTCAGGTTTTCATGTCATATAAACATTAATTCAATAATACATTGTATATGTACAGAACTTATCAAAACAGAATGCTTTCTATGTGTTGTTTTATCTGGTATTATAAACACTACAAGCGTTATACTTGACACACCGGAATTCAAATTTACCATAATGCATACGGAGCAGTGGATTATCCAACGATTATATTCTGGTATTGAAATGAGATTCAACATCTAAAAGTTAATAAAATCAACTTGAAGATACCACGGGAATAATCAGAAAACGTAATTGGAAAAAGAGAACAGCATACATGGTCAAAAACAATGCACAAAAAAGCAAATAATGGTCGGCAAAACACTGTACAGATCACAAATAAGATTGATCAACACGAATCCCACTAAAACCCTGGAATTAAGTTGTTTGTGAGTTTAGTACTACGGGTAACAAATGTATTACATAATCTGCTTAGAAATTGGATCGAAAAGGTTAATCTACAAATATTTTAAAGTAATCATTGGGTGTCATATATGTTCAGAAATCTCACTTGCTACTTAGTTTATTGCTAATCTAAAATAATGGAAATATAGCATAAACCTTAGAGGAAACCGAAGGGACAATCATGAATGAACAATCTAGATATACTGACACGACACAAGAAACAGAACGAAGAAAAAGAAAACAAAAACACAGAAAACAAAAAAACACACAAAACGAAAAAGATGAGCAACACGAACCCCACTAAAAATAGGGGTGAACGCAGGTACTCGCAAAGATAAGAAGTCCTTATAAGACTTCCACCATGTCACTCATATATTCAAGTAGTGATAGACACCCCACACGCGAGCAAACACAAACAACATGTATAAGACATAAGCCCCCCTACAAGCAACTAGGGGTAATGACGGACCGAACATCGTATTTATGCGGAAATCGTAGAGGACATCACGACGGGGAACATATTAAAGGATCAAATGAATAGCACAAACACCACTACTTGAAACCGGGTTAAATTCAAGAGACACAGACAACAGTGGGAACAAAACACAGAGCGAAGACAAACAAAACAAAAATCGCACTACATAAAACTGAAAAGATGGGCAACACGGCCCAACAAAAAATAAATTGATACTTTTGTTTAATAATGGGAGAGTTCGCAAAGGTTAATAAGTTTGTGTATCTTATAAGACACTAGCCGTGTTACTCATAGAGTCAAGTCCAGCAAAAGTTACATAGACTGACAAACAACTCAATTATATAGGCTGACAAACAACACAATTACATAGACTGACAAACAACCTAATTATATAGACTGACAAACAACACAATTATATAGACTGACAAACAACCAATTAAATAGACTGACAAACAACACAATTATATAGACTGACAAACAACACAATTATATAGACTGACAAACAACCCAATTATATAGACTGACAAACAACCCAATTATATAGACTGACAAACAACCCAATTATATAGACTGACAAACAACCAATTAAATAGACTGACAAACAACACAATTATATAGACTGACAAACAACACAATTATATAGACTGACAAACAACCAATTAAATAGACTGACAAACAACACAATTATATAGACTGACAAACAACACAATTATATAGACTGACAAACAACCCAATTATATAGACTGACAAACAACCCAATTATATAGACTGACAAACAACCCAATAATATAGACTGACAAACAACCCAATTATATAGACTGACAAACAACCCAATTATATAGACTGACAAACAACCCAATTATATAGACTGACAAACAACCCAATTATATAGACTGACAAACAACACAATAATATAGACTGACAAACAACCCAATTATATAGACTGACAAACAACCCAATTATATAGACTGACAAACAACCCAATTATATAGACTGACAAACAACCCAATTATATAGACTGACAAACAACCCAATTATATAGACTGACAAACAACCCAATTATATAGACTGACCAACAACACAATTACATAGACTGACAAACAACACAATTATATAGGATAATAAATAATACATGTCGTAAGTGTTTGTTTTTAGTTGGTGCATTAATGTACATTGTATACAATCACAAATATCTCATTCAAATTGCAATGTCAAACAATTTCAGTAACATCGGTCTGAAGGGAGATAATGTTGTAATTTCAACTTCTACGTAAAGTATTTTGACTGTGAGTATATCTGATGATGGTTATTTCAGAAGGGCGTCATGCGCACTAAATTAGATATCTTCGTTTTTATTACTCAATTTTTTCAAGAGTATTTTATTTTATAAATTTGTATCTTAGGCAATATCAAAATAAAAATAAAATAGCACATTCCGTCACATCATAGCAAACCCTATATGCAAATCTTGTACGGAACAGATTTCCACAATGAAGATTGCTGTGTAGAGTAGAGTATCGATTTCGTTTTACTATGTATAGTACGTCAATCGTTGGCTAATAACGATTGTCACATGTTAATTAGCATAAATAAAACATATAATTCGTAGATTAATATTAATAGACAACCAGACTGTCAACACTAACATATTAATGACCAGTTAATTGGTATTATTACTCTTCATGTAAGAAACTTTCATTATAATTGACATGATATTATCGAAACATAATTTGACAAAGAATAAATAGCGTCGTTGTACTATGCACTCTCATAGTACTATTGTTGGAGTCATTACTATGCTGGTGGGCGGAGCTTAGAACAAAGTTACGTCATTTAAATAGGAGGGGTCTAAACGGGATCATCTGAGCGCTTTTAACAGTGTACACTTTACAATATATTATACGTTTTTCTTTAACGTTGATGCTGTCGTCTGTCAAAACGATGGCCAGTTCCAGGTTTGGGAATTAAATATTTGACAGTTCATTGTTATTGTTGAAATTAAATATTTCTTGAATTTAAATGAATATTATTTGCCAATCTTTATACTATCAATACATTTTAGACAGATTTCATTTTTTTAAATCATCAAAGACATTCAGAGTAATAATAACAATAATATTGTGTTGTCTTGTCCATGTTATATGCCGAAATATGCCCCAAGGTTAGAAGGCATTATGCACGACCCTACTTCCCTTCGGGTCGTGCATTATGCCTTCTAACCTTGGGACATATTTTGGCATATAACATGGACAACACAATATTATTGTATAAATATGAATGAAGTTGCCATCTAGACCATAGCATTTCTAACTGACCTGACGTCATTTGACGGCTACATGTACGGCAATATTAAAAAGAACAAACTGTAGCACTTGTGAGATTTGTAGTCTATATGAACTTACAAAGTAATGAGTATATGTTATATCGTATATCGCAATTGGCCGATACAAGTAAGTAGTTTAACTCCACATCCTTTCATTGCAGTGCATGTACCAAGAAAGGAAAAATGCATATGAAGTACATACTAAATACTTGAAGGTAAATAAGAAAGTCGTAAGCGAGGTGGAAGAGCAGGTAACTCCTACATTCAAAACATCGTTTTTTATACATTACATGTGAGATGGGTGTGATCACCAACAACACCAAACTTGGAACTATTTAGTGAAAGAATATCATCTGTATACCACGGTTCAAGCGGCAAAGGTGATTGCAACCCTCTTTTTATAGTGTGCCCCCAACGATAATTGAGATATACAAAAAGAAACAATAAGAATTAAAACAGGGATATATTAACTTTCACTCAAAAAGACCACAGACTGTCAACAACAACAACAAAAACTACAACATAAACATAAACACTACAATAGCAGGGTCAGTGAATGTTTGTAGTTACTTGACTACTAACCAAGATGGTAAAGTGTGTCGGTTAGCGACCATTACTCTTAAAACAAAAACAATCATGACTGGTCCTAACTTCTAACATATTGATATATTGAATGTATTTTGTATTTTATGAGTTTAATAGATGTTTGATTCGATTCTCTTATTTGTTTTGTTATTTCAATGTGTTTATGTTATAATATGTACGTGTTTATTTATGTATTACAATAACGAAGTTGATGTCGGAAATACACACGGCAGCTGTTAAAGTACATATCATTATAACGAATGATTGGCTTCGTATTGTTTGAGGTTCTGTTTATTTGTGCTTTATTTTTTGTTTCACTAGTGTTGTGTTGCCTATCCTATCCAAATGGTAATGATTTATGAAATACGTACTTAAGCTTGTCGAAGTACATTATTTACATTAATTACAATTAATTTACATCAACTACATTTACAAACGGCCGATGTGGTCGTGATCACATGGTAGTTAGATTTATAACTACCTATGCAATCAGTATCACCACAAACGTTTAGAGTAATCACGCTCAGTCGAAGTGTATTCGATACAACATTATGTGATAAAGTTTGTTAGTGACTTGCGACAGGTCAGTGGTTTTCTCCGGGTGTTCCCTACACTAATAAAACTGACATCCACGATATAACTTAAATATTGTTGAAAGTAGCGCTAAACACCATAAACCAACCAACCATCTTCGAAATAAAATGTCTTACGAATGAATACATCAGTAGGTATGTACATATATTTATTATATGATATAAAACTACAATATAACATATCATCTCTATCATTCAATATAATGTCAGTATATTTGTATATACTAGTACATTCATTATATACTGTATAGCATTAAATTAATTTCAAAGCAAATGGATTTCCACTAAATATAGAATGAAAATAGAATCCATACATTCAGACCACAATTAATCATGTGTAAATTACTACCACTGGTTTCCAAATTGTTGATTCTGTCGACTGTTACCGTTAAATCTATCTACAAATCTGTCATTAAGCAGAGCTCCTTGTCCTTGATTTAAAAAGTCTCGATTTTGAAAACGTCCTTGTCCTTGGTTTAAAATGTCTTGATTTTGAAAACGTCCTTGTCCTTGGTTTAAAATGTCTCGATTTTGAAACCTTCCTGGTCCTTGGTTTAAAATGTCTCGATTTTGAAAACGTCCTGATCCTTGGTTTAAGATGTCCAGATTTTGAATATTATCCAGAAATCCTCCATTTTGTCTTTGATTTATAAAATCTCTGTTTCCCCAGTTACCACCATTTTGCAAATTAAGATTGTCCTGCCTTCTGTCGAGACCGATATTATCACCTCCTATCAGTGGAATTTTCTTGTTCATGGGTGGCACAATATCTTGTTTTATTATCCTTTTTATCTTTTTATCAGGGCCATAGGTACGTCCTGAAAAAAAATATATGATATATAATAATAAATTTAGTTTCGATGCAGTCTAAGTTTGTTGTTAACTTGTCATCGGTGCTTAAGCATTGTGTTTTCATTTTTATATCCTCATTTTAAATAATATACCTCCTCCTCCTGTAGGTTCGCGGTGTGAGCTTTTCTTAGGAACTATTTGATTGTATTAACTGTTTGATGACAGTTAGGTCTTGACATACGTGTATTAAAATATGTATATCTTGAATTATCATCTGAATTTACAAATTACAACTTCGCAAGAATCTTGTAATGTAATTATTATCGAACTAAGGTTATCCTCCCTCTTTCATATGTGACCTTAGCCGATTTTGACTATCGTGGTTAGACCGTTTCGTTGCATTGCTCACAAAGAATTAAATTATTAGGCTTTTCAATATTTTCAATATTTCGATATTGATCGTACATGATGAAGGCGATTCCAGAAACGTGTCGTGCGCACTAAATTTGATATCTACAAATGCATGCTTTATTGTAAAGAAGCGCCATTAACATTTCAAATTATTCTGATTGCAAATAGTTAGACCTTTTAGTGATGTGTCTATATTAGTACCGTCAGTATCTTCGATTGAGGCTGGTAACAAAACGGGGCAATGTTTATTTGAAAACTACTAACTGTCCTTCTGTTAAAGATATTGTCGCCAAGTAGGTATCTGTATTACGAAAAACTGAACAACGAATATATATTATGTTAAAGCATTTTTATCCATAAATTCCATTGTATTTTAATTTATAAACATAGCTGTCTTCTCTATTAAATATTAATTTAGTTTAGGCCTTATGGGTTATTTGTCCCCAAAAAGTTTTCAATTATTTGGGTTTTCAACCTTTCGACTGTGAGCGTCACTGATATTAAAGTTATTCTAGAAAAGCGTTGTGTGCAGAAAATATGATATAGTTATGAAATAGGTTTAGCCTTTTTCAATTTCCGTGTGCAACCTCTAACATTATCTTCAACTTGTTGAAGGCGGTCAGTATTTGGTAGAAGTTGTAGGAGTATGCTAAAATTGGAAAAGTATAAATAAAGTTAGATAATAAGAACAAAACATACCTTGTACGGAATATAAACCCACGATACAAATTGCTGTGTAGAGCAATAATTTCATGTTGTGTTGTCTAGTAGTTTTCCACACTGGTACAGTAACTACGAAAACGAAGCTATATATAGTTCATTTTTTAGCTCAATAGGTCAACTTGAAGTCACTAAAATTGACCTGTATTCTCCACACGTTAATTCCCCCTACTTTGGAAATACCATGGTATATCAATCTTACTAGACAACTAAAGTGTCATCTATGACATATTAATGACCAGTTCTGAGTTCGCATGAACGAAATTATCAATTAGACCGTAACATCTACGAAGAACTTGACGTCATCTGATGGTGACCTACAGGTTTTTTTTTAGAAGAGAACATGTTTCCATTTTATTTTCAGATTTGGTAGCTATTTCCGTATGACGTGCTGTCGGGGTGTTTTATGTGGCGTCTCTATCTGGCTAAGTTTAAGTGATATATAAATATTTTGGATAATGTTATTTTAGCAATCCACTGTAATTTCAGTTTTGAAAAGAAACAAAATATGTATGCACTATAAGGGATCCCATTGGAAATAATCTGAAAGACTTTCATGGGTTATCCTTGGTTATCAACGTTTAATTAAGTGACATGAAAATTCATTTAATAATCAAACTTTAAATTTTATGTTTCACGTATGGAGTTTTTTACTTGTTCATATCTATCAAAATCTGTGAATATCTACATTGTGTCTGAAATGACTGTCCAAAGTCTGAATAGTGAAAACTGTTTACCAATACAGATTACACGACCTGCTACCCTGTATGTCAAGCATTGACAAATGAGCAAGTTTATTGCATGCAATCTTTGCATAATATTTAAATCAGTCCAAAAGAGGAGGTGCACATCGCCAATATGTGTTCAATCACTTTGCAAAGTTTGAATTCTATTGAATGAAAAGTGAATGATGTACTTATTATACGAACTAGGTAATCTGACGAACGGGCAGAAAATGCGGTTCCTACACCCGCCATTTGTGATCCAGGTAAAACTACTACGCAATAATCTCTTTCAAATCATATTTGTATATTGAACTCATATTATACAGAATTCTGGTATTCCCATGACATACATGACATATATAACTGGTAGATATATATTTTATGTCGATTTGTAATTTACAAATGAATAAAGTGCCAAAATACATTATGGAAAAGTAAATATTCCAATTATTTCATAAAAATCTCATAATATATTATTAAATTTCAAGTTTTTCCCCTAACAGCCAATCGTAGTAGATTCCTGTGATATCTTAATATTATTAAGGCATGCTCTTGATGGAAGTTTTTTAAAACAACATTGATATTAATATTATCTTCCGTCAACCGACTCAGTTGTGCAATGGTTTGAGCTATGTATCACGGGTTCAACCCAGTGTCGGGTCGAACCAGGATTTAAGAAAATAGTATGTGTTGCTTCTCCACAAACCACGCAGCATAAATGGTTAAGAGCAAACATCTGGTTGGTTCGGGGTAGGTATACTTAGAACCACATGTTAATCTGTGGACTGTTGTGTCAATGTGCTGACACAATAACAATTCAAACCATGCGCGTTCGGTTAGTACATAACAGATATCATCTCATCAAAAATATCTTTATTTCGTCATGTTATAGCTATGCAATTTCCCGTCTGGGTTAAATAACAATCACTCACACATTCACTCAATTACAAACGTACTGACCTCAGCTCCTATTAACAAATAAATTAAAAACTGCAAATTACACAATAGTCACCAATCTAGTAAAACAAATGGTGGCAGAATTCATGAGATTTAATTGGCATCAAATATGAATTAGTAAGTCAAGTTGGAAGGTACCAAAGGGGTAATCAGTAGTCGTAAATCCAAGAAGCAGTCATTGGCCTGCTAGTATAGTGTTTTTGTTGGTAAGGATACCATTTGTGTCATAGTATGTGTTCTTTTAAATAAGGGTAATAACAAAATTACCGAACTCCGAACAATCTAACAAAGGGAAAGTCAAAACACATAAGTATATAAACAGACAAAATCAGTCAACAACCGGAAAACTGTGAAAACCGTAATGACCCTGACTTGGTACAGGCATTTCTAAAGAAATGGTGGGTTGAATCAGATTGTATAGCGCCAAACCTCCCCCTTTCATTACGGCTCAAAGTTTCCGGCTGTCACTATAACAGTATCTACAACAATACTTGAACAAAACAGGTAAAACAGTTGTCAAATCAGCGCCAAACTCAGTGAAGCAAATGTCAAAAACACTTTTACGTCACACATTGATAAAGAAAATATTGTTGACATTTGTTGAATCTAGGCATCAAAAGGGAGAGAAGTTAGTTGTAATCCCTAAAGCATTTTCTCACATTTTTGTAATTATTTATAAAACTAAGGTTCTCCTCCCCAAGGCATAGGTGACCTTAGATGAATTTGGCTAACCTGTTTAGGCTCTTTGGTTTTATTGCTCCCAAAGATTTAAATCATTTGTCTTTCCAATCCTTCGATTCTAATTTTACCTGATGAAGATTATTCCAGAAACGTATCGTGGGCACTAAATACGATATCTACGTTATTATTTTGTGATTGGCCTACGCCATTACCTATATTTTCCTTAACTTTTGGCGTTGCTTTTTCTTCTCCATTATAAATTTAAAGGTTTGGAGCTAAGTGTTTGTTAATTACCTAATAAGCCGTGTTGTAAACATAATGGACACAGCCTACAAATATATGTATAATCATGTACAAAGACAGAAATTAGAAATGGGCATCTGTCCTCTGAATTTGATGTTCGTGTCGCTTCACAGTAACACGACGGTGACATTAGTGAAGCAGGATATTCTTACCTCTCGAGAGCACCTGTGTTCACCCATGATTTTAGTTAGGGTTCGTGCTGCTCAACCTTTAGTTGCATTGTCTGTCCTTCGATTTATCGTTTCTGATTACTCCTTTGTTTTTTTCAAGCATTCAACCGCATCGGTGGCGTAATGGTTAGCATGCTCGCCTGGAGTGCGTTAAATCGTGGGTTCAAGCCCCGGTCGGGCCAAACCAAAGACTATAACATTGGTATTTGTTGCTTCTCCACTAAGCACGCAGCATTAAGGAGAAAGAGCAGATTGGTTGGCTCGGAATCAGGATAATGTGTCCGAGTGGGGCGACATGTCTATTCGTCGACTGTTGTTTCAGTGAGCTAGCACTATAAAAATCCAACTCAGCGTGTTGGTCTAGTACAAAGCGGACGTCATCATCATCTCATTGAAAATTAACTTGTTCTCGCCATGATATAGCTGAATTGGCGTTAAGCAACAATCACTCACTCACTCACTCACTCACTCACTCACTCTTCAAGCATTCTTTAATTACACAATAATGGTATATAGCATTATATTTAAAAAATTCATCATAGATTTGGTCATTTAAATAAACAATTTCTTAATTTTATATTTGTATCAGTATATTTTTTTATGGCAACATGTTCCATTGTGTCAATATTTACAAAGAGTTCACGTATAAAGGCGCTTCCTGAAAATTAACTAAATATATGTATATGTGATACTTTAAATCGACTGATATGAAAGTGTCTAATATCTAATGTCATAGGACTCTGATATTTCACATATGTTTTAATTTACATCATTAAATGTCTTTGTAATACTAATCGTAGTAATAACAACAAGATACGACAGTTATAGGTAGAATGTCAAGTAAACAGTATCATAATGTAGTGGTATTAACCTTTGTTGTCATGTTTGGAGAGTATCATGTAAAGGCTGTGGTCGGTAGAAAGGTAGCAGGTCAAGTAAACAATATCACATGTAGTGGTATTAACCTTTGTTGTCATGTTTGGAGAGTATCATGTAAAGGCTGTGGTCGGTAGAAAGGTAGCAGGTCAAGTAAACAATATCATATGTAGTGGTATTAACCTTTGTTGTCATGTTTGGAGAGTATCATGTAAAGGCTGTGGTCGGTAGAAATGTAGCAGGTCAAGTAAACAATATCATATGTAGTGGTATTAACCTTTGTTGTCATGTTTGGAGAGTATCATGTAAAGGCTGTGGTCGGTAGAAAGGTAGCAGGTCAAGTAAACAATATCATATGTAGTGGTATTAACCTTTGTTGTCATGTTTGGAGAGTATCATGTAAAGGATGTGGTCGGTAGAAAGGTAGCAGGTCAAGTAAACAATATCATATGTAGTGGTATTAACCTTTGTTGTCATGTTTGGAGAGTATCATGTAAAGGCTGTGGTCGGTAGAAAGGTAGCAGGTCAAGTAAACAATATCAAATGTAGTGGTATTAAGCTTTGTTGTCATGTTTGGAGAGTATCATGTAAAGGCTGTGGTCGGTAGAAAGGTAGCAGGTCAAGTAAACAATATCATATGTAGTGGTATTAACCTTTGTTGTCATGTTTGGAGAGTATCATGTAAAGGCTGTGGTCGGTAGAAAGGTAGCAGGTCAAGTAAACAATATCATATGTAGTGGTATTAACCTTTGTTGTCATGTTTGGAGAGTATCATGTAAAGGCTGTGGTCGGTAGAAAGGTAGCAGGTCAAGTAAACAATATCATATGTAGTGGTATTAACCTTTGTTGTCATGTTTGGAGAGTATCATGTAAAGGCTGTGGTCGGTAGAAAGGTAGCAGGTCAAGTAAACAATATCATATGTAGTGGTATTAACCTTTGTTGTCATGTTTGGAGAGTATCATGTAAAGGCTGTGGTCGGTAGAAAGGTAGCAGGTCAAGTAAACAATATCATATGTAGTGGTATTAACCTTTGTTGTCATGTTTGGAGAGTATCATGTAAAGGCTGTGGTCGGTAGAAAGGTAGCAGGTCAAGTAAACAATATCATATGTAGTGGTATTAACCTTTGTTGTCATGTTTGGAGAGTATCATGTAAAGGCTGTGGTCGGTAGAAAGGTAGCAGGTCAAGTAAACAATATCATATGTAGTGGTATTAACCTTTGTTGTCATGTTTGGAGAGTATCATGTAAAGGCTGTGGTTGGTAGAAAGGTAGCAGGTCAAGTAAACAATATCAAATGTAGTGGTATTAACCTTTGTTGTCATGTTTGGAGAGTATCATGTAAAGGCTGTGGTCGGTAGAAAGGTAGCAGGTCAAGTAAACAATATCATATGTAGTGGTATTAACCTTTGTTGTCATGTTTGGAGAGTATCATGTAAAGGCTGTGGTCGGTAGAAAGGTAGCAGGTCAAGTAAACAATATCAAATGTAGTGGTATTAACCTTTGTTGTCATGTTTGGAGAGTATCATGTAAAGGCTGTGGTCGGTAGAAAGGTAGCAGGTCAAGTAAACAATATCATATGTAGTGGTATTAACCTTTGTTGTCATGTTTGGAGAGTATCATGTAAAGGCTGTGGTCGGTAGAAAGGTAGCAGGTCAAGTAAACAATATCAAATGTAGTGGTATTAACCTTTGTTGTCATGTTTGGAGAGTATCATGTAAAGGCTGTGGTCGGTAGAAAGGTAGCAGGTCAAGTAAACAATATCATATGTAGTGGTATTAACCTTTGTTGTCATGTTTGGAGAGTATCATGTAAAGGCTGTGGTCGGTAGAAAGGTAGCAGGTCAAGTAAACAATATCATATGTAGTGGTATTAACCTTTGTTGTCATGTTTGGAGAGTATCATGTAAAGGCTATGGTCGGTAGAAAGGTAGCAGGTCAAGTAAACAATATCATATGTAGTGGTATTAACCTTTGTTGTCATGTTTGGAGAGTATCATGTAAAGGCTGTGGTTGGTTGGTATTAACCTTTGTTGTCATTTTCATTTCATTTTAAACATATTTTATTCATAAATAAATGAAATGGATTGGACAGCAGGCAATAGCCTATATAAATCCTCTCCATACACAAGGCAACAGCAACAATCAATAATGCATGCAGTTAATATTTACAATACACAATATAGAATTTCATACTCAAAGGGAAATAACTCGAGTATACAATAGCAGTCAGAAATCTCATATATTCAGTTATTGATAAGTAATTAACATTGATTAGATTTTATCGATAATTTGGCTGATATGAGATCTACTATTTTTTTTTAAATACAATTAGTTGCTATCTAAAAGTGTTACCAGTGTACGATGTTGCTAGATTTATTACCTCTCAATTTAATTATGTCATGTTTGGAGAGTATCATGTAAAGGCTGTGGTCGGTAGAAAGGTAGCGGGTCAAATCGGCCCCAAACAAATCGTCTCCAATGAAATCGGTCCCAGTCATATCGCCCCCCCCCCCCTTTCCATTCGTATAATACGTATATATATTAAAAATGAAATCCACATAACTGATATTGATTATCAATCATTCTATTTTAAAGGAATTAGATTTTTGTTTGATTTTGTTGTTTTGCATTGTTTATTTAATTTGTAATTGTTTCTACATGCTTATGAGGAAGATTTCCTTCAAGGGCCTCTCAAGGATATAAATAGAAAATTACCCCAGACCTTTAATTCCAGCTTTCGTTATATTGGTCATGTTCTTTCACTGAACAATTTTCGATTTTTGAGTTGTTTTTCTTGGCTTTGTTATTTAGATGCTCTCTGTTATTATTAAAGGCCACTTTATAGACAGTAGAGTATAATCATCAAAGAACTTTCCTAATCACTATAAAGAGTATTAAATAATTGTCGCCAATCACGTAATTATATCATAAATTAATCATTGATTAATTTCTTTGATCCATAAATAGAACAAGTTCATCAATCAAAATAAAATTATATATTAATCTTTTAACAAAACATATATTCTATTTAAAATATGTGGTCGAATTGACTTTCATTTTCAGGCCGTTTTGACATGGGCCATTTTAACTGGAGCCGATTTGACTGGGGACGTTTTAACTGGAGCCGATTTGACTGGGGACGTTTTAGCTTGGGAACGATTTGACTGGATATCGGTAGAAAGAAGAGTTTGAAAATAGCAAAGCGGTAATCAGAATCCGTAAGTCGAAGATGAACAGACAACATAATTAACAAAAGAAAAAGGAGAAACAGGGATTAGATCTACAAAACTAAAACTCGAGCAGCACGAACCCCACTAAAAACCGGGGGTGAACTCAGATACTCAGGGAGGGTAAGATTTTTAACCACCACTATTCAAGTTTTTTGTATATATGAACAATATGGGAAACTAGATTTGATGTTCAATAAAATGTTAATATTAATTAAAAATAGTTATCTTTATAAAATGTACTTTTGCGTCGTTCTTCATGGTCAAATATAATGCGTACATGGAAATAAGATAGTATATCTCCATAGCTTTCTTCACAAAACAAATTTACGAGTTACCTTTTCTAATGATATAGTAATGTGCTTACATAAACGTTAGAGAATACCGCAGAGGCAAGCAAAAATGGACAATCCAGAGAAATCGGCAACAAGGTTTGGTTTGGTTTTATTGTGTTTAAGGCCACTTTCAACAATATTACAGATATATCGTGGCGGTCAGTTTTATTGCTGGAGGAAACCGCAGGACCTGTCGCAAGTCACTGACAAACTTTATCACATAATGTTGTATACATCGCCGTGATCGAGATTCGAAGCACTGATTGCATAGGTAGTTGTAAATTCAACTACCATGCCATCACGGCCACGACAGCACCTGAAACCGACAGCAAAGACGAAGACAAACAAAACAAAAACACGCCACAATATGTGTTGGATACCACTATTCGCAAACAAACACACATGGTATTACGTAAATCATCCTACAAACAACTGGGGGTAAAGACGAACAGAAGATAGTATTAATGCGGAAATCGTAGCGGACATTACAACACGGAACTCAGAACGTAAAGACACATAATAGGACATCAACAACAAAAAACTAAAAAGATGAGCAACACGGACCCCACCAAAAAATCTGGGGGTGAACTCATGTGCTCGCTAAGGATAATCAGTTCCTGCTTCTTACAAAACATTTTACTCATATATACACTCAAGTGTGCATGTTGCGCTTGCGAAACATGCATAGATATGGTCATGTTGCCAAAATCTGACCTTGTATTAATGTAATGAAGAGGTACAGTATTTAGGGGATGCCACGTTTGCGGCACGAAAATCACATGGTCGTATGATCTGATCTATCTTTGTTATATCATTTCTATTATGCTTCACTTGTGTTGGTATGTCTACCCGGATATTGATCTAGATGATCATAGTTATATATTAACATTAAAACAGGTTGTACTGGTTGAGATAAACCTGGCAACAGGACAACTGACCTCAATTATGTCCCTCATATTGATAAGTCCGATTTGTAGATCAGTATGGTGGTATTTGTGAGATTGTTTCACCCGTGTTTTGTATTCTTGTTGATTGTCCCGCATCTAGGATATTTAAGAAATAAATCATGGAAGCCAGAATGTGTTGGGAGTTTTAACATGGATTGGCGGATATTAGTATTTTATCCCGAGCCAGAAGCGAAGGATACAATTTACTAATATCCGCCAATCCATGTTAAAACTCAAAACACATTCTGGCTTCCATGATTTATTTCGATTCTGATATGTCTAAGAGTACAAATACGGTAGTATACTTTGATTGGAAGACGGTAAATTATACATACGCTTGCGGAAAATGTCGCACACAATTTATGTAACTCGAATAATACTGCGCCCTCTATCAGCATTATTCGGGTCACAATTCATGCTGCCAATGGAAACATCAGTCACGTTCATCGGCTAATGAGATAATACGAAGAAATAATTCTGGTTTTTTCAACAAAGGGAAAGAGTGAGGTCATGTTAGAATAAATAATATACACCAGGTAACACCAAATCGACAAAGATGCCCAGATATAGCGTTTATGGAAAGAAGAAGAAGAAGAAAAGAGTACTGCTCAACTGCAGGCTATGAGCCGTTGTGCAATCTTAAGATATGAGTTTTGCTCATTGTTTATAACCTTATTGTGACTGTGAAATACAGAACAGTAATACAATCCCTGTACCTTTACTTGGAGAAGAGGTAATCAGAAGCCGTAAATCAAAGGATAGACACAATGGCCAACAGAAAAAGTACACAAGAACATACAACTATCTACAAAACACTACACAGAAAACTAAATATCGAGAACAAAAACAAGGGGTGAAATCAGGTGCTCCGGAAGGGTTAGTAGCTCCTGATCTACATGTGACACACGTCTGTTACTGTTAGACGACACGAACATCATTGGTATGGAAATCGTGTTGGACTAAAATATATTTAAATATATACAAATGACATTAAGAAAACCAAATCAAATGGGAGTCAAGACGAATAGAACATCGTTTTCACGCGGAAATCGTAGCGGATATAACAACACGGAACTGAAAACGTGAAGAGATGTAATTAGACAATATGAACAACACAAACCCCACGTAGACAAGTACAAAAAGGAGAGAACGCAGGTGTGCCGGAAGGGTAAGAAGTTCCTGCACCACATGTGGCACCAATCGTGTTACTCTTGAATGTATGTCTAAGTGTTATGTTGAATAGTGCCTCGTGTTCATTTACACCCATAAACGTTCTTACTAATGTGCTTCCATTTAATACTGATTTATTGTATTATTCTAATTTATCATATATTCATGTTACCATTCGCAAGCACCTGTGTTCACCGCCCGGGTTTTGTTGGGACGGTGTTGTTCATCTGTTTTGTTTCTGTGATGTATTGTGATTAGCTTCGTTCTGTGCCTTTTGCCCCAAGGATGCTTGTGTCTCTGGATTATCCATTCTTGATTACCCCTTCTCGAACGTTTTCTAATCTTTTAAAATACTTTCTTGCTGTATTTGATTGTTGTGGTTCAGTATTGGTTGTTTCCACCATCTGATTCAGACTGGTACATTGGAACCTACTACTTGCTCACTACCAGATGTTAGGCTGGTTATGTGAATCACATGTACGTTATATATTTGCGTTAAACAGAGTATTCCAATAATCAATTGTTCGCACACATACAGATGTGAAGCTAGTGTCATTGATTTTCAAGGTATTCTGCTCAGATACCAATGATGTTTTCAGTCTTTTAAGCAAATGTTTTGAATTGATGGATTTTTTTTTGCATTGTATTTATTATTTCGGTTTCTGTAACGTACGAGTGCAGTAAATTAGAACTGACGGAAACGTGTGCGTAAAACATGCAGCATCAGGGTATTGTCAAATATGTTGCTTGATTGTTTCCTTCAAATCCCTGTCCTGTTCCATAAGCCAAGACACGTTGCAAAAAAATATAAAATAAAATAAAGTACACACAAACAAAATACACATGTGTAAACTACTTATCCACAATTTAAATCGAATCTTGTTCCTTTCTTATTTTTGGTGCACTCGGGTAACGTAAGAGAGTGTATGGCAATGTAGATATTTTGGGAAATCAAAGCTAATTATATTATCAGCGTACCTATATATTGTGTCCAAAGTTCTTGTTTCGATTCCTTCCTTTGATGTAGCCCTGTGTAGGTCCGGGGTACTACGATTAGGCCCACAGCACCCTTTTGCTTGTCGCATAAGTCAGACTAAATGAGGCGACACGTTTGCCGTGTGTTGCGACCCGTAATGGTGGATGACGGGATCCTTGTGGTTGAAACACACCTCTTTGGCCCTTACTTCACCTAGACGGAAGGTCGAATGGACCCGATTCGATCAATCGGCTGGTCACGTCAAGCTCTTTAACTGATCCTCTAAACGCTGTTTATACGTTTTAATTATTCTAACTTGATTCTTTACTAAATAGCAAAGAGAATGGATCGCTAAAGAAGGCGGTGGCTAATGGGTCAATCGAGTAGATGATATTTCGAACGGTTGCTTCATTGGGGAACCGGCCTCTGTACGAAGCTTGCGTTCATAATAGAAATTCTACTGTTCGAGTATACCATCCTTGGAATTCCTGATATTTTCCGACGGAGATCCTCGGAATTCAAGTATCGCCCGTGTTGGTACTCCGTGGTGGGTGGGGACAAGGATGGTGAACTATTATACATGGCAACATGGCTGCTTCAGATCCTTTGTGTTTAAATAAACAGATTCCAATAAATCCAAACAAAAAAGGAAAAATGACGTGAGATATGAAGAAGAGATTGAAGTTTCTGACAATTGGTCACGATTTATCGTATTAAAAAGTAGTGAAGGTGGTGTACCACTGACAAAAATATCACCTTTTGTCATAGACAAATGCATCAAGAGCTGTGCAGGAGGAGTGAAACATTTTCCCAAATTGAAATCTGGTGGTTTGATGATTGAGTGCCAACGAAAGCAACAATCATTAAATCTGCTTTCACTAATGCAAATTCACTATATAACTATATCTTCCACTCCTCATAGAACACTTAACACCAGTCGAGGAATCATTCGTTACAGAAACGAATATTTGGACAATCTATCTGATGAGGAAATCTGCAAGGAACTAGCACCTCATGGTGTTATTCATGTCAAGCGATTTATAACGAAACGAAATGGTCAACTAGTAAAACTTAACACCTTCCTTGTAACATTTAATTTTCCCAATATCTTATCATCGATACGCATGGGCCTTTACAATGTTAAAGTCAGTCCATATGTCCCGAATCCAATACGATGCTTTAAGTGTCAGAAATTCGGACATGGTAAGGGCCAATGTAAAGGGAAACTTAAATGTTTTAAGTGTGGAGAGGAAGATCACAAGGGCTTCGATTGTAAGAACAATCCGAAGTGCTCCAATTGTGGTCAACCTCACATGGCTTCATCCAAAGATTGTCAACATTTCATTAGAGAAAAGGAAATCCAAAAGATAAAATCAGAAAAACAATATTTATACCCTGAGAGGCGCAGAGTCGTCTCTGCTGCGAATGATTCACCTGCACAAACATCGTATGCCAGTGTCGCTAAGCGTGTTTTCAATTCAGTTGAAACTCAAACAATGTTTACCTGGATTGAGAACACCGAAAAACCAACTCTACTTACTGGTAAACCAAAAGGAAAAAAATGTAAAAACATCACATAAAACGTCAAGTTCTTCTCAGACAGCTACCACTTCAGTTAAAACTTCAATTTCTTCAACAACAAAAAATAATGTAAACAACAAAACTTCAAAAAGTCAACTCTCCAAAGGTCCTCCACAGGAACATGGCAAATTGATTAAGGACCCTGTCCAGGTCCACAATAGATATGGACATCTTGATGATTCGGAGGAGGAATCTGTATGGAATCTTCCTCCGGATGATTCATCATCTCCCATGGATGAGTCGCCATCAGGAACGCGGAAAGGATCCCAACGGAAGAAAAGCTTTTCCCCGATCCGACATCCATGATGGCTCCGATCATCCAATGGAATTGTCGAGTTCTAAAGGTTAATTTTATTGAAATTACTTTACTGGTTCAAACCTTTCTACCAGTTGCATGTTGTCTTCAAGAGACACATTTAAAAAAAGTGATAATATAAATCTTAAACGTTATTCCGTGTACAGCACTTATGTAGATGAGGATGAACAAGATGCAGGTGGGGCTCAGCAATCCTCGTTCGAGATAACGTTTTACATAGATATGTTAATCTCAACACAGATTTACAGGCTGTTGCTCTACGCATCACTTTAGATAAAACAATAACCTTATGTTCGGTTTACATACCACCGAATTCAGCACTCGGTTTAGCCCAACTCAAAAAATTAGCTGATCAATTACCTACCCCGTTCATCATCATGGGTGACTTCAATGGACATAGCCCCTTGTGGGGAAGCAAAACAACTACCGACAAAGGAAAAAACTTGAAGACTTTCTCTCCCAGGAAGGATTATGTATCTCTAACGACGGTACTGATACATATTTACATCCTGGGAATGGGTCTTATTCAGCTATTGATCTTACTGTTACTGATCCATCTCTTCTTCTAGATTTCTCATGGAAAGTCCATGACGATCTCTGTGGAAGAGATCATTTTCCCATTATCATAGAAAGCTTATATTCTACTGTAGGTGAAAGACCTACACGGCATAAATTTGACAAAGCTGACTGGATCCGGTACGAACATATGTGCAGGGAAAATCTTCAAACGGAAATGATCCGAAATTCCACCGATCCAATTTTGAAGTTTAGCGAAACAGTAATATCAATAGCTGATGAGACTATACCAAAGACCTCGACAAATCCAAAACACCCAGGAAAACCATGGTTTAATGATGAGTGCAAAGATGCCATCAAATATCGCAAAAAAGCCGAACGACGGTTCGGAAAACATGCAACATCGGACAACCTCGGAAATTTTCGCATCTTCAGGGCAAAAGCTCGAAGGACATTGAGACAAAAATCGGCGTACTTCCTGGCGTAATTTTGTTTCTAGATTAAATTGCCATACACCGATGAATAAGGTTTGGAATATGGTACAAAAAAATAAAGGCAAAAATAATCAAACAAACGTCCATCATTTAAAAGATGGACATGACACATTAACATCTGAACAGGACATTTCAAATAAATTAGGCCAAATATTTTCACAAAACTCTTCTACCCAAAATTACGATCCCTAATTTCAAAAATTTCAAAGGCAAAAGGAAAAAACTAAATTTAATTTTAAATCAAAGAATTTGGAGGAACACAATCGCCCGTTTTCGTTATATGAATTGAGAAAATCGTTGGATAAGGCGCATGACACTGCATGTGGCCCCGACGATACCCATTACCATCTTTTCAAACATCTTCCGGAATCGGCACTCCAAGTTCATTTAGATCTCATGAATGAAATTTGGGAAACAGGCGACTTACCATCAATTTGGAAATTAGCTAATGTCATTCCTATTCCAAAACCTGGTAAAGACCATTCCGAACCGTCGAATTATCGGCCTATTGCACCAACTAGTTGCGTGTGTAAAACCATGGAAAGGATGATCAATGCTCGCCTTGTATGGTTTCTTGAATCCAATGGACTCTTGTCCAATATACAGTGTGGATTCCGTCAAGGTGGAAGCACATTAGATCATCTTGTTCGTTTTGAAACTTTTATTCGTAACGCCTTTGCCAAAAAGGAACATGCTGTGTCTATCTGTGCCTAAAAAGCATACGACACAACATGAAAATATGGCATTTTAAAAGACCTCTTTGATATGGGGTTGAAAGGTAAGCTACCTAATTTCATTTCAAATTTTCTATCTGACAGAGAATTTAATGTCAGAGTTAATTCAACCTATTCTGACATTCAGGAACAAGAGATGGGAGTTCCCCTGGGAAGCATCCTCTCTGTTACATTATTCAGTATTAAAATAAACAGTCTTGCTAAAGTTTTAAACGATAACATTGAGGGTTCTCTCTATGTAGATGACTTCCTGATATGTTATCGGGGCAAGAATATGAACAACATTGAAAGACAATTACAACTATGTCTAAATAAGATAGAAAAATGGGCAATGGAGAATGGATTTACATTCTCTAGCTCAAAAACTCTAGGAATGCACTTTTGTAATACAAGAGGACTCCATCCAGACCCTGAGTTAAAATTATATAATTCCCCTATTAAAATAGTTTCAGAAACTAATATTTTAGGTCTTCTTTTTGATAGTAAACTTACCTTTCTACCCCATACTAAATGCTTAAAAATAAGAGCCTTAAAGCTCTTAATATTTTAAAATTTGTGTCCAGTACCGAATGGGGTGCGGATAGCACGGTTTTATTAAATTTATATAGATCGTTGATTCGATCAACATTGGATTACGGATGTAACGTTTACGGTTCAGCCCGTTCATCGTATATCAAGTTGCTAGATACAGTCCATCATCAAGGATTACGACTCTCATTTGGAGCGTTCAGAACGTCTCCAGTTGAGACTTTGTATATTGAAGCAAACGATCCTTCCCTTGAAAACAGACGTATCAAACTTGGTATGCAGTATGCAATCAAATTGAAGGCTTATCCTTCAAATCCTGCACATGACTGTGTTTTTAATCCTCTATATGAAAATGTTTGTGATAAACAACTCAATACAATTCAACCTTTTGGACTCCGAGTAAATACACATTTTGAAAATTCTGATATAAATTTGGATGGCATAGCACCTATTGTAATTCCTGAAAACCCTCTATGGTTAAATCCAAAACCTACTTTTAACTCTGAACTTACACAACACAAAAAATCAGAAACAAACCCTTTACTAATTCAGCAACATTTTGCTGAAATTAGATCCGTAACATCTGAATACTCTGCAATGTATACTGATGGTTCAAAGGATGGTGATAGAGTAGCGTCGGCAGCTGTTTTTGGACAGCAGGTCTACTCTACTCAAATACCATCTGCCAGTGCGATCTTCAGTGCAGAAGCTAATGCAATACTTCTTGCCTTGAAGTTCGTTGCCTCTTCTGAAAAGAGTAAATTCATGATCTGTTCCGATTCTCTTTCTTGCCTGTTCACTGAGTTTGGGGCTGATTTGACAACTGTTTTACCTGTTTTGTTCAAGTATTGTTATACATACTGTTATATAGACAGCCGGAAACTTTGAGCCGTAATGAAAGCGGGAGGTTTTGGCGCTTTAAAATCTGATTCAACCCACCATTTCTTTAGAAATGCCTATACCAAGTCAGGGTCATTACGGTTTTCACAGTTTTCCGGTTGTTGACTGATTTTGTCTGTTTATATACTTATGAGTTTTGACTTTCCCTTTGTAAGTTTGTTCAGAGTTCGGTAATTTTGTTATTACCCTTATTGCCTGTTGGCAATTGAGAGTTGTAAAACTCAAATTCCTTTTATTTTAAAAATTGTTGAAATTTATAAAAGCCTTGTTGCTATTGGTAAACATGTAATTTTCACATGAATCCCTAGTCATATAGGTATCCATGGGAACACAGTCTTTGACCGGGAAGCCAAGAACACATTGGATGATCCTGTATCCAATTGTTCTATTCCTTATACAGATATTAAACCTTTTATAGTGAAATATATTTCAAAACGTTGGCAAGATAGCTGGGACCAGCAAATTCATAGCAAATTACACGAAATGCATTCCCTAGTTGGCAAGACTCCTTGTTCTTATGGTCAAAATCGGAAGGAACAGGTAGTCTTGACCAGATGTCGTATAGGTCATAATAGACTTACTCATAGCTATTTGTTAAATAATGAGGAACGACCGGAATGTATTCCGTGTAATTCTAATTTTTCATTAAAACATGTCTTGATTGATTGTATGGATGTTGCCGATGTTCGGCAGACATTCTACAATGCCAACAGTTTATCTAATTTATTTACAAATGTCGCAGGCGACACAATTTTGCAATTTTTAAAAGAAATTGATTTATATACAAAAATATAGTTATATAACATATGTTCTAGATGTATGGCTTTTATCTTTTTAATGTTTCTTTTATTTGTACAACCCCCCTCCCAGAGGGTGTGCCGGGGGAAGAATATGCACCAGGTTTCTCCGCCCTAGAGGCACTAGTCCTCTAAAAGGGGTCAACCCCGCGGGAACCCCGGGGTATAGAAATGGGACCGAGAGCTTCTTCTGCTTGAAGGAGCGTCCGTCGGTTGTGCGGGATGTATAAATACACAACCAACCCGTCCTTCGGATAAGACGTAAATAAAACTGAGGTACCGTGTTGAGAGATTGCCACTCTCTTTGCACGTTAAAGAACCCAGTGCAACAGCTCATTATGAGCACTATGCTCATGATGAGTGGTCCATAGGAGACCTGTTGCACTGGCTAAATTATCCGTCCCTACCCATCACCTTTCCTTGTTTCTAGTCCCGTGGCGTTTAAATTTTTAAATGTTCTCGTCCTGAATATAGCTGAAAAATTGCTCACTGGACGTTAAACACCAATCAATCAATCAATCAATCAATCAATCATTCAATCCTTTAATGTACCGTATTCATATAAGAAATACTTATGGGACGTCCTAACTAAATCTTTTAAATATTTTTAGCTATTGAATATTAGCGGCAACTCTAAATATTTTGATTTGTGTATTACACGTGCTTGGTTGTTCTGTTAGTTTATTGAGATTAAAGTGCAATTGTGTTTTGATACTAGCAATGTGCGAAATAGTGAGTGTATGCTGTTGATCATTTTTCATATAAAGAAATATATTCCGCCACCGCAAGGGTAGCTTTTCCTTACAATAATTAGAATATACTTTCCATTTTAAGGGTTAAATCGATGCGAAAAAGTATACGAATAGTCTTTTTTATGGAACAAAACATTTATAATACCAATTTTATTATATATATAAAAAAAGAACAATGGATTTCAAAGCACAAGTTAAACGTTGTAGTTCTCTCTTCTGTTAATTCATTAGTTCATGTTATAATAAGACCACATTAGTTTATAGGACCGTGCAAACTGTTTGAATTTCCGGGCAATGCTTGATTTGTAATTGGATCAATAAATGAAAGTCCTTGCATACCCTGGTTCTGTCCTGGGTTTAGTAGTCCAGTTGGAGCTGCCCAACTATTCGCTGCCAATGAAGCTTGGCCTTGAAAGTTACTATTTATTCCTGGAACAGGTGGAATCTGGTTAAGAAGCTGTGTAGCTTGCATTGGGACATTATTATTCATTCCTGGTTGTTGGAGTCCTACATTTGGTTGTTGCATTTGTTGTTGCATACCACTAACGAACGGATTGATATTAATCCCCCAATTAGGAAATCCTTGTGTTCCTGCTATATTTTGTAACCGTCCGTTTCCCGGTAAAAATTGATTCTGAAATCCTGTTTGTTGCTGACCTGGAAATAATCCCATTGATTGTTGACCTTGTAACTGAGCAGCTCTTTGTTGTGCTTGAAATTGTGCTGCTGCCATCTGATTTTGCCACATCAACATGTCCCTGTTTTGACCAACATTTTGCAAATTTGGATTCATCAAACCCCACGAGTTTCCACCTGGTTGATTTTGAAACGGTACTTGAGCATTTTGTTGAAAGGGCATCTGTCTCATATTTGTGTTTGGAAATGAATTTTGAAAACCTGAAGCAGTGCTCTGGTCTACTGGAGGCTGTAATAGATTGACATTGTTTCGGTCAAACCTCACTCGGTTAACGAATTCACTATCTGATGGTGGCGAATTGACAACGGTTACTGGATCCGGATTTAATGGTCTCCGGATTGGCCTATTGGGCATGTTTTGACCTTGAATATCAAAAGGTCCAACACTATCGGGAGGAAGAAGACCAGAAGATGAACCACGTCTAGAAACAGAGACAGGAACTTCAACCGGAACTGGAACATCGACTCGAACTGGTACCTCGACAACCTCTACGGGTTTCCTAGCAACGTCTTTAAAGTTATTTCGTGGTATGCCCTTGATGTTTCCTTTGTTAAAGGGTTTTCCGAATGGATTTAATTTATTCATGCATATATTCTTATCACAACCCTGACATTTGACTCCTTCTTTCATAAAATATGTCTTTTTACGACAATCAAACGGTAGATCATCCAATTGACATGCTACAGGTGGGCATGGATCCACAGGCTTTCTATGAGAAGAAAATAGTTTCTTGTTTGGAACAATGGATGGATTCTTCATTAATCTTGACCGTGCGACTTTCTTTCGTCTTCCATAGCCATAGGTACGTCCTGAAGCAGTAAAAGTGATAGGCTATTATAGTTTAACAAAACATGGATAGTTTGGTGTCGTTGTAGTCATAATGGGTTAGTAATAGAAAACATAGGTAACTGTGAAAGTGAACTATTGCTAAAATAATAAATTTATCAAAGGGTTGAATAAAGTACGATTTTCACATATACTACTTTTTCAAAGTGAGTTTACAATTATGTGACCCCCCCCCTTTTTTTTTTTAAGAAATCGCTCCACGGCTTCTCAATATCCATTTGGTATCTTCAAACCTCTCTCGGAAAGATATTATTTACAGTTAATATATTTATATTTCCTTACACGTGTTCTTGCTTTTAAAAACTTCAGATAATACGCAATTTTGATAAACTGACTAAAATTTAAATGTGTTCATATACACAATATGGTGAATGCTTATCTGTAGAACGGAATCATTAATTAGTTTAATTGCAATTATAAAATCATAATCTGTTAATGCAATTTAATATGTTTGTGTAACATGTTCTATTCAAATGTACTTACTGTCTTCATTTAATTAATTTTTTTAAGAATAGAGTAAAACTCACAGTAACATTTCAACATGACGTTCTTGTGATTTAATATTTCTCGCATTCAATCGATGATTTAATGTTCACAAATGTAATTCTGTGGAAATGCATCATAAATGTAGTTATCAGAAAATAGATATCGGCAAATATCATTTGATACTACGAAATGCAATAGTTCTATTTAAATACATTTGTACTAAAATTAAACTGTCTAATGCATTATTTAGACCTTTATCTAACGTAATTGTTGCCGCCAAAATGGTGTCCGATAAGAAAATACTTTTGAAGTATAGTGTTGCAATTTCAATAAAACAGTCAGCGGACAGAGTATTCGGACATTTACAATTTGTCCCATGTATTTCACATAACACTACAATTTTTCAACAACAACCATCTACAAAATTATCTAAAAAAAGTACTATCAATTGTATTGTGTTTAGGACGAAATTAATCCAATTTCTTATCTAATTTTAATATTCTGAATATTGTAAGTATAAAAATTTATATAGAAATAATAATTCAAAACTACAATTAATTCCGCTCTTACTGATTAAACAATATGAAAATAGGACAAAAATTGATTTTATGATCATTTTTTTTAAATTGTTGTTTTATATTAAAAATGTGGAGAAATTGGAAGTGTCCGAATATCTGTGTCCACTGTCAGTACTTCATCTCTTAGCCGATGCTCTCATACATTAAAAAAAAAACTTTTTTAAACAAATCTTTGAATAAACTAATGCAACACCAATATATATTATCATTACTTTACAGTTTTACAAATTTTACCACCCCCCCCCCCCCCCCCCCAACCCCCAAAATATATATAGTCCTTTTAACCTTTATCGTTTTCTTCTTTTATATAAATTTTAAATTTACAGAAACCTGTAAAAATGATTAGGAATGTGATATAAAACTAACCTTCTGCTATGTAAAACGTAACCAATAATACAAGAAGACATGCTGTAAACTTCATGTTTAAAACCCAAGTCCTTTCAAAGTGATATTTTGAATTTAAACATGTTCGGTTTTATATTCTTTTTCTCTTTTTACGTCACGGCGGTGTAGTTTATTAGTTCCCATGCACATAAGAAACGACAATTCTGATTGGACAATTGATACCAAGAACGTCACACAAAAATATTAAGGACCGTTACAATTTTTGACTGTCGTTCGTCACCCACAAATCGATCTATAATTAGCCTGTCTTTAGTGACATTTTTATGAGAGATGTTAACAGACTACATTACATCTTTGTTTATCATATATATAAATATCACCCACAGGTATATAGTGTGCAATAAATGATGTATTGTTTTGAAAGTAATTTGTAATGATATTTTAATAACTAGCTATAGTAAGACAAAATTGGGAAATTACCGCGAAAGTAAGGGGAAAAAACAAAATGCATTGATCTTCGTATCGTATAGAATTTTCTCAATGGAATTCAACCCACATATGTTGTTAAGGTTTTTATATCAAACATACAGTTTTTAAAGGTATAATATTTACTCGTCTGTTGTCCTGTTGTATTCTAATTGTGTTCTCAATATTTCACAAAAAAGTCGTCAATTTAAAAGAGACAAACAGGTTCTTAAAATACCAGCTTTTTTTCTTGATGAACTCCCATTTTACGTAGTGGATGGATTTTTGTGTTCTTTGATCTATTTTATTTTCAGTTATTTAATTGTTTTGATGAAGTATTACATAATTACAATGGCCTCTGATTACCTTTGTTGATATCTTGAAACTTTACCTATCTTGATTCAGCCATCGTATTCTCTATTATTATGTATAACCTTTACCTTGCATTTAGTTTTTGAACTTTAATATTATTTTTTAGAACAAGGCTTATTTATGCTATTTGTGTTTGCTTGCGTAGAGTTGTGTCCAACACATATTGTGTTATGTGTTTTTTGTTGTTGTTTGTCTTCGTCTTGTGTTTTGTGTACCCAATATTGCCAGTTTCTCAGGTTCGTCCATTCTTGATTTCCCCTTAGGTTTTCACTAAAGTTTATTTACCAGTAGATCCATTGTTTTTTTATTTTTAAAATTGAACTTGTGTAAAACAAATTATTCTTTCGAATATGATCTTGAAATCTTTATTTCCTTAACTAGCATTTGAAATTAAGACTTCAAGATGGGCCCCATTGATGAGCATAAGGGTTTATCTTTGTAGATTTCAATCCGTTTCCACCTTTGCTTTCTTTACCTATTTTCACCTCTATAGAATCTATTTATTTTAAAGCTGGGAAAAGTATCAACAGAATAAGCCAACTGATTCTAGTAATGAAATAATTTTATCTTTCAAAAATGTATCTATTTAGTCTCGTTATGCACGGTTTCAAGACGGGTTCAATAATTGAACCAGGACATATGTCTGATTATATTTATTTCCAGTTTATTTTACGTAATTGTCTATTTTCAGAATATTTATTGTTTTATGTAAGAATGTAACCCACTCTAAATTAAAAAAAAACAAATATGACGATTCTTATCGGCTAGAAATTTAACCACTAAATGAAAATTACAATAAATTACATCCTCCAAATATATAACAAACCAAAACTATATGAAGAAATGTATTTGGAATGGCCTAGACTGATATTGTGCATCACAAAATCAAAATTGATAATTGTGAACTTTTGCATGCAGTACACCTCTGATAATCTTTGGAGAAAACCATCCAATGAACATTCCTGATATTGTTTGGTTTTATCTGGTTTTGTGGTTTAGGAGACGCTATTTAAAACATTTGTTCACATAAAATCTATTGATAAGAGAAGCTTGAATATTCCAAACGGGTAATCAGAAGCCTTAAATAGAAGGTCAGATAATAAAATGGCCTTAATCTTAGAAAAAGGACAAACATTATCTACCAAACACTACACAGTAAACTAAATATTGAGCAAAGCGAACTGGAGCCCTGCGCTATGTCACACAAATTTGTTATTTCGGATGGCGTTCTATAAAGTGTGCTTTGTTCCCATCGGAAATCCAATATTGCCGCTACCACATGACTTATCTTAAGACATGAACATTTCGAATAAATGTTTTTAAAACATATTTCTCTGAGAAACAGCTTAACAAAGGCAATCAACATCAAACAATACAAAAATAATTGCCTAGAATAGAAGGTGTCTACAAAGTATATATTTTAGTTCCAATTTTAAATCCACCAAAGATCTTCGCTTGACCTGAGACCCTACGTGAAAAATATTCGCCAAAAAATGTCGCAATGTTCCTTGTAAGGTTCTGTACATAGTATATATCTTTAGTGGAGATTGCAAATTCATTCGAGAAGAACGTAATTACCTGATGATAAATGTTAAGATGAAAGCTGCCCGGTGTAATATAATAGCTCTGTTTTACAAAGGTCGTCCATGGTATTTGACTTTGAATTCATTTTCATATTAATTATCAATAGTGCAGTCATCATAGGTCTATCACTTTATGAATCAAGGTCAATGATGACTTTTACTAAATCTTGTATTGTTATATCATTCTATTTAGTTACGTTTCTGTGTTAGAGTAAGTTGTCTTTTGTGTCATTTTGAAGTTTATAATCAAAATAGTCATTAAAAATGCTAGTGTAAAAGTGAAACTAGGTCAATACGATTGAAAATTTAATTTCCTCAAATGTTGCAGACTGTTTCCTGACAGGATCTAAGCAAATAGATGTATGCATGTAAAATCATTATATAATACTATTTTTATTATTGAAGTCTCTGAACTCGAGATGTTTCATGTGTTTCTCTGATTCCAACGCACCTTTTGTTTTTCATTTCCTTTTGCTTTGTAATTGTTTGAAATATATATGTCCTTCTCTGATTTATGGACAAGCATAGAGAAACATTTTAATAAGGCATTCCAATTTCAATACAAAAAGAGGTAAACAATTATTAAAATGAGATGTTGATTAACATATCAAAGATAAACTAAGTAATGGTAATGTTTCATGAGCACAAAGCAATCACAGCATAGATAAACAAGCTGTATATTATTTCACTCTATAATATTTATTATACCTATATAGAAATTTGATTGGTCGAAACAATCCCACGTGACATTTATCAAAACATCGCATTTCCCTCTCAACAACATCGTATTTCCCTCTCAACAATATCGCATTTCCCTTATTCGAAATTCTCAAGATTTAACACTTTGGTCATATAACGGTATAACTCCAGAGATGTTCCGAAATAATAATTTTGTAAACAAAGATGGCCAAAAGATTTCATTTGGCAGAATTCACCAAAACGTTAAAACGTTAGACTGGTGGAATAAAACATTCATTTATTCCCTTGCATAAGGGAGATATGAAAATTTGTTCACCCTCGAAATAGTCATATTTCCCTCAGGTGTTGCCCTCGGGAAATATGACTTTTCTCGGGTGAACAAATATTCATATCTCCCTTATGCACGGGAAATAAATGTATAGTGTTGCATAACGAGGAGTTACTCCCACAAAAGCCAACACTTAATACGATTAAGTGAATTAGATGATATTCTTCTGAAGGTTCAATATAGTATGTTCCATCCACAAGAGCATGACAATCTAAGTTATTACAAAGAAATAAAAATGTCGATATCTATCATAAATTTGCACATGGCGCCTTTCTGGAATAACCTTCATTGGGTAAGCTCAATTTTAAAAGATTGTAAAGCCAAATAATTCGAAAGAGGATAGCCAAAATCGATTAAAGTCAATTATGCATTAGGGAGGAGATCCTAAGTTTTAATACATGTAGTTAAATTATCTAGGAGTTGTCAATTCAAATAATAGATATATATAATATACCATGTCAGAGTCAATTCAGATGATTTTGTTTTTGTTTTGTTTTTATCACGAAAATCTTTTTGTTTTATGTCATCGTAAATTTAAATTTAACTGACTCATTGCAATTAAATTAAAATGTATTAAAATTCTAAACTATTTTATTATTTGTTTTTTCTTCAAAAATAATTGACAACCACAATCGTGACAAGCAAAAAATAGTATACAGTAATGGATTGACCTGTATAAAAACCTACATGTATACCATTTTACCACAAATGATTTGTAATGACAATGGTTTCATCAAAGTGTGACCGCAGATTTTGTGGGATTAGGGTTTCCCCCTAAAGTTTCTTTGTAGGAAATTGGTCTATATCTATAGAAACCACGCCTGTCTTTGAATGAATATGTTATGTGTTAACGTTTATGGAAATATTTATGAAATAATTGTTGCTAAAGAATGTTGTTATATCATACCATTTATTTAATTTTTTTTTACAGATTTAGCTTATGATGGGGAATAGTCTTCTAAAGAGTAAGAGAGAAGTCAAACGTCTAAATGACACTGCATGAGTAGAAGGAGTTTGATTGTGTGCACTCTAACATATCTTTGGCTTTTTATTTGGAATCCACTTCTGATGCACTCCACACTTGAAGTAGCCAGCGTTACTGCAAAACAACGTAGTAAAAATTTCAAACGATAGTTTGTGGAGCATTAATCATGTTTTTTAATGCTTTATGCTTTCTCTTTCCTTCTCTGCTACTTAAAGTAATATGAAATGCCAAAATCATTATTTTCAGTTTTCTAAATATTTCTGATATATATAAATATTAAATATATAAAGAACGTAAACCATTCACTTTTTGAGAGCTACGATGTATAATTCAGGAGAAAACGTCATTTTATTCTGTCTTCGATAATTCTTGCTACCCGGACAATAATGCAAATCATATGCTATTGACCTCAGATTTGAACTCATTCGGTAGAGATTGTGCGCATGCTCCGTTATTATCTTGACAGGTTCGTTTCGATTTACATTCCATTATTTTCCATTCAATCCACGATTAAAAATAATTTTCCCTTAGCGAAACGTTAAACAAGGATCTCTTTACCTGGAAAATAAATATATATCACCATCTATGATCTAAACCGCCGTAAAGGTCTTTTGTGTATAATCAAGGACGTATTTAGAATCTTATATACGTCCTTGGTATAATTCAGCAAATTTCGCGGGGCCCAGTAAGGGGACACTGCATACGCAACTTGTAATTATGTTAAAGCATTAGGTTTTTTCTATATTAAAAATGAATACTACTTTGTTTCAAATCTATTTAAAATTTATTTGGCCTAAGAGACAAGAATGTGAAAGAAAGCACACATTCTTTATCTCATAATAATATATAGGCAAATAATTTGATTATGAGGGGGCCTGGCAAGATTAGTCGGGTTAGAATATTTGACAGAAAATTCATTCGACACATAGTGCAGGACAGGTTATAACATTGTTTACTCAGTCCACACCAGATTATTTTTTTTATTTTCTATGAAGCAAAGGCCAGAATTTTTTTCCAACTTTGGGTGGCCAGATTATTTATTTTATTTACAAAAACTGCCAGACAGCTCGTTCTGAAATTTACTCGATTCCCACCTTCCGTCAGGTTTACTTGATTTCAAGCCCATCATGATCACTGTCGTCAAAGAGCTCCGGTCGGAATTGATCTGTCATCTTCCGGTACAAGTTAATTAGGCATGTTTGACATACAGGCGACGACAAAAAGTAAGTATTATGATCATATAGTATTATTATATCTTGAATCCAGAAGATGTCGTTATCGGTCGATTATTTTTGCTTGTTTTTACCTATATATTACTGTAGTTATCTTCATCGATTACTCAGATATAGATAAAATGATGGACATAAACAATGAAAAATGCTAACCATGAGATTGAAATCATCAAATAAAGCTATAAAAAGTAGTTTATATGTGTAATTAAAGTACACAAACCTTTTGTAATGCTTATATACATGATAGTTTGCACTTGCGTGCCACCATGAATAGTTTTAGACTTACTACAGTAAAAAACACATTGCTTATTTACGTACATTCGTTCCGGCTCTGTCAGCCACTACTTTCCGGTTGGGTCGCACACATTGTGTTTTAGTAGAACCGGTTGAAAAAATAGCGAAAACAGCTCAATATCACAATTATGTTTCCTTTCTGTAATTTATTTAAGGTTCATTATAACACTTGTCAAGGGTATGTTCGACTTGCAAATTGATAAAAAGAAAGAAAAAAAAATGTCTTCAATGAATAAAAGTTGTGAAAAAAAACAACAACAGCACATAATCAAAATATTTTACATGTGGATGTTTTGTATAACATTAAAAGGAAGAAATACAAAACGGTTTGTGCAGAATTGGCATTCACCAAGTCACCTTCGACAGAATGGTCATGATTTTGTATAGAACTTATAATTCTTTTTCTTTATTTGCTATGCAGTTGAATTATTGCAATATTCAAAGAGTGTTTGATCAAAAGTAGGAACTCTCAGTTTATATAGATATCAAGTAACTCTTATTGTTTTGGATTAATTTTTGTTTTCAAATAATATATTGAAGGACAATAAGAAATTTTGATTAACAAAATTAATAAAAATTAAATAAAAAAAGGGAACCGCATCGGTAGCGTAATGGTTAGCGTGCTCGCCTCGAGTGCGATAGATTGTGGGTACGAGCCGCGGTCTTGTCAAACAAAAGAATATAAAATTGGTATTTGTTGCTTCTCCGCTAAGAACGCAGCATTAAGGAGAAAGAGCAAAGACTGGTTGGCTCGGAATCAGAATAATGTGTCTGAGTGGAGCGACATATCTACCCAATGACTGTTGTTAGCTCACCTAGAAACAGTAACAGGATTTATGCATATAAGCTAATAAACTTATAAGCGCGGACTTCACAGAGGACACAATCAATAATGATAAGAACAAGGCTTGTTTCTGCTCTTTTTAGACAATTTGACAGTTTCTTTGGGGCGATAGATACAATATACGTACATTGTCGGAAAATATATAATTCATTTCCACTCGCTGCGAAACAGGTAAGAAAAACTCGTCAAAACTCGTATATATGAAATTTATATTTTCGACAATGTATACACATTGTCTATTTTTTCTCTCCCTCGTTTCACTCCTCAGAAAATATTTTGTTATTAACTAGAATAATGTAATATAAATAAGACTCGACAGTGTAGGGTTGTGCGTTCGTTACAAGATCGCATAGCATTTATTATAAATATATATCAACATAACAAATTCATTCAGTCTGTCATTTCTGTTCCCCCCCCCCCCCCCTCCCCCAAAAATGCAAAATATATACCAGTGATTGAAATTCTTTTTGCATTAATATTGGTGAATGGGCGGAGGACTTTAACATCCAAAGAACGAACTTTTGTCGTATTACAACTTGTAACGAACGTTGCATTAATCGAGTACACCTAACATTTTCTTCGTATACAAACTGCCAAAATCGTCCGTGCGGAAAGGAATTCAATACTACAGCCTTTGTTAATTTGCTTATCTGTAATGTTAATGTAAACATTATACTGTGAAGAAACTTAAATATCGTATCCATGAAGTTATTTCCACAGAGTGACTTACTTCGTTATCAACGAGTATAAAATTAAAATATTGCGGTTATAAAAAGAATCTCACACTACTCAATTGATGCGCCTGGACAGCTACCTTAAAAGAGTGTAGCATATTGAGCACCAACCGTGATGTCAGTGCCACAAAAAGCATTAAAACAAATCAAGTGTTCGCGACAGTAGCAATTTAACATAGAAACAACGATTTTTTTATTGTACAAAGTAGCTGAAATTAGCAGCCATGGCGAATATTCATACTATGGATCAGTATTTATCGCCTTTGAGATATTTCCTAATCATAACTATTGCTAAATTGCAATATAATGCTCAATAACAATAAGATCAGTGGTATTTACATACTGACAAACCCGGTTATTTATAAATGACCCAACCGGTTTGTATACATGTTTACATTTTGACCAAACCGGATTTCAAAAACATCTGTTGACATCATGTTTTATGGTATAACTAGTTACTAATTGACTTTTCATCAACAAAATAGTATTTTTAAGTAAAATCAATCATTCATCAATATTTTTTTCTTTTTGGACAACATTTAATTCATTCGTAAATGCAAGATATAGCGATATTTCAGTTGATTGTAATGATTTTGAAGCCGGATTCCTTATAACTTATAGAAAAATCTAATTTTACACTGCAAAAATAAATGATATTTGGACAACAAATGAAATTAATAATAATAACAATCATAAAGCATCATAATTCAAAACATTATATACACAGTATATTTATAAATACTTACGATAATTATCCGTGTCTGCTTTAAAAATACCGCTTTAAAATATCCCAGATGTTGACCAATCATTTTCGATCGGAGGTCTTTGACGACAGTGATGATGTCTACTAAATAAAACTAAAATGTGATAATAATTAATTTCAGTAGGTCTGTGACTTTATCTCTTTACCCTGAACGCCATGATATAAGTAAAAGATGGTTGAATCTGGTGATAAAAAAACAGATAGCAGCAATAACATACTACTGCTATTTAAACGATAATGTATTTGTACATATTCATAGAGACAACAATGAACCGTAACCAAGCATACTATTTTATGAAAACAAAGATTAAAAATGATAGCCATTCCACCATTTGTAATTATAGATTACAAGTGAGTGTCACATGCAAACGAGTTTTAAGAGTGCAACTATATCAAAATGTAGTTCATCGACTTATTCTACCCAATTGGCTCCGCACTTTATTTAAATTGGAAGCTCATATTATTGCAATTGTCATTGGCTCAAAAAACACTACTGTCATGCGATTACATTGCACTTTACATCTCATTTTTCTAGGTAATTTATTAAAAAGTACTTTTCAAGAGAAAGCTGACACTTGGTAGTATATACTGAAAGGAGTGGTAGGCATTGCCAATTTTCTACTCTCGTTACATTTGATTGCCAAACCACAGCTTTGTATTTCTGGTATCACTACTCGCAATAAAGATTTTAATATTCCATCTCTGCATAGGATGTCAAAATAATATAAGTGTCCATACTTCTGTAAAGTCATTAACATGGTTACCAAACATCATTAATAATGATATAATGACCAATCAAACTCTCTCTATCGTTGTATTCAATCAGTCGATACAGGAATTTTTTTTATTTCATTTTCTAAAATCTCAACCTGTTCAAGTATGTTCTAATATTAAAAAAAATGACTTTAAATCTATTGAAAAGTTAATATACCTGATAAACAAGTGCACGGATATTATTCTGCAGATACTCTGATTGACAATTCCATTCTTTACCAAATGATAAATAGATGTTTATGGAAATAGAGATCATAGTTATTAAAAAAACATAGCCTTATGCCGTAGCAAAACACACAAAATGTCACACCCCTCGCAACTTTCTCCTTCCACTGAATAAGAATAAAAACAACAACAAATTATAAAGATCAAATCGTTACATGTCCAGTTTTACTCATTGACAAACGGTAGAAGAACAATATAAATTACGAGAAAGAAATCATGCAAACACTGTCATTGGTATGCACAATGCCACAAGTAAAGATACTAAAGACAACTACAGGGATATATAAAATATAAAAGATCACACGAACATTGGTTTGAAATAGCATGCCACACGCAAATAGATCCAACACTGTTTAAACAATGCTATGCTTGTTTTATTTGGATTTTGTTTGCTGTTTTATGTTTTTCATCTAGTGATCGACTTAAAAGACAAACGTTGTTCTGGGTTGATATTATCATGTAGTCAAAATATTTCCAACGTTGGAATGTGTGTCGTTATGACGTTATTGATAGGAAAGAACATGCATGACGAGGTCAATGAATACTATATGCGATGTGTCATTTTTGACATTTAACCAATAGATTGTACCTTCTTAGTCAGTAGACAGTTAACCACAAGCATTCACTGGCCATGTTATTGTATTGTCAATGTATGTCTATTATGTTGTCTTTCATATTTGTGATTATTGTGTGGTCGTTTTGAATCAAAGCGAATTGGTTTAGTTTTTCTATCATTATTTCTTGTTCATATCTGTATTTCTGTTGAAATTCCAATTGTTAAAAGCAGGGGAGGGTTTGGATATCATTAACCAGTTTAACCCTGAAATATGTTTGTGTACTTTTCCAACACAGGATTCTAACGCAATATGGCGTGGTCGTTATAGTGCTCGATGTTAAAATGAAGAACAAACAAATTTCACACTGTCAGAACTGTTCCACAATCCAGCCCAAACGTTGTAGAAAGACACAAAATCGATACTCAAAGCACACATATACACGATTGCTCACTTTCAAAACATGGCGGGGTTAAGCTAGTTTTATGGGACAAAACTTCCTTCTCAGTGAAATAATGCGATCATTCAAGTGTTTTTCACTTGTGAGTAAAACGATATGGGATAGGAAGTGGTTGTACGTTTTCTAGATCTTTTTCACAATGACAACATCTTATTTGACTTTTCTTATTGTGATATTTGGACACGAAGAACATAAACATTGAAAATAAGATTGCCCATTTCAACGGAATTGTAGTATTACTGTAATCTTTAGTTTTACATTTTGATCTTCGATTTTAATCACTCTTTGGAGATTTTATGTTTATTCGGATTCCAATGGCTGTAAAAAGACCTGTTTTGATATGAGACATTCGGATAGGGGGTTCCTATAAAAAAAAAACACAAAAAAACATTTTATTGACAAGTTTTTCAACTACCAAACTTTCCGACATTTTTTTTCCACCTTAGATCAAGTATGATTTATTAAAATACTTTTGATTATAGACAATCATGTAAGCAAATTATATTTATATCCACATCTATATATGAAGGTACCATTATTTTGTTTATTAGTCCTTGTGCACCTGTGTTTTAGTATCTCATCCTGCGCTCAGTAATTTATCCAACATCGTTCGTGAGCCCTGGACAACCATACAAAAACACCCAGAACTGTGTAAAATCTTCAAAGAACCACCCGTCTTGGCCTTCAGGAAACCCAAAAGTTTGAAAGACATCTTGGTGAGAGCTGACATCTCCCCTCGATCTGCCTACAATGGTCAGTGTCAAAAATGTGATTCGAGACGATGTATAACGTGCAAAAACATCCAATGCACACAACCATTCAGCAGCACACATACAGGAGAAAAATTCATCATATACTGCAATGCCAACTGCAAGACAGAAAATATTATCTACCTCCTGGAATGTGCAATTTGTGGTCTTCAATACATCGGAGAAACTAAACAACAACTTAGTAAACGCTTGAATGGCCACAGAAGCGATGCAAATTGCAAACCTGACCTTCCACTCAGCAGACATCTCAGATCGACGGGCCACCATGATTCTTTCGGCAAACTGAAGGTCACCATAATTGACCATAACCCCAAGTGGGATGATAAAAGCAGACAGGAAAGGGAAAGCTTCTGGATTAGAAAACTTAAGACCTTATCACCGAATGGAATCAATGAGAAAAAGTAATATCCTCTCTTGACTCCTATTCGTGTTGATCTCCTCCAGTCGTATTAGGACATACAGTTTGCTCTATTGGCCCAAAGTATATATTCCACACTGTGGCGGGCCGTTTTTTTGAATGAGTTTGGGTATTGTACCGTTTTCAACAATATTTTGACAGTGCTATTTGATACATTTACCAATAATGTCTCATTTTTATATTTAGTTTTATTTCTAATTTAACATTTATTTAAATGTGTAGCTCTATTGTATATTTATATTATTGTTATTGTACTTTTATTAATTTATATGTATAATTTCCATTCTTTTATGCATGTAGTTTCATATGTGCATCTTCTGGTTCTTTTGTGCCGTACATGGACCGTCAAAATCTGTTTTTTGAA
The DNA here is from genome assembly GCA_963680875.1 of Bathymodiolus brooksi. Classification (NCBI taxonomy): domain Eukaryota; kingdom Metazoa; phylum Mollusca; class Bivalvia; order Mytilida; family Modiolidae; genus Bathymodiolus; species Bathymodiolus brooksi. The sequence continues at coordinate 69,906,891 of OY804585.1, read as the reverse complement.
AATTGAAAAGTCGCTTTATTTTTTCGAGATTTTATTTAATTAGACATTGATAAAGTCCCTCGGTTGGACGAAAATTTTGTCATTCAACGAAGTGTTTAAATCTTTATCACTTTGTTTTGTGTACTTGGTGTTGTTTTACAAATTATTTTAGACGTTTATATATATATATATATATATATATATATATTGTAGCATCTTTATCGGTATCGTTGCACAATCTTCTAGACTTCTATTATTTATTTTGTTTGTGCTGCATCGTCATGTCTCGACGATCCGTTACTCATTAAGTTCTCTGGTTGGTAGATTCCCTTAGACTTTATATATATATATATATATATACACACACAAAGGATAAAAAAAAACACAAAAAAAATGAATTTAGAGGTCCCCGAGGGTATCATCCACCCAATAGCCAGTGCTTCGACGCTGCATGATTTATTAGATATTCATTACTGAAATCTACAGTTCCTAAATAATGTAATTATTGATCAATCTAATGTTCTCCTTCCTCAGGCATAGCTGACCTTTTTGGCTATCCTGTTTAGGCCCTTTGGTTTTATTGCTCCAAAAACTTTCAATGTTTTGGCTTTCCAATCTTTCGATTTTGCTTACCTGATGAAGATTACTACAGACACGCGTCGTACGCACCAAATTTGATATATACGTTTTGACTACCATTGACCATAAGAGGCGAGATACAAGGACATTAGTCACTAAGGTTCACTTACATCATATAATTTCACTTTTGTTAATCAAAGGTTTGCACCGTTCATGGCGAGGTGTACTCGATACAACATTATGTGATAAAGTTTGTCAGTGACTACGGTTTCCTACACCAATAAAACTCACCACCATGATCAAATTGAAATATTGTTGAAAGTGGCGATAAACCCACCCAAACCTCCATGTTTACACCTTTGCATAGATCATATAATGCAATGATTGAGTATGAATGTTGGTTACCATGGTAACGAAAAGTAATAATGAATTATTAAACTATTTTAGGATAGGCTTAGACAATGTGGTTCGTCAAAAGTGCATTTATATATTCACAATCTGGTTTTATGTTTCAATCAAATATATGCATGAACAAGCAAAATACAATATTGCAAAATGAGTTAGCAATTTTCTGTACACTGCAACAGGACAGTGGTTTTATACGAGTAGGTTACTTCCTCCAATAAAATTGACGGTCATACTATAGCTAAATATCTTTAAACTAATGTAGTAATTAGCCCAGTTAACAACAGTCAAAACGCATCAATGTTATTGCTATGCATTGAGGAGGAGACAAGAAATCGTAATCATACATAATATTCGTATTTATATATTACAAGTACCTAGCATTAGTAATGGATTTTAAAACTGCAACAAAATCTTAAAGATAGTCCAGCGCCTTAAAACATGACATGGTGCATAAATACCACTTTACGTCATTTTGTTTCGATGCTCTGATTATTGTAAAGCTTTAAAGACCACATAGAAATGTATTTTACACTGGTAGGCGATTTGATTGCAGTTGACATACTTATTCATCTAAGACATTTCTTTTCAAGAAGTACCTTTAGAGGTAAATTGATATTGATAAGTATCTTTTGAAAGGATTGGATTGTTCCCATTAACTACACGTGTTGCATTTGGTCTAGTTCTCTGTTAGTATCAGTACATGACAGGAACTTTATTCTCATAAGCTAACAGCTTAGTCACAGAGAGCATATACACCCGACTTATCACCGGCTTTGTAACTAGATTAATACAACAGGTGCCACTAGTGGAGCAGGAACTGCTTACCCTTCAGGAGCACATGAGTTCACCTCCGGTTGTTAGTGGGATTCGTGTTAATCGATCTTTAGTTCTATGTGTATGCTTGTAGATCACTGTTTGTCCTTTTTCTTTTGGCCATTGTGTTGTCTGTCCTTCTTCGACTTACGGATTCTGGTTGTCTCTTTGGTATCTTCAAACCCTTCATACATCAATATACATAATAAATGACAATAAACAGAGGAGCCATATTTACATTTATAATTTTGATGAATCTACAAAGATTTTCTAAAATTACATGTCGACTGCATAGATTAAATAATTGTATCTATTTGGAGTGAAGGTACAGTAAGTGTGATGGACGCTAAGCACCAATCAATCAATCAATCAATCAATCAATCAATCAATCAATCAATCACAATTAATATCTTTAATGAAATCTTTACATGTGTTAGTGGAAAAACATATGTACCAGTCCCTTATCCTGGCCTCGTTAATATTAGTAGCATGTCATGAAAATAGTGTTAGTACAATACAATTAAATTTGAATACGGATTTTGAGAGTAATTTCATAAGTGTTACTAATTTTATACTTATTTGTTTACTTCCTATTGTAGCGTATGCGTATATATGTACTTTCGTTTTTGACTCACATGTTGGGAAATATGAAAAATCTAAAATGTTTTTGTTTTTGTTTAAGAAATAATTCATGGAAGCCATATGTATATATTGTTTTTACCACGGGTAGGCCTTTATGTCACGAAGTTTTAACCCGCGCGTTAGCGAGGGGTAAAAAGCTGACATAAAGGCCTACCGTGGTAAAAACAATATATACATATGGCTTCCATGAATTATTTCGATTCTAACATGTAAAAATAGGTAAAATATCGTTATAAATTGTCGATGACGTCATAAATTTAATCGGTCATAGATTAATATTATTTTTACCACGGCTTTGGACTCAAAGCGTTTGAAGGACGTCATATTAGAATTATCAATATTATATATGGATTATTCAATACAACGGAGATACAAGATAGATTATTTAAGATATTATTATATCCAGAAACTATTTGAGTTTTGAAAAAGAGATACTTGAAATCACTCTCAATTTCTATTCAACAACAACAAGGATAATTAATCATTCAAGCTATAGGATCTTCATATTCACATTACTGACTGTGAGTAGATATAATTTTTAGCATTTATGTCTGACTTGAAAAATAAAAAGAGTTAAATAACAAAACAAAATATAGAGAAACACAGAAATAAATACAGAAAACAACATACATTGTAACAAAACAAAATACACCTATATTAATAAGAGACAATACAGTGTGTGACATAAACATTATTTGTACAATTTATGTATATATGTTGTGTACAAGTTGTGATTTTGTACAAGTTATAACTTGTACGACACAAAAATACAAGCTATGTACAATATTGATCTGTATATTTTACTAACAACACGTTACTAAAGTGTCCAAACCAAACCAAATTTATTATTTGCATGAATTAAGCTCTGTAGTACAAACTAATAAGCAATATTTATATTAGTACAAACATTAACACAGATACAGAGATTGGAAATACTGTTACTGAAACTGACTGTGGACATACTGAACGAGTACGTAAACGAGCATTCTCTGGTAGCGTTATTCCGAATACATTACCGGAAACTGAGGAAGTTGATTTCTTCTCAGAAATAATCAATTCAAATACAGTTTGTGCCTGTAAACGTGCATTATCATGACAACAGACGCAGGCTGATTCACTAACAAGGATCACTAAGCAACGACAAACAGTTCTTAAGAAATAAGGGTAATAACAAAATTACCGAACTCCGAGCAATCTTACAAAGGGAAAGTCAAAACTCATAAGTATATAAACAGACAAAATCAGTCAACAACCGGAAAACTGTGAAAACCGTAATGACCCTGACTTGGTACATGCATTTCTAATGAAATGGTGGGTTGAATCAGATTTTAAAGCGCCAAACCTTAAGAAAGGTGACAATGTAGTTATACCAATTCCCGCAGTAGATAGAGGTCCTACTGATCCAAGATACACAAGTAAATGATCATGGTGGTTAAAATGTTGGTACAAAAGTGGGTTTGATTAAAGGCTACTTAAATAGAAATCAAATTGAGTACTGTGAGAGTGAAACTGTGAATGTATCAGATGTGCCTGAGAGTGAATTGAGTTTGAGAGCGGTTGCAAGTATAAAGTTGTCAATGAGTGGAGGTCAGGGATTTTTCCATTGTAACTGTAAGAACGGTAGCTTCAAAACAAGTAAGTGTAAATGTAGAAAATTTAAAGTATTGTGTAATTCAACATACCACCAGTCACTTTCTTGTACTAATAAACAGTTGTCTAACTTAACTAAAACAAATTTACATGTGTTTAATTGATTTTTCATGTAAGATACTAAAATTCCTAAAATGAATTTCACTTATGAATAAACCTTTTGTGTGCTAGTTTTGCTTATGTAGACAGTTTTTGCTATTTTGTTGTAATAAATTACTTTTCAAGTTGAAATATGAATTTATTATTTCTCAGAAAAGTTGTACAAGTTGAAACACTTTTCTGGCTGAATTTTGTACAAGTTATAATTTGTACAGGTCAAAACTAACAAGATATAGGTATATGGTATGATTTACTGAATATGATACTTGCCAACATACAACAGTGTACAAGTTGAAAATATACGCACCAGTACACACTGCAAATATAAACAACAGTGTACCATGTTCATGTATGTATCATGTATTATTGCAGGATTAGATTTACATTATCTACATGTATGAAATATTTGATATTTGTGGCCTATAATACTTGTAAAACTGTTTTTAGTATCTTCCTAATATGGTCATTTTTTTCATAGAAAAGTATAAATTTTATTTCTCTTACAAGAATATTGATTATATCACATATTTCTCTGCTTTGATTTGAAACATAATAGCTTTTATATATGGAGAATCCTATTATTGTGAGTAAATAATTTATATCATCATATTCTTCTTTTATTTTGTACCCTGTAACACATTTTTTCAAGGTTATAATATGTTCACTTAATTTAAGCTTTGAAAACACATTTTTTATTATCCTCCAAAATATTTCCAATCTTTTGCATTCAAAGAAGAAGTGTTCATAATTTTCTGTAATTTGACAATAATTACATAAGTTATTAGTGGTTATATGCCATTTAAATAATAATTCTTTACATGGTAAAATATAATGGATTAATTTCCATTTATAAACTTTAAATTTGTTTTCTTTCATGTTTCTAAACACAAATGTCAGACTTTTCTCAATCTCAGAATAAAATTTAATATCTATTTTTTTCAGCCAGGTACTGAATCCCAAGGGTATTGAAATATTTTGGCTATTGAGTAGATTTTTGTACATGTATATATGTTTACTGGTTTGGTTATTTAAGTTTTGTGAGCTTAAATATATTGGGGTGTTAAAAAAGCTGACATTCACCTTTGTCATAATTGACTTTTCATTCTTTATTATTTGTTTCCATTCTGCTGAGATGGATTTTTTAACTATGGGTGTTTCTGACATCCAGTTTTGTTTACATATAAGATTGTGTAGAATCACCACTTCAGATATGTTCCCTTGATCATCTATAATGTCGTTAATGAATATAATTCCACTATTTATCCAATGTTCTAACATTAGTAATTTCCCTTTGTATTTAATGAATTTATTTCCCCATATTATTTGTTTCCTGACTTGAAAATATTGTTTAGGTTCTTTTAATATAATCTTTGTATTACTTATGATCTATGTTTTAATTAACTCTGTATAGAATGGAGAAACATATTTTGTACCACACAAACAATTAAAATTATCCATATTTGTTTTAAAAATCAGAAAATCTGGTCAAAATGTTTCAAAATAACTCAGTGGTATAATTTTCCAGCTACTGATCATAGAAGTTGATGTTGTTAACCTTTTAAGCCAAGATATCTGAATAGAGTTTAAATATTGATCAATGTCAATCATTTTTAACCCTCCCTTCGAATAATCTACATAAATCAGTACGTTTTATTCTATCCTTCTTTCCTTCCCATATAAAGTTATATATCATGGTTTTAAACCTTTTGATATACTCTTTAGGAATTGTACAGACTGAAGCTATATAGGTTATGTTTGGAAGGAGTAGGAATTTCACAATTGTAATTTTTCCTTCTAGTATGCTTCAATTTCTTTTATTCCAGTTATTAATTATCTCTTTTGTTTTTTGTAACTGTTTTTCAATATTACTTTGTTGGCATGACCAAAATGACCTCCTAAACATTTAACCATGTCTGTTGTCCAGGTAATATTCTCAATTTTTTCTTTACAGTGCTTTAGTCGACCTAGCCATACACCTTCTGTTTTACTTCTATTAAGTTTTAGTCCTGATAAATTTTCAAATATTTCAATAATGTTTAGAGCAATAGAGATTTCATTTTTTGATTTTAAGAAAAGAGTTGTGTCATCTGCTAGTTGACTTATTTTTATGCTGAGATTTGATCCGTTTAGTTTAATTTTAAAACCTCTAATCTGTTTTTCATTTCTTATACGATTAGCTAATATTTCTACCGCGGTAATAAATAACAAAGCACTAAGAAGGTATGCCTCTTTCTATGGTATATGGTTCCGAGATCCACCCATTATTACTGATACATCCTTTTATATTTGTGTAAAATGTTTTTATCCAACTTAGAATTTACTCTTGGAATCCAAATTTTTCTAAACTTTTGAACATAAATTCCCATTGAATTGAATCAAAAGCTTTACTGAAATCTAGAAAAATAATTGCACCTTCAATATTAAAGTGTTCTGAATAATCAATGATGTCTTGAATTTGTCTAATGTTAAAATCTATGTACCTGTTCTTTATGTAACCATTGTGATAATTTGAAATAATTGGTGGTAAGACTTTCTTGAATCTTTGAGCTAAGACATAAGCAATTAATGTTGTGTCAGTATTTAAAAGTGTAATTGGTCTATAATTTGAAATTGAGTAAGTTCTTTCCGGTCATAATTATAATTGAATACTGGAACAATAAAATCTTTAAGGCTTTCCCAAAATTGTCTGTACAATTTTACTGTTATGCCATCATAACCGGGTGATCGATTTAGTGTTGTAGTAATTTCTTTATTTCTTCTTTTAGAGAATCGAAATGGCACCACATAATGATACTCATCACTAATTTCGTTTGAGCCACAGAGTTGGATATATTTCATATCCCCTCTCTTCATAGGACACCATAATTATAGATGTCTCCATACAAACAACGCTATTTAAGTGATTCTACCAGACCTCTATCTACAATTCGTACTTCACTTCTGTTCAGTCAACAGTTAAAGCATGTCTCCGCCAATTTTTTAACCAATCATATTCTACCATTAATGTGTATTATTCAGTTTATATATCCTACCGTGACATCTGCTCAGTCATGCAATAAAGTCGGTCACTTGTTTTGATTTACAATTCTCGCGCAGCACGAGACCAATGACGTCATTCTGTATATTCATAGCGTACATAAGAGGGAATTCTTTTCAACGTCAAAATTACAAGATGAGATTAAAACAGAGAAGTTTGAATTGAATAAATTCCATGCAAGTAAAAAAGGTCCTTTTTACTAATGTCTTCTTTTCCTGATCATTATGCTTGTTAAATATGTTTCCATCGATGGTATTCCCCAAGCATTTGTATTTTTCCGGTTTGTTGACATAATCGTCATCACAGTTCATGACCGTTTCTGGAATGTAGGCCAAGCAAATTGTATTTTAAAATACTTTGAAAATATGATGATTGATCATTCAGATTCCACCATTTTCTAGAAAATGGCCGATTTTACCGGGAAAATACATGCAAGTGCCCTCCATTAGTCACAAAATGGCAGATTATTTTGCATTTCCACTGCTGCTTAAAATAACAAATATACCCATTACTTCTTGGGGTAATGAAATGAAATTCATAGAGGAGATAGAAAAAGAATTAATTTAACAGCAATAATCAAAATTTATGGCATAAATTGAACAGAAAATTAGATTAAACCAGACAAAAAAATGAGATTATCTGGGTAAAAAAAAAACTGTCATTATTACAAATAGCATCAACAAAACTGTATTGTTACCACTCTGTGATAATAAATGTGATTAAAATAAATTGAAATCAGTCATTAATTGTTTTACAAAAATATGGCAGGATGTAGTCAGTCTAATAGATTGTATTGACAAAAGCAAAAACACAAAATTCACTGGATTAACTACTTTTTATGCGGGTAAGCAAGTTTAATATTTGCATCAAATAATTAATTTTTAATACTTCAATTTCAAACTATTTAAAAAAAACATCTTTTGAAATTTTTCAGACATAACAATTACACTGAAAAAGCTAAAATACTGTACTTTCGTAATCTGGTTTACTTTTTAAGTTTGGTTGGCCTAAGACAAAATCATGTACTTTATTGAACTTTGACCGACTTTATGTGACGTAATAGGACGCCATTTGGAAAAAGGGTAGTAAATAAATATGGGTCAGTGTGTAATTATTATCGATCTTTTTTCCATGGAACATTACACATGTGAGCAAGAATAGACGAGGAACATAATTAAAAAGAAAAAAATGTTTACTTTTCAAACAGGAAAAAAATAATCAAACATTATCCAATGACTGACCGACTTATTGTCAGACGAGGATATCAGCTATCATATCAAAAGTGTCGGCCGGATGATAGATGGTAAATGTTTGTCATTACTTGGCGATTAATTTTTATATTAAATAAACATTAGAGAATACCAAATGGGCAATCAAAAATTGACAATCCAGAGAAATTGACAACATAGGCTACACAAGACGAGAGAAAAAAACAATTTGTGTTGGGCACCACTATGCACAACACAAATAAATCAACAGAGAATTTGTCAATCGGCCCTGAAAGAAAACAGGAAAGTTTCAGTCTGATACTGTATCTTTGATAACTTCAAACATCTCTGTAGCTACACTTTTCGATATATTGATGATGACTTGTGTGCATATTATCCAAATAAAAATGAGAAGATACCAAATGAGTGACCAGAAATCGTAAATGGAGGAAGGACAGACAATACAATGGCAGAAAGGGAGAAAAAGACGAACAATGGTTGACAAAGCAAAACATGTGTATCATGTAATCCATATTACTGATTGACCCTGAATGAAATACTTATATATTATTACATGGCACTTTCCATATCGGCCCTGGTATCAGCCTGAGACTGTCATATCGGACCCGAGGACTGATACCAGGGCCGATATGGAAAATGCTATGTTATAATCTATTTATCATATATTTTCAACTAAAAAGATTTAACCTGTAGAAAATCAAAAAATACCATTAACAACAAAAATTTAATTCAACAACTCAAAACAATGTTTTATAACTTGTGGAATTTACTTCGCAATTATGGCTTTTTAAAATTGTCACCATAAATGTTTATGGTCACATTGCCAATAGATGCATTACTCATCATTGAAAATCTTGGATGTGAACAAATGTTTTCCTTGTTCATTGCTGTTTCACATGAATTTACAGGTAAATTAACAGAAATATTTTCATTTCTTTCATATTTGCTAATTTGATTTGTTATATCCTGGACATTTTCAAAATCTAGATTTAATAAATCACTGTCTATATTCTCCTCAAATGCAATTTCACTTCTAGATTCAACTGTATCACGGTTACCGGTACATGTAGTAGTATGTGTAGATTCAATTGAAACATAATTTGTCTTAGCTGAGCCGGAACCAATATCGCTCATAATGTTGGACATGTGTTGTTGTTGCTTCAATGAAACAGTGATGTAGTCATTGATAGACTGTACATTCCTATGGCCAGTTAGTTGCATGATTTTTGTAGCTTCTACATCAGAATGCAAAAGTGAAGCTACGGTGGTTTTACGAGTACTGCGGTTTGTTTTTCGTCCTGACAAACCACCCTTTTCAGCCAATCGTTTTACAATGTTGCCCAATGTGTTCTTACCCATAGCCTTTTTACTAAACCAACACGCTTTCCTGTGTTCGAGATCTGTGACAATCTTCTTAAATGGAAGCATGCCCAAATAAAAACGACTATCAGGTGCTAGACAATCCTCTGGCCTTCGTCTTATGAACTCTTTGAAGATTTTGACAGGACATCGTGGATCATCTAAAAAGAAGCTTCATAAAATATTGTAATTTCAGGGTAAATAAATTTACATTGAAAATCCATATCGGACCTCATATCATCCCCTGTATCAGCCCGGGGCTTGAGAACTGACACTCAGAGTTGGCGGTATCAATCATACAAATTACACCATATCATCATTAAATATATGATAAACAACGATTATCGTCTGAGTATAGTACTTAGACAAAATGAAAAACAAAAAATACCTCAATGTCTGAAAAGGTCCAACATTCAATATCAAAATCATAGGAGGGACAAAATATGCAAACACAAGCGATATATGTGCCATGCAAGTCAATGTCCTTTCTAGCCGACGAACATGCCCAAATATACATCTAAATTAGTTGCAAGTATATATATATATTCTAAAGTTGATTGACAATGGAAAGATATTTTGACAATAGCGATAACATATCTGGTACAGAAATAAATACAGATCCTATATTCAAAATCGACTCAGAATTCTAGATTACTTCTATAAATTTAAAGGTATCAACAAATATCCACTATATATTTGCAAAGTAAAGATAATCGTGGTTATCTAATTTAATGCACACTATGTGTTTCTGGAATAACCTTTATTAGGTACGCACAAAGTCAAAAGATTGAAAAGTCAAACGCAATATGGAAGTCTTTGGGAGCAAGTAAACCAAAGGGTTTAATCAGGAAAGCCAAAGCCGACTAAGGTCACCTATGCCTGAGGAAGATTGGCCCCGGCCTTAAATAAATAAAAAAATTAGGAAAGTAAATGTCAAACGTAGATGTATCCAATAAACCATATCACATTTACAATATAAATTAAACTATTACCCTGGTGAATGGGAGATAACTTGGATAAAACTATTACTCTAACAGGGGAATGGGAGATAACTCGGATTTAGATATGTAAATCAGACAAAACAAGAGAGAGAGAGAGATTTGTGTCATGCCTTGTATTATATTGTCTTTTCTTTTCGAGAGAGAGAGAGAGAGAGATTTGTGTCATTCCTTGTCTTGTCTTTTCGAGAGAGAGAGAGATTTGTGTCATGCCTTGTATTATATTGTCTTGTCTTTTCTCTTTATTAATTTGTATCTTTTGCATTATACATGATAAATAAGGGTAATAACAAAATTACCAAACTCCGAACAATTTAACAAAGGGAAAGTCAAAACTCATAAGTATATAATCAGACAAAATCAGTCAACAACCGGAAAGCTGAAAACCGTAATGACCCTGACTTGGTACAGGCGTTTCTAAAGAAATGGTGGGTTGAATCAGATTTTAAAGCGCCAAACCTTCCCCTTTCATTACGGCTCAAAGTGTCCGGCTGTCACTATAACAGTATTTATAACAATACTTGAACAAAACAGGTAAAACAGTTCTCAAAGCAGCACCAAACTCAGTGAAGTAAATGTCAAAGACACTTTTACGTCACACATTGATAAAAACATATTTTTGACATTTTTGTTGAAACCTTATCTTTATACACTTTCACTATGTGAAAATCCATCGTTTATAATCTTTTCTGCAGAGACGGAATATATTTCGACAAGATCTTGGTATCGGAATATAAACTTTTTAAGAGATCGAATAAGGCGAATCTTTTAATAGCCCTGGTCCAGTAGCCTGTTTCTCAGATGAAGATGACGTTTCAGGAAATCAGAATAATTGCTACTGGCCCTTGCATAGCGAATCAATTGCGAGATGTAAACACCATATGCAGGAGAAGCTGGTATATTGCTGCACATATTTGGAAAATTTATGATTTTAAAATTGAAGTCGTCCCGTTTATCATAAATTTTAGTCCTGATTTGACCACTGTCGTCAAATTCGAGGTATAAGTCCAAAAATGATGCAGACGAAGCGGTATCTGTGGTCTCTTTAACTTCCAGCTCTGGAGGATATATCAATGGAAGAAATTCTGCAAATCTAGAATTATTGAAATAAAACGTCATCAATATACCTGTATGTGAAATTAAAGGCTCTAGCCTCATGAATCTTCTTATCTTTTACAAGCTTTTGCAGAAACGCCGACTCGTATGAGTATAAAAATAAATCGGCTAGAAGAGGGGCACAATTCGTACCCATTGGTATGCCGACGACCTGCTGAAACAGTATCCCTCCAAAGGAGACAACTATTTTATCGATGAGGAACTCCAGCATACTGATCACTTGTTTCTCGGAGTAGCATGTTTTACCTCTTTGAATTTTGCTTGAAAAATATGTGGAATTGTAGCCTAACACAACAAATTTTGAGCCATAGTTTCTATGAATGAAAGCTTTGTGAATTGTTTCTTTTAAGCGGGTTTTTAATTTGTCATGCGGTAGGGTGGTATATAGAGTTGAAAAATCAAAAGTGTTGATGGAGGATACCTGAGAGAACGATCTTGATTTAAGGTTATCCAAAAGATCTGTATCTATGTTGAGGAGAGCTATTAGTAGCCTCTGTCTGTATGTAATCCTCATGAAATAAATAAAGAATTAAATTAAATAATTATATACTTCCTTTGCCGTCGGAGAAATCATATAATAAGAGGACTTACAGAAGAAAGGAAAATTACAGTATATTAAATGTAACAAGGTAATGTTTGTTCGTTAAAAATAGACAATACCTATACAGCTATGCGAACTTTGGGTATGCGATATGTTCAACAATGAAGATTGTTCATGATAATAAGAATAGTAATGAAGCATAGTTTCATAACATTTTACTTTTTATCTCGGTTGTGGGTGAATTTCCCTTCTTGTTTAGTGACATCTTGTTTAATGACAAAAACATTGGCTTCGCCTAGTAAAATTAACTCACTGTAAGCAATTTTGTCAGGTAGGATTGACAAAGAACTAATTAGATAGACATTATCAGAGAAGTCAGTTCTGTATCTGTATCTGTATCTGTAATAAAGGTAATAACAAAATTACCGAACTCCGAACAATCTTACAAAGGGAAAGTCAAAACTCATAATTATATAAACAGACAAAATCAGTCAACAACTGGAAAACTGTGAAAACCGTAATGACCCTGACTTGGTACAGGCATTTCTAAAAATATGGTGGGTTGAATCAGATTTTAAGGCGCCAAACCACCCGCTCTCATTACGGTTCAAAGGTTCTGGCTGTCACTATAACAGTATTTAAATACAGGAACAAAATAGGTAAAATAGTTGTCAAAGCAGTACCATATTCGGTGACGTAAATGTCAAAAATACTTTTACGTCACACATTGATAAAAAAATATCCTTGACATTTTTTGACTTCTTTATCTTTATACATTTTCACTATATGAAAAGCCATCGCTTATAATCGTTTCTGCAGAGACGGAATATATTTCGACAAGATCTTGGTATCGGAATATAAACTTTTTAAGAGATCGAATAAGGCGAATCTTTTAATAGCCCTGGTCCAGTAGCCTGTTTCTCAGATGAAGATGACGTTTCAGGAAATCAGAATAATTGCTACTGGCCCTTGCATAGCGAATCAATTGCGAGATGTAAACACCATATGCAGGAGAAGCTGGTATATTGCTGCACATGTTTGGAAAATTTATGATTTTAAAATTGAAGTCGTCCCGTTTATCATAAATTTTAGTACTGAGTTGACCACTGTCGTCAAATTCGAGCTACAAGTCCAAAAATGATGCGGACGAAGCTGTATCGGTGGTCTCTTTAACTTCCAGCTCTGGAGGATATATCAATGGAAGAAATTCTGCAAATCTAGAATTATTGATAGATAAAACGTCATCAATATACCTGTATGTGAAATTAAAGGCTCTAGCCTCATGAATCTTCTTATCTTTTACAAGCTTTTGAATAAACGCCGACTCATATGAGTATAAAAATAAATCGGCTAGAAGAGGGGCACAATTCGTACCCATTGGTATGCCGACGACCTGCTGAAACAGTGTCCCTCCAAAGGAGACAAATATGTTATCGATGAGGAACTCCAGCATACTGATCACTTGTTCCTCGGAGTAGCATGTTTTACCTCTTTGAATTTTGTTTGAAAAATATGTGGAATTGTAGCCTAACACAACAAATTTGAGCCATAGTTTCTATGACTAAAAGCTTTATGAATTGTTTCTTTTAAGCGGGTTTTTAATTTGTCATGCGGTAGGGTGGTATATAGAGTTGAAAAATCAAAAGTTGTGATGGAGGATACCTGAGAGAAAGATCTTGATTTCAGGTTATCCAAAAGATCTTTAGAGTTTTTCAAAATCCACATGTGATTTATGCCACTACGCGAGTAAACAGTTTCACAATATTTCTGTTGTCCCTCTTTTACTGCAGACAGAATCTTTGTCAGGTGAATAAACAATTCTTTCGTCGAACAAGTTGATGATCCTGCTATGTACCTTTCTTTGAATGGTGTCTTATGGAGTTTAGGTATCCAATATAAATAGGCTAAATCCTCAGACTCTTTACCAGAGGGAATGTTTAAAGAGGTCATGAATGATCTGTGGTTAGCTAGGATTTCATCTTTGTCGAACGAAGTTGGTTTGTATGTGGTATTACTAGAGGTGTTGCTATTTATGCCCAATTCCTTGATTAGGTATTCGAAGTAATATGATTTACATACAAACACAATTTTGTTGGAAGCCTTGTCCGCAGGAACGATAACATATTTGTCATGAAGAGAGGAAAGACACTTAACAGCTTATTGGTCTTTAAATACAGACTTAGGTCGACTATTAACACAATTTTTGAGTTTGTGAATCGACCTTGTACTAGAGACCTAATTGTTCTAACCCAGTCTGACAAGGACTCTAACTCAGGATCTTGGTCTACTTCTCTCTTTATCCACCTTCTGGCATAATCTTCAACAGCATCCATAATTATCTTGAAATTATGTTTCCAATTGATGTGTTGAGGTTCTCTGAATTTAGGACCTTGAGAAATCACCTTTCGGAGACTCTCATGTTGAATGATATTCAGATCACCAATGATTACATGTCCAGATGGGTTGTATTGAAATGTTACGTCATAGGATCCCTGCTGGGCTATGATATGACGGGTGGAGAGCGACTTAGTCGCGATGGTCCGCGAGCGCGGACTTGAAACTTTGTTTCTCTGCGGATACAGTGTTTTCGTCCAGGTGGTTCCAATCAACAGCTGTCTGTACAAAGAATGAGTGTTCCTTCTATTTAAGGGACCGTCATGGTTGTGATCGTATGATAGTTGAATTTACAACTACCTGTGCATTCTGTGCCTATCACCACTGAAGTTGTGAGTTCGAATTCCGCTCAGACGAGGTGTACAAGTGATAAAGTTTGTCAGTGACTTGCGGCAGGTCGGTGGTTTTCTCCGGGCACTCCGGTTTTCGCCACCAATAAAACTGACCGATATAACTGAAATATTGTGGAAGGTGGTGTTAAGCACCATATCCCTAAGCATAATTATTTTATTTAATAGGCATATCAGTAGACACTCAGGTTGCAAAAAAATGTCATATTATTTTCCATTGAAAGAATAAAATGATAAATGAATAAATTTGCAAAAATAAACAAAAATAAATTTAAAATAGAATTGTTTCTTGTGTTAAAATTTTTCTTCTGTTAATATTTATTTTGACATCAATTTCATATGACCATCTCTTGTTTTTACAAAATGTAAATACTAATATCTTGCTAATTGACTATCAGATGAAGCGGGGGAAAAAACATCCTCTATGCATATGTTTTATTCATTTTCAAAGCTAGAATTTGAACCAGATGAAACCGATGCAATATTTGGCTTGGTTTAGTTTATGGTGGTTAGCGCCACTTTCAACAATATTTCAGTTATATCGTGGCGGTAAGCTTTATTGGTGGGGAAAGCGGAGTACCCGGAGAAGGCTTCCGACCTGTCGCAAGTCACTGGCAACCTTTATCTCATAATATTGTATCGAGTACACCTCGCCGCGAACGGGGTTTGAATTCACAACGTTAGTGGTGATTAGTTCACTATTTTGCAGTATATATCTCAATTAAATGGAAATGAGTGTCGAGTTACGTTTCTTTGTACGTTTTTCGTGAATTTTGGGAAAGTCTAGTGAAATCTCTCTACTTAAATACATTTAGGTATAGTGAAAGTAAGAGTTATCGTTCATTGCATTGTCGTTGGTTTACCAAAATGTATTTCATGTTAGCAGGGGGTCGAACCTGTTTGGTTGGAGAAGGGGTTATTTTGGTTGGAGACCAACAAGATGGCGGAAAAAACGTCAAATTTCCACACCGGTAATTGCATTCTCTGCTATTGTCTGTGTTTCGTTGAAATGTGTGCTTTAATACCATAGCGTTTCGGCAACTTGATTATCAGTTATAACACTGTGTGTTTGTTTTAGGACATCGGTTTGCTCTAAAAGAAAAAAAAAGCTATTGACATAAAACCGACCGGCGAAACACGATATGTTTTGTCATGGGTACATAAAAGGACCATTTCTGTACATTTTACGAATATAATGTTAGGTTTTTCGTGTCATATATGTTCAATTATTGCATTTAAAACTAAAATAACGAGTTTTTACCAATTAAGAATATTTTTGGTTGGAGACTCAATGTATACGACACAAATGGTTGGTGCTAGTTTTCTTAAAATAATTCTTACAGAGTGATAACGACAATGGTCAAAATATATGGTGCAAAAATAATTTCAAATTAGTTAAAACATTTGCTAGTTGCTCTATAAATGCAAAATATATCAGGTATAAGTCAAATTAAATCTATTTTAAAGGTCCCCTTCAGAGTAGACATTTGCATTTCGTGCTTTTTAGGTCGTTATCTCATGAACAAAACTCCTGTTCCACATGTTGAAGACATCGTGGTTAACACTGGATTGATATTTCTATCGTTGCTTTTGGTGGTATGCAGCCTGGTATAGAATAGAATAGAATATAATTTTTATTTTCCATATTAAAGGGCCCACAAGGAGCAAAAAGAAATCAACACAACAACATATATGTCTAGAAAATATCATGAAAATGCATCCAACAGTGCACAGAGGGAAAGCGTCACTTGATTGATAGGAAAAAAACAATATTCACAAATATAATGGTATAATTCATGGCATTTCTATTCTATATAATATTATATTACCATTGCAGACTATTGAATAAGGGTAATAACAAAATTACCGAACTCCGAACAATCTTACAAAGGGAAAGTCAAAACTCATAAGTATATAAACAGACAAAATCAGTCAACAACCGGAAAACTGTGAAAACCGTAATGACCCTGACTTGGCACAGGCATTTCTAAAGAAATGGTGGGTTGAATCAAATATTAAAGCGCCAAACCTCCCGCTTTCATTACGTCTCAAAGTTTCCGGCTGTCACTATAACAGTATTTATAACAATACTTGAACAAAACAGGTAAAACAGTTGTAAAAGCAGCACTAGACTCATTGAAGTAAATGTCAAAGACACTTTTACGTCACACATTGATAAAACAATATTTTTGACATTTTTGTTGACACCTTATCTTTATACATTTTCACTATATGAAAAGCCATCGCTTATAATCGTTTCTGCAGAGACGGAATATATTTCGACAAGATCTTGGTATCGGAATATAAACTTTTTAAGAGATCGAATAAGGCGAATCTTTTAATAGCCCTGGTCCAGTAGCCTGTTTCTCAGATGAAGATGACGTTTCAGGAAATCAGAATAATTGCTACTGGCCCTTGCATAGCGAATCAATTGCGAGATGTAAACACCATATGCAGGAGAAGCTGGTATATTGCTGCACATATTTGGAAAATTTATGATTTTAAAATTGAAGTCGTCCCGTTTATCATAAATTTTAGTACTGAGTTGACCACTGTCGTCAAATTCGAGCTACAAGTCCAAAAATGATGCGGACGAAGCTGTATCGGTGGTCTCTTTAACTTCCAGCTCTGGAGGATATATCAATGGAAGAAATTCTGCAAATCTAGAATTATTGATAGATAAAACGTCATCAATATACCTGTATGTGAAATTAAAGGCTCTAGCCTCATGAATCTTCTTATCTTTTACAAGCTTTTGAATAAACGCCGACTCATATGAGTATAAAAATAAATCGGCTAGAAGAGGGGCACAATTCGTACCCATTGGTATGCCGACGACCTGCTGAAACAGTGTCCCTCCAAAGGAGACAAATATGTTATCGATGAGGAACTCCAGCATACTGATCACTTGTTCCTCGGAGTAGCATGTTTTACCTCTTTGAATTTTGTTTGAAAAATATGTGGAATTGTAGCCTAACACAACAAATTTGAGCCATAGTTTCTATGACTAAAAGCTTTATGAATTGTTTCTTTTAAGCGGGTTTTTAATTTGTCATGCGGTAGGGTGGTATATAGAGTTGAAAAATCAAAAGTTGTGATGGAGGATACCTGAGAGAAAGATCTTGATTTCAGGTTATCCAAAAGATCTTTAGAGTTTTTCAAAATCCACATGTGATTTATGCCACTACGCGAGTAAACAGTTTCACAATATTTCTGTTGTCCCTCTTTTACTGCAGACAGAATCTTTGTCAGGTGAATAAACAATTCTTTCGTCGAACAAGTTGATGATCCTGCTATGTACCTTTCTTTGTATGGTGTCTTATGGAGTTTAGGTATCCAATATAAATAGGCTAAATCCTCAGACTCTTTACCAGAGGGAATGTTTAAAGAGGTCATGAATGATCTGTGGTTAGCTAGGATTTCATCTTTGTCGAACGAAGTTGGTTTGTATGTGGTATTACTAGAGGTGTTGCTATTTATGCCCAATTCCTTGATTAGGTATTCGAAGTAATATGATTTACATACAAACACAATTTTGTTGGAAGCCTTGTCCGCAGGAACGATAACATATTTGTCATGAAGAGAGGAAAGACACTTAACAGCTTATTGGTCTTTAAATACAGACTTAGGTCGACTATTAACACAATTTTTGAGTTTGTGAATCGACCTTGTACTAGAGACCTAATTGTTCTAACCCAGTCTGACAAGGACTCTAACTCAGGATCTTGGTCTACTTCTCTCTTTATCCACCTTCTGGCATAATCTTCAACAGCATCCATAATTATCTTGAAATTATGTTTCCAATTGATGTGTTGAGGTTCTCTGAATTTAGGACCTTGAGAAATCACCTTTCGGAGACTCTCATGTTGAATGATATTCAGATCACCAATGATTACATGTCCAGATGGGTTGTATTGAAATGTTACGTCATAGGATCCCTGCTGGGCTATGATATGACGGGTGGAGAGCGACTTAGTCGCGATGGTCCGCGAGCGCGGACTTGAAACTTTGTTTCTCTGCGGATACAGTGTTTTCGTCCAGGTGGTTCCAATCAACAGCTGTCTGTACAAAGAATGAGTGTTCCTTCTATTTAAGGGACCGTCATGGTTGTGATCGTATGATAGTTGAATTTACAACTACCTGTGCATTCTGTGCCTATCACCACTGAAGTTGTGAGTTCGAATTCCGCTCAGACGAGGTGTACAAGTGATAAAGTTTGTCAGTGACTTGCCGCAGGTCGGTGGTTTTCTCCGGGCACTCCGGTTTTCGCCACCAATAAAACTGACCGATATAACTGAAATATTGTGGAAGGTGGTGTTAAGCACCATATCCCTAAGCATAATTATTTTATTTAATAGGCATATCAGTAGACACTCAGGTTGCAAAAAAATGTCATATTATTTTCCATTGAAAGAATAAAATGATAAATGAATAAATTTGCAAAAATAAACAAAAATAAATTTAAAATAGAATTGTTTCTTGTGTTAACATTTTTCTTCTGTTAATATTTATTTTGACATCAATTTCATATGACCATCTCTTGTTTTTACAAAATGTAAATACTAATATCTTGCTAATTGACTATCAGATGAAGCGGGGGAAAAAACATCCTCTATGCATATGTTTTATTCATTTTCAAAGCTAGAATTTGAACCAGATGAAACCGATGCAATATTTGGCTTGGTTTAGTTTATGGTGGTTAGCGCCACTTTCAACAATATTTCAGTTATATCGTGGCGGTAAGCTTTATTGGTGGGGAAAGCGGAGTACCCGGAGAAGGCTTCCGACCTGTCGCAAGTCACTGGCAACCTTTATCTCATAATATTGTATCGAGTACACCTCGCCGCGAACGGGGTTTGAATTCACAACGTTAGTGGTGATTAGTTCACTATTTTGCAGTATATATCTCAATTAAATGGAAATGAGTGTCGAGTTACGTTTCTTTGTACGTTTTTCGTGAATTTTGGGAAAGTCTAGTGAAATCTCTCTACTTAAATACATTTAGGTATAGTGAAAGTAAGAGTTATCGTTCATTGCATTGTCGTTGGTTTACCAAAATGTATTTCATGTTAGCAGGGGGTCGAACCTGTTTGGTTGGAGAAGGGGTTATTTTGGTTGGAGACCAACAAGATGGCGGAAAAAACGTCAAATTTCCACACCGGTAATTGCATTCTCTGCTATTGTCTGTGTTTCGTTGAAATGTGTGCTTTAATACCATAGCGTTTCGGCAACTTGATTATCAGTTATTACACTGTGTGTTTGTTTTAGGACATCGGTTTGCTCTAAAAGAAAAAAAAAGCTATTGACATAAAACCGACCGGCGAAACACGATATGTTTTGTCATGGGTACATAAAAGGACCATTTCTGTACATTTTACGAATATAATGTTAGGTTTTTCGTGTCATATATGTTCAATTATTGCATTTAAAACTAAAATAACGAGTTTTTACCAATTAAGAATATTTTTGGTTGGAGACTCAATGTATACGACACAAATGGTTGGTGCTAGTTTTCTTAAAATAATTCTTACAGAGTGATAACGACAATGGTCAAAATATATGGTGCAAAAATAATTTCAAATTAGTTAAAACATTTGCTAGTTGCTCTATAAATGCAAAATATATCAGGTATAAGTCAAATTAAATCTATTTTAAAGGTCCCCTTCAGAGTAGACATTTGCATTTCGTGCTTTTTAGGTCGTTATCTCATGAACACAACTCCTGTTCCACATGTTGAAGACATCGTGGTTAACACTGGATTGATATTTCTATCGTTGCTTTTGGTGGTATGCAGCCTGGTATAGAATAGAATAGAATATAATTTTTATTTTCCATATTAAAGGGCCCACAAGGAGCAAAAAGAAATCAACACAACAACATATATGTCTAGAAAATATCATGAAAATGCATCCAACAGTGCACAGAGGGAAAGCGTCACTTGATTGATAGGAAAAAAACAATATTCACAAATATAATGGTATAATTCATGGCATTTCTATTCTATATAATATTATATTACCATTGCAGACTATTGAATAAGGGTAATAACAAAATTACCGAACTCCGAACAATCTTACAAAGGGAAAGTCAAAACTCATAAGTATATAAACAGACAAAATCAGTCAACAACCGGAAAACTGTGAAAACCGTAATGACCCTGACTTGGCACAGGCATTTCTAAAGAAATGGTGGGTTGAATCAAATTTTAAAGCGCCAAACCTCCCGCTTTCATTACGTCTCAAAGTTTCCGGCTGTCACTATAACAGTATTTATAACAATACTTGAACAAAACAGGTAAAACAGTTGTAAAAGCAGCACTAGACTCATTGAAGTAAATGTCAAACACACTTTTACGTCACACATTGATAAAACAATATTTTTGACATTTTTGTTGACACCTTATCTTTATACATTTTCACTATATAAAAATCCATCGTTTATAATCTTTTCTGCAGAGACGGAATATATTTCGACAAGATCTTGGTATCGGAATATAAACTTTTTAAGAGATCGAATAAGGCGAATCTTTTAATAGCCCTGGTCCAGTAGCCTGTTTCTCAGATGAAGATGACGTTTCAGGAAATCAGAATAATTGCTACTGGCCCTTGCATAGCGAATCAATTGCGAGATGTAAACACCATATGCAGGAGAAGCTGGTATATTGCTGCACATATTTGGAAAATTTATGATTTTAAAATTGAAGTCGTCCCGTTTATCATAAATTTTAGTACTGATTTGACCACTGTCGTCAAATTCGAGGTATAAGTCCAAAAATGATGCGGACGAAGCGGTATCTGTGGTCTCTTTAACTTCCAGCTCTGGAGGATATATCAATGGAAGAAATTCTGCAAATCTAGAATTATTGATAGATAAAACGTCATCAATATACCTGTATGTGAAATTAAAGGCTCTAGCCTCATGAATCTTCTTATCTTTTACAAACTTTTGAAGAAACGCCGACTCATATGAGTATAAAAATAAATCGGCTATAAGAGGGGTACAATTCGTACCCATTGGTATGCCGACGACCTGCTGAAACAGTATCCCTCCAAAGGAGACAACTATGTTATCGATGAGGAACTCCAGCATACTGATCACTTGTTCCTCGGAGTGCATGTTTTACCTTTTTGAATTTTGTTTGAAAAATATGTGGAATTGAAAAATCAAAAGTGTTGATGGAGGATACCTGAGAGAAAGATCTTGATTTAAGGTTATCCAACAGATCTGTGTCTATGTTGAGGAGAGCTATTAGTAGCCTCTGGCTATATGTAATCCTCATTAAATAAATAAAGAATTAAATTAAATAATTATATACTTCCTTTGCCGTCGGAGAAATCATATAATAAGAGGGCTTACAGAAGAAAAGAAAATTACAGTATATTAAATGTAACAAGGTAATGTTTGTTCGTTAAAAATAGACAATACCTATACAGCTATGCGAACTTTGGGTATGCGATATGTTCAACAATGAGAGACAGATCTTTAGGGTTTTTCAAAATCCACATGTGATTTATGCCACTACGCGAGTAAACATTTTCACAATATTTCTGTTGTCCCTCTTTTACTGCAGACAGAATCTTTGTCAGGTGAATAGACAATTCTTTCGTCGAACAAGTTGATGATCCCGCTATGTACCTTTCTTTGAATGTGAAAGCACGTGCGTACGACACAGGTTTCGGAAATCCTAGCAATATAAGTTCAACAATATAGATAATCATATATAGACCTTTAGTAAGGGAGACATGATGGTTTATCGGCATCGAAACATTATTGAACGAGACTGAAAGCCAAGTTCGTATTACGCTCAGTCATGATTATCATGTCACATGTAACTTATCAGCTAATGATTGAATTGATAAACTACCTATCATAATGTAATTAAGTTCAAAACGGGTGTTTCACGAGTTTCTGGAGTGTAGGTTCGTGAAGATTTACTATTGTTTACCCGACTTTTTACTATATTGCACATATATTGATAGGATTTCAGACACTTGTGGTACCGCAGTCAAGTTTTCAAAAGATGAAGGGATTTTTGTCTCGCTTGCGAGGAATAATTGCAGGACACAAGACATGGGGATGTATGGCTTTCCAGCACAGAGAGCGACGGCGTCGTAGACTGTTTTGGGTTAAGTTAATAACTCAGAAAATATAAAGCTTCTACGATTACCCATACTTGGTATAATGATGCCTCACTATGTCAAGTATCCGCCAGTATCATGATATTTGACCTTGACCTTATTTTCATGGTTCAGTGATTTTGTGAAATCTGAGAATAAATCCATATTTCAAAAAGGAGCTAGACTTCCAGTATTTGGTAAGCAGGGCCCAGTTGTTCAAAACTGTATCCGCTGGATAAATATTTATCCACTGGATAACTTGCATAGATTGAACTAGACTTATTTAGCGGATACATCTTCCGCATGCAAATCTTTTTAGACATATAGTGCTTGCCACATTCGGGACATAAATGCATTTTCCTCCTGAAGAAAAACAAAATATGATTAATATATTATAGAATGTTTCATGTTTCCACAGAAGTATTACGGTTGAATAACAAATTTAATATAGGTATAGATTGCGCCTCCTTTAGGGAACGACCATTTAATTACGAGGGGAGGGGGGGGGGGGGTGCTGGCAAATCTTTTCGGGTCAGAAAATTCGTTTTCAACTTTTAATCGGGCAGCAAATTTATTTCATGCAAAGTACAGGATAAATATTTATTTTCTATTATAACAGTGTTGAATATCAGGTCAGGCCAGAATATTTTTTTTTATTTTCTAGGGAGTAGAGGCCAACTTTATTATTTTTCAATTTTTGGCCGCCAGAATATTTATTTGGAAAAACTGCAAGCCCCTGGCGGCCCAGTTTATTTGTCCAACAGGAACCAAAGATGGATCGTTTGTAAAAGACCTCACATAGAACATTTCTGCACAATTTCAAATTATTTTGCATTGTAATTTCATAGGAGAACATTTTTGAAAATCAACCATTCAGAATAGAAGAACGCCTCTGGTGGCCATGTATTTCATCAAGCCAGATCGAAATGTAGATCGATTGTAGGGGACCTTCCCCTCAACATCCCTGCCAAATTTGGTTAATATCCGTCATGCCGTTGCAGAGAAGATGGAAATGTTAAAAATTAACAGACGGACGGTTTTCTGTATGTGTGTTCGTTTTGGTTATTATAATTATTTTGTGTTGTTTGTAGTTATTGTCTGTTCTCTTGGCCAAGTTTTTGTCCCTGGATTGTCACGAATTTTGATCACTGTTTTAACCTTTATTCCCTTCACTTCACTTCCAAAATAACGACGAAAGATCAGCATGTCAACTTCATTGAGCACCTAGCACAGTGACCTCTAGAAATACCCCACCAAAAGGTATTACGGTCAAGCATCAGAGACACTTTGCAAAAAGAAACAACCCTATTAGACTGGGAAAAGGGGGCTAATTTTTTGAAAGGCTGTCCTGATGAGTAAATAAATGTCCCATTTGTGACATTTAAGACAATAATTATAAATTTCATATCGTATATAAATTGCTACATTTTATTTCTAAAATGAGGATTTAACAGTAGTTGTGTAGTGTCTTCTGACGGGACAAAACATCCAGTGTTAAAGTTTTCTTTCAATGTCTTAACAAAACCAAAAATAAGTCATATACCTCGAATCTCCAACCAAGAAAAATCTTAATCGGTAAAAACTCGTTATTTTAGGTTTAATAACAATAATTGAACATTCATATTTAATTAGAATAAAGCAGTGAACATATATGACACGAAAAACCTAACATTATATCCATAAAATGTACAGAAATGGCCCTTTTATGTACCCATGACAAAACATATCGTATTTCGCCGGTGGGTTTTATGTCAATAGCTTTTTTTTTAGAGCAAACCGATGTCCTAAAACAAACACACATTGTCATAACTGATAATCAAGTTGCCGAAGCGCTATGGTATTAAAGCACACATTTCAATGAAACACCGACAATAGCAGAGAATGCACTTACCGGTGTGGAAATTTGACGTTTTCTTCCGCTTTCAGTTGGTCTCCAACCAAAATAACCCCTTCAACCAACCAAATAGGTTCGACCCCCTGGTTAGGGATTTTACGTGATATTAAGTCTCCGAGTAATGTACTCTTTTTTAGATATGCACTATCAGGAGACATACATTTAGTTTGAATGCAAAATATAAATAAAACTTTATTGTACTTTTCGTAATATACATATATAGTTTTAGTTTAATGAAACAATGTCCAATTCACATACAAATATCTTGTTTATGGAAGGAAAAAATCTGATTTCGTATTCAGCCAACTCCATGTAGGGGTTTCTCTAAAAGAACGAAAAGACGATAACCCAATTCTTTTGTTTCACGTTCCGCTATATAAACGATGTCCTTTCACTAAATAATTCCCAAGTTTGGTAACTATGTTGATCGAATCTATACCATTGAACTTGAAATAAAGGATACATCAGATACAACAAGATGAACTGTGATACCTCCGCTCTTCGGCAAACAGGAAGTAGGAGTCTGACGGGTCAAAACACGCTTCCCACGATATGGGGTACTTATATAAAGCTTGTGACCAAATATCAGATTTCTGCCATCAATAGTTGCTGAGAAAAATGCGACTAAAAATGGGCATATACAGTATGTTCAATGTGTATAAAAATCAACAAAGTCGGCAAACAGGAAGTAGGAATCTGATGGGTCCAAAAACGCTTCCCACCATATGGGGTACCTATATGAAGCTTGTGACCAAATATCAGATTTCTGCCATCAATAGTTGCTGTGAAAAATATGACGAAAAATGTGCATATATGTTCAATGTGTATAAAAACCAACTAAGTCGGCAAACAGGAAGTAGAAATCTGACGGGTCCAAAAACGCTACCCACAATATGGTATACCTATATGATGCTTGTGACCAAATATCAGATTTCTACCATCAACAGTTACTGAGAAAAATGCGACGAAAAATATCTTGGACGGACGAAGGACGGAAGGACGGACGGACGGACAGACGGACAGAGGTAAAACAGTATACCCTCTCCCCCTTCGGGGAGCGGGGATATAATTAGGCCTGCTTCATACCAAGACCTTTACATAGAAAGTGACATTGAGAGCCAGTTGAGAAAAAACCTTTACGACCAAACAGATTATTTCAATTTTCCCATCGTGAACATTCCAACAGCATCTGCACATGGAGTATTCCAGAACTTATGGTTGCTATCGGGATTTCTGGCATTAATAAGGAAGCCACTGAACCAAGGGTTCCTAGTGGTTATATTGACTTGGTTTAAACCTTACGGAATAGCTGTCAAAGATGACCATGGATAATTTCAGTTTATCGTAGACACAATCTCATCCTCCTTTCCATTTATTTTAACCGCAACGGTGGTGTAATGGATAGCGTACTCGCCTCGGGTGCGGTAGATTCTGAGTTCGAACCCCGATCGGGTCAAACCAAAGACTGTAAGCTTGGTATTTGTTGCTTCTCCGATAGGAACGCAGCATTAAGGAGAAAGAACTAAGAATCGATGGTCTTCTTTGGCACTCCGGTATCCTACATCAATAAAACTGACCGCCACGATATAACTGAAATATTGTTGAAGGTGGCGTTAAGCACCATAACCCTAAACCCTGAAGTTGTATTTTTAACTGTATCCAATCAGACACAGTAATAAAAAGTGACATATGATGTTCTAAAATGACTTATGCGACTTATTATTTTCCCACAGATTTCATCCTTCATCACAATGTAATAAAAGAAATTTGTAAGATAGCAAAAAAGGTCAGACAGCACCTGTTATTAACCTATAAGATCACAAACGGCCACCAACAGCTCGGTCACTTATCATAATAACGCCTGACAATTGGACATAAAAACTTTTGTTCAGAGATATATTAGGAAGCCTATGGAATATAACAGAAACTCACCTCAAGTTCAGGAATTAGATCGGACACGCCTTCTTAATGCATAAACATGGAGTAGTTTTCCAATACTTATAAATCTACTGAAGGGTTTATTGACATGTATAACATATTACGTCATGTTGGATAGTTTGATTGATTAAAATCAGACAAAAAAGACTTTTCTTTGCTTCATTGATACTAAAGTCTATTGCTATGCGCACAAATATATACGGTTAGGATTAGGGTTATGGTGCTTAACGCCACTTTCAACAACATTTCAGCTATATTTTGAATAAACTATATTATGATAAAAAAAAAAAAAACATTTCAGCTATATCGTGGCCGCAAGTCACTGACAAATTTTATCACATAATGTTACATAGAGTAATCCTCACCTGAGCGTGATTCGAACCCCTAACGATAGTGGTGATGTGCACTGATTGCATAGGTAGTTGTACATTTTTTAACTACCATACGAATGCGACCACGGTGGCCCCCACAAATAAATACATTTATAAGAAGATCAAATGCTATGTTTTGATCAAATCAATAAAATTAATAAGTAACCCTTGGTTTGTTCCTAAAGATGCAATCATTTATGTGACAACATAGTGGCAATGTACAAATTAATAGTATAAAAGTATGAATTGCCTAATACACGCATGTATAGTATGTATTGTCTATGAGGAATTCAACCTTGAGAAGTATCTTCTCAGTGACGTTTTTATTTTTAATAAATGCTTACATTTGTAGCACTATTGTCTGTTTTGATGAAAAAGGAAATCCCCATGTAATATTTCCTTAATGAATATGTCTTGGGGCACTTTCACACCTAACATAATAGACAATACAGAACGACAGATCAACATCATTTAATCACTTACAATGCTATATTTAGTTCGCAATTATTTGATCTTATGGTCTAAATGGAATAATAAAGTCACTCATCTAATTGGTAGTTTTGCTTTATCGCACCTAGCTTGATTAAATAGGTAGCTATTTTTTTTTCGCTACATTTAATGTTAACTATATCTACATAGGTATACATGTATATTTTCTTAGCATCAAATACCAATTATATTGTCTTTGGTTTGACTTGAACGGGGATCAGACCCATAGTCTTCGTCATCTGATGCATCCATGTAAGTCAGTACACCATCATGGCAGTCTGAAGGAATATAGTAGAAAATCTCAGTAAAGCAACAGTTTTCTATAGTCATTGTTGTGGTGTTCGTGTTACTCACCTTTATTGGTTTTTGTTGTTGTTGTTGTTTGGTTTGTCCTCGTTATTTGTTTTGTGTCCAATGTTGTCTGTATATCTGACTTTTCCGTTCTCGATTGACCCTTCGGTATACTCTAGCGTTTATTTAGTCATGTTTGTGTTCATATTGTTTATCATTTGCATGTTTAATAATATATTTTCTGTTTTATATATTTCCATAGCTCTATGTTTTCATATATTCATTTCAAATTGTGTTCTACAGCATAAATTTGTCTTTAAGAACTAATGGCTCCAATTTCTGATATTGTTAATGACCACTCGAACATTGGTGTTTTGCGTACATTTTAGATTTATCAAGTGTTCCTTGGCATGTGGCCATTATATATTTCTTTCTTGGGAACACCTAGTAGCTATTAAAAGAGAATTTTTAGTAGGGAATAAATCCGTCAGAAAGGATATAGATGTAAACGAACATGAGAGAATATCCAACATTACACTTAGACACAAATTAAAACAAAAATATTGTACTGTAATAACCCTATGGTGATTGTTATTGTATACAAGTGTATATTGTTTAGATGTTTTGCAAGACTAATGGTCACAAACTTTACAGTAGTTCGGCTTAATTAGGTATATATTATTATATCATTGTCACATTTAAAAAAAAGAAACAGTTATTAATTGTTTTCGTACTAGGTTTACAATAGTTCGTACACTTCGATTTCTTATTCATTATAGTAAAACTACAGGTGACGTGACTGTTGAATTATATTTCTACACAGAAACGTCTTCTGGGTTCAAACATTGTTATTAAGATTTCTGAAACATTCAAATTTTGTATCAAAGCTTTATTATTTATAGAAATAGCCGAATTTTCTCAAAGTAAATCAGGCGTTCATAGACCTTTTTTGAGAAGTGTGATAAGTTGTTTCTGTTGCCGCTTTGTTTGGCAAGCATTTTGGTATGCCCTATATTTTATATCCCCGCTTCCAAGGACCTTTGCTTAATCAAGGAATCATGTTTAAGTTACTGCCAAATTCTTACTTATGGGGTTCGATCACCAAAATCATTATCCGATATACGAGAACCTTGCTTATCGATCCTCTATAATCCATAAAAGTGATTACATTGTCTAAGGGAAAAACTATGAAAAGTGCTGCATTTCCGAGAATGGTGAATAAATTCGCTCTCCGAAGTATATAGTTCCTGTAGATTATTCGAGCGCCAATCGATAGAAACAATGGGATTAGTGTGAAATAAGAGAAATCAGAGAATATTATAATACAGAACAGATAACAAAACAGAAAGTAATAAAAGAAACAGTCTTAGTACAGATATAGAGCAGAAATCATAGATTCCATTTTTAAGAAAGGCATTTATTCCCCACCACAACGACAAATCTTAGCCTGCATTACTACTTCTCCATTTCCTTAGAAATAAGGCAATATATGAGTGGCCATTTGCTCAGTTGTGCTATTTGGTTAAATACAGTATTAGGGACCGACCATTTAACTTGAAGGGGGGATTATGGTTTTTTGTTTCGCTCAGAATCTTTTTTTTGGACAACACAAGTTAGAATTTTTTTTTTCAGAATTTAACATTAGGTTATATGACAAAAACTCTGAATCAGATTATTTTTTTTTCTCCACCAAAATCAGAATATTTTTTTCAGCAACATTGGGAATCAGAATATATTTTTTTAGAAAAAAAAACATAACCCCCCCCCCCCCCCCCCCCTTCAAGTTAAATGGTCGTTCCCTTAGTATTTACATTGTTTGTATTGTGAAGATTTGTCTACTGTTGAATTTCACTTGTATTGTGGAGATTTATTCCATAGCATATATATATAACATAGTCTGACCCAGAATTGACTTTGTTTTATTGTTTCAATTGTGTAAAGAGGATCATTGGGAAATACATGTCCTAGGTTTTGCATATTTTTGGAGTTACGGCGAATGACTCTTTCGAGCATCACTGTACCACCTTTCTGCAGATTAAGTAAGTTTACCGTTGTGAAGTAGGGAGGGGGATTTCTACAGTTCAACATTTCACAATACAAAGAAACATGTATCTGCCATCTTATATGATAGGGATAAAACAAGAGATTAAGATAGGGATGCTTATTTCGAAAGCCTGTTAAGATACTGATGAGCTTGTTGCTATTTCAACTGGTTGATTTCAAACTATTATTTTTGCAAAATACATATTAATGGGGAAAACAGACTGTTGTGACAATTCCAGAAAGTCATTCTAAAGTTCGTAGAATCAGAGTCAACATCTACTCTATAGAATGGAATAAAACAGTTATAATGCCATCTTAAACATTCAACAAACTGTAAAGTGTAAAATGTTTTTGGTGTATGAAACATTCGTGTTTTAATATGTATTTGAGGAGGCAAAATTTTCTATTAAATTTGAAATGTGAATAGCATGAATGGCATTGCGATTGGGATGTTACAAAATAAATATATTTGGATATTAAATGTCCATAAAATTAATCGTTCCAATAATCTATGATAATTACATAGAAGATAAAATCAGTTATATATATCTATTCAAAAACTTAATAGTAATATACTTGCGATGGTAAATCACCTGTGCTGGAGGACTATTAGTCCCCGAGGGAATTATCTACCCAGTAATCAGTGTTTCGCCACCGACATGGTTTATTAGATTTGTTTGCTTGATTTTTCCAGTTCCTACGCAATGCAATTATTATTAAAACTAGGGTGACCTAGCCCGCCTCTCCCTGTTTATGCCCTTTGGATTTTTAAATTATTTGATTTTTCAACCTTTTGAATTTGAGAGTACCTGGTTATTCAATAAGCGCGTCGTGTAAATTAAATATCTGCTATTTTATTCAACTTTCTACAAAATATTATATGAGAGTAGGAGAAGGTCCTCATGTCATGTATGTTGATGTGTGTAGATATTGAAAAATTATTTATTATGTGTCGTTACGTTCTTAGTTCCGTGTTGTGTTGTCCGTTACGATTTCCGCATACACATTATGTTCGTTTCGTCTTTACCTCCAGTTGTTATTTAGAGGGCTCATGTCTTATTTATGTTATTTGTGTTTGTTCACGTATAGTGATGTCCAACACATATTGTGTTGTGTGGATTTTTTCTTCGTCTTGTGTCTCCTATGTTCCCAATTTCTCTGGATTGTCCATTTTTGATTGCACCTTCGGTATTCACTAACTTCTATATTTGTTATCTTGTGAGCGAACAGCTGTTAGTTAGAAATAACTTGCCTAAGTACAATCCACTGACACTCTAATATTAGACTCTCATAATATTGTTGTTGTTTGTTTGTATTGTTTGTTTGTTTGTTTGTATTGTAAAATTTGTTATTTTATTTATTGTAAATGTGTTTGTACTAATAATATTTATTTGTATTGAATTTGCCTTAGACTATATGAGAGTATCTTATTAGTTATTGATATACGTACACGTGTCATTTTTAATAACCATTTTTAAGATGCATGATGTATCAGACCAATTTAATGGCTTCACCTGTAACATTGGATTATGTGTCCAATTTAGAAGATAAGGACTTATTAACATGATAGAGTAATAAGCAAAACATAAGCAAACAAACAAACTCTTACCTTGGTATAATATATATTATATCGTGTATTTCAGTTATATTCAGGACGAGAACAAGTTCAATAATATATAAATATATAAAGACTGTATAGAAATGAGGGAAGAAATAGATCAACCGGTTAACGACTTTTGACTGCAACTGAAAAAGTATGGAGAGTTGGGTAGGGACGAAAAGTATGGAGAGTTGGGTCGGGACGAACATTGGGGGTGGGGGGTAGGGACGAAAAGTATGGAGAGTTGGGTAGGGACGAACATTGGGGGTGGGGGTAGGGACGAAAAGTATGGAGAGTTGGGTAGAGACGACAAAGTATGGAGAGTTGGGTAGGGACGAACATTGGGGGTGGGGGGTAGGGACGAAAAGTATGGAGAGTTGGGTAGGGACGAAAAGTATGGAGAGTTGGGTCGGGACGAACATTGGGGGTGGGGGTAGGGACGAAAAGTATGGAGAGTTGGGTAGGGACGAACATTGGGGTGGGGGGTAAGGACGAAAAGTATGGAGAGTTGGGCAGGGACGAACATTAGGGGTGGGGGGTAGGGACGAAAAGTATGGAGAGTTGGGTAGGGACAAACATTATGGGTGGGGGGTGGGGGCGAAAAGTATGGAGAGTTGGGTAGAGAGGACAAATTTAGTCCTTTGTTGTGGTTACAACGTGCATACCCTTTTTTCGAAACCTAGTGGTACCCACATATACTTGTCTTAGCTTATTTATATTTAATATGTATGAATATAGTTTAGATACACCCTTCTACAACACTAATGTAAAATTGCAAGAGTTGTCTTATTATCTATACTGTATATGGCTAGGATTCCAGTAGACGTAACTCCATGAAGTACCATCCGAACTCCGTAACCCTTGTTCTTTTGGTTTTCAGTATCTCAAACAAATGTTTAGTTGGTTCTTCTGTCTATTTTACTTCCGGGTTAAGATCATAATGATTCATATAAAGTTTTGACAGTAGACTGACAGATATACTGTAAATATTCTCAATTCGTAGATTTACAAAATCACGATACGTTCTTCATCAAACGTTTTTTAACAATGGCTACTGGTATTTAAGTTGTTCAATAAACAACTGAATAAATTTGTAGCAATATCTTACGACATGACACAAAATGCTTAATAAAATAACAACAATAAATGTCTCTAACATGTCATTAATGGCCTATCTAGAAGGTCAATCTATTTCCGAATGGTAAAGTAATGGGTATTTTTTTTTATTTCAATCAAATTCATGTATGTACGAGTATATGTAAGAAAAAACAAATGATACCTAGATATATAAACTAGAGATATTATCAAATGTGCCGATATAAAAAAACGACATTTTTGTTATGTTTCAAATGCGTGATTTTATTTAAAAGAATTTACTCGTATTTAAGCATATCAAATCTAATACTTTAGATGAACATTGAGTTATATGTCATGTATGAAAATGGATCTTAAGGAATTTGTATAGTGTTATGCTTATACGTGGTCTTTTAGAAAACATTTTACCAGTTCAGTCTGTACTTATAGCGTGTTTGATTGAGAATAGACCATTAACACATTTCCAACTTTGATCCTAAAATAATAGGTATTTCATGAGATATAAAACTTTAAGACGAATTATGGGGTCCCGTTTCGTGCAAAGTTCAATCAAAATAATAATTGTTTCTCGTAAGCTGCTCAAAATTTTTATTTTGTAACAACCAGTGAATTTTATTCTTGCCATAAAGATATCCTCTGATTTTGATAAAGTTCAAATAACTATAAATTATGAGAAAATCAAATTCAAATTCGTTGTCCTTGCCATTATTCTTGCTAGACCGGATACCATTTTGAGTATCGTAAGGGAAATAACTCGTATGAAAAATGCATTTAAACGTATAATGTTAGAATCAACTCGGGAAATGTGTAAAATGTCTATTGATTTTGATATTTCGTATGCTGCATTATCTTTTAAAAACAATATTCAAGACTTCATCATTTCTATTCTAATTTCGAATTGAAAATCCTCGCCATGATATAGCTGAAAAATTGCTGAATTGGCGTTAAGCAACACTCACTCACTCACTCGCTCGAATTGAAATACTCCATTCTATCATTTTCCAATATTCCTATAACTTGGCCTTTGGATATATAGTGACTCATGCATTTCTCACATTTTTATGAGCAATTCACATTTTGCGAGCTATTTATAAAAGGTTTGAAATGTAATGTAACAAGGTTTGAAAAGGCCAGTATCTAAAAATAGCAGCTCTTTATACACTCCTTATGTACTTCAACATCGAAAGTTTATCGGATAATTTTCCGGTACTTTCTTGGTCTTCATCATCATTTTTTTTAAATAATGTGAGTGTTAGAATAAAACTAATGGAGACATGGTATCATTTGTGTCTCTTGTAATCTCGTGTCATTGTAGATATATCATTTCCGCATTTCCGACTTTGATTCTAAGTTATGCATTTTACATGAGTTATTTCCCTTTAAGGATCCTCTTTTATGGAAAGTTCAATGAAAATAACTTATTTTTTTCCCCATAACTTTTTCAAAGCTTTAATGTTGGAACAAGTTATGAATTTCTATTTGCTATAAAAGCATTCTCTGATATTTTACAAGGTTGAAATATCTACCAATTATGAAAATTGTTCTCAAATAAACTAGTTTTTTGTATGGAACAAAACTTACTCTCCACTCCTATTGAAATGATGTGAGTAAGATATCCACCCTCACATATAACTGAGTGAGCAGCAGCAGCATTAAAGAAATAATAAGATAATAATGATACCCGTGTCGTGCTAAAACGTTCAGAACTTCCACGACTTAATTTTTAATGAATTTTGCTGTATGTTATTCTTTGAAACACGATTATTTAAAGACATTTCATCGTTGTGAAGGCATACACGTGGTCTTATTTGTTTTTTTTATAAAGAGTAATGCAACGGGTTCCATCAGTAGATCGGGAACTGCTTGTCCTTCCGGAGTACACCCGCGCCTTCTCCGTGGAATTTTACATAGATATAGGTAAATATATCGTTTAAATGCCCTACTTCAGTTTGATCGGTCAGCCATTTGATCATAACATTATACAATCAAACCTGTATTAAGAGGTCACATTTGGGACAAAGAAAAATTGGTCTTCTAAGACAGGTAACTTCTTAATAGAGAATCAATTCATATGAAATTTTCTATGACAGGACAAGAAAAGGGTGACCTTTTAATACAGATGTCTGATCAATAGAGGTGACCTAATTGACAGGCTTGACTGTAAAACAGTAATGATGATACTAATATCCTCTATTACAAGCACAATCGCCTCGGACGCTATATTGTCACTGGGGTAAAGCTGATGACCGTAACTGCAATTACGGTCATCCCAAGATGGCGGACGTGGAATCAGGTAAGAATGTTTTTTGTCGATTAAATTGTTTCTATAGTGTATTTTAAATGACACATGCATTAGTACGATAGTAATCTATGAACTTTCCACAAGGAAATCACAAATTATGACTGAAAAATGTACATTAAAGAGAAAATCCGATTTTAAAAAATCGCTAAGATGACCGAAACTGATCATAATTGTTTTGAAAGATGACCGTAATCTCAGTTTTTAGTTACGGTCATCTTAGCGATTTTTTAAAATCGGATTTTCTCTTTCATATACATTTTTCAGTCGTAATTTGTGATTTCCTTGTGATAAGTTCATAGACTACTATCGTACCAATGCATGTGCCATTTAGAATACATTATAGAAACAATTTAATCGACAAAAGAGATTCCTACCCGATTCCACGTCCGCCATCTTGGGATGACCGTAATTGCAGTTACGGTCATCAGCTTTACCCCAGTGATTATGGAACAATTATTACATCGAATCTGACAATTCAGGTTTCGTAATATATAACTTCAAACCCTTAAATCAAACAAATGAATTAACATTTAAATCAGATATGTCTAAGTTATGTATGTTGTCCTAAAAATAAATTCATTCGTGAATGAATAGAGTTTAGGGTTATAATGTTTAATGCCATTTTCAACAGTATTTCAGTTATATCGTGGCGGTCAGTTTTATTGGTGGAGGAAACCGGAGTACGCGGAGAAAACCACCGACCTGTCGTAAGTCAGTGACAAACTGTATCACATAATGTTGTATCAAGTACACCTCGCCATGATGATAGGCACTGATAGGCAGAGGTAGTTGTAAAGCCAACTATCATACGACCACGACGGCCCCCGTGAATGAATAAAAGTTAAAACTGGTATGATAACAAAAAAAATGCATGTTACATTTGATTTTAGAATAACTAGAACACATATGAATATTGAATAATTTATGCAATTTAATATATTCATATAACATAACATTATGATATTAACACAGTTCTAAATGTATGTTTCAATGTTATATCAACAGAACAAATGAAAATGGCGCATTAAATTATAATCGTTGTTTACGAAAGGACGGACATGGCGGAGCAGACGACACACTTATAATTCCTTTTAGATGAAATAAATACCAGAATTTAGTGTAAGATATATCAGAGATATATAATTACATAAGTACATCCTTATTCGAAATTGTCATGACGAAAATCACAAGGACTAATAAGACAGTTGCTATTCTCGGAAAATTCTGGTTTTATCGACATACTATTTTAAGTTTTAAAGCTTGTATTACGTCAGTAGACATAATAGGATACATTTTACGGACACGTTTCAATTTTTATAGTTAGTGATAACGGATGTCATTAAAGTACCAATATTAACAATAAAGCATATATAGATATTGGTGTTGTAATATATATACAGTATACGTACATTGTCGGAAATATATATAATTTATTTGCACGAGCTTTAGAAACAGATAGAAAAGTTAGCCTTAGGCGAGTGCAAATTAATTTCATATTTAACGACAATGTACCTATATTATGTTTATCCTGCAATATCAAAAAATCCAAAACACCAGCCAAATTGTCTGAAAATAATTGAAACAAGTGTCGTTCTAATCGTTTTCAATGGTGTCAGCTGTCAGCACTTATACTGTTACCGTTTCTTTCTGTCGCTCTACATGAATCAGGTACCAGAAATGCTTTATTAAGTCCTTTATTAGTACTCAAAATCACACAATTGCAGGATAAATGTACTTATGTTCTTTGTGATATTAAATTTAACAATAAGCTGAACAGGAACTTTTTAAATGAGATGATGATAACAAACCATAAAATAATGTTGATCACAGCTTTTTACATACAGAAGTAAGGAACTCGAAACTTGGAATCATTGATTTTAATTCAAATACGTATGATGATTTCTTTAAATGAATATATAATTGTACTACTGAAATCCTTAATAGTAACACATCCATACAAGCTTATAAATGACTACAATAGAGAATAACAGGACTTTCGCTTCTTTCCTCAGTTTGTTTTACATTCTCTGAATTTTCCGAATGGTTTTCCGAATGCACAGAACTGCGGAAAGACTGATGTACATCAATCTGTGATTGTGTATTTGTCTCTGTAGATTGTCTCCCTTCCAAATTGGAAATCGTATATGTAGATTGTCTCCCTTCCAAATTGGAAATCGAATCTGTAGATTGTCTCCCTTCCAAATGTGAAATCGTATCCGTAGATTGTCTCCCTTTTAAATGGGATATAGACGTGGAGGATTGTCTCCCTTGAAAAGGGTTAGTCGTCTTTTCTGAATCAACATTATTACGTATTTCATAAGAATTTTCTGTTCGTGGTGATGAATTTAATGAATGATGAAAGTCTTGTAAATCCTCTATTATGTCATCTAAATCATGTGAATCATCAATATGCGGAATATAACCATTTTCAGTAAAAGTATTTGGTCGAGGATCTCTATGATATCTTCCACTGCCAGAAAGAGGACTGCCTCTTTCTGGTGCAGACATGCGCTTTAATGATTTATGTACACCGGATATCCACAGACGTCCACTTGATTTTGATATTCGACTCTTTCCGATTAAAACGTCATTTTTATGTTCGATACCAATAATATTGTTGTTTTCCGTTATGTCTGATGTGGACTTTGACTTCCGGTCAAGAGGAACATTTCCATTTTGAGCTGTGATTTTTGTAGTAAACAATTTGACAGTTCGTGCACTTAGAGGCGCCTGAGCAAAATACAAAAAATATATATCAATTAAGGAAATTTTATTCATTTTCAATATATAAAGTTGAAATACAAAAATAAGTTATTACTAATAGCAGTGAATCCAACAAAATAAAACAATACACATACATTGAAATGGCATTCATGTCTTGATTTCGAAAAAACAGCATATGCGTTATCGTAGAACATAATTGACAAGGCTGTCCTATTACGGTCTGTACGTTCTGAGTTATTTGTTGTGATGTCCGATATGATTTCCGTATAAAAACGATGTTCAGTTCTTCTTTACCTCTAGTTGTTTGTAGGAGGGCTTATGTCTTATTTACGTCATTTGTGTTTGTTTGCGCAAAGTGATGGCCTGTGCTTTTGTTTTATTTTCTTCATCGTGTGTACCCTATTTGTTTTATTGCCCCTTCGGTATTCTTTAACATTTATTGTGATAAAGCATGGCACAGTGTGTTTAACAGTAGGCCCTTTTTCCTTTTATTTTCTACTAGTTCAGTGTCGTCAGTCATTCTGCTAAGACACTATATAAATAGGCTAGTTACAAAGCAAAATTATGCAAATGCTTAATCTTTGCATGCGATTATCATTTTTTTTTAACAAATTAATTTGATCCGTGTTTCCGATGGTACAATTTCATAAATCTTTCGTCTCGTTTCTATGCATAGACTTTGTATATCATTACCTCATGGATGTGGTCATGACTGTGGGAGCTCTTGTTATCACATCTTTTATTATTTCATTTCGTTTTTATTTATATTTGATTGGTGTTGTTATGGCTATCAAGATATGCTTTTTTTTGCGTTTTTTTTTTGGGTACTTTAGCCTATAATATACATTTGACCATGATCTTTTAAAAGGGTCAAACATACAAGAAGATGGCTCACAGAGATCGCCCACATACAGCTAACATAAACGCGTTGGCTGGTAATAAAGTGAACAAAAAAAAAAATACCACACTGTAGAAAGAAATATATGACCGCTCACTTTACTGTCTTGGAACGGGCAATTCAATAAAACAAGTGGCGGGGTTAAACTAGCTTTATGGGCTGACAGAGGCATCATTGGTTTGTGTACCTGTTTTTATGTGTTCGAGTATGCATACCATTGATACATAAATTTTAAGACAATGCACTATAAATGATGTTTCAGTCTATCAATAGCTGTTGTACCGTACCTGATGTTTCAGTCTATGAATAGCTGTTGTACCGTACCTGATGTTTCAGTCTATAAATAACTTGCATTGTACCTGATGTTTCAGTCTATAAATAGCTGTTGCAACGTACCTGATGTTTCAGCCTGGTGCCATTCAGTTTGTGTCTTTGGTGATATCTAATTATAGAATCTAGGTATGGGTAGGGCTGACTATCCATATAATACAAATTATCCTCAAAATTGATCCTGTGGTGTTCCACATAGTTCTGAGACCTGAAAACAGAGTAAAGAAAAAGATTAGATAAGTATTATTAACAATTCAGTATAATGTTGGTCCTGTGGTGTTCCACAAAGTTCTGAGACCTGCAAGCAGAGTAAAGAAAAAGATTAGATAAGTATTATTAACAATTCAGTATAATGTTGGTCCTGTGGTGTTCCACAAAGTTCTGAGACCTGCAAGCAGAGTAAAGAAAAAAGGCTTTGATAAGCATTATTAGCAATTCAGTATAATGTGGGTCACGTGGTGTTCCGCATAGGAATGAGGCCTGCAAACAGAGCAATGTAAAATAGGTTAAACAAGTAGCATTAACAATTCAGAATAGTATGCTATGTTTGCCGTTAAACACCAATAAATCAATCTATGATTTTCGCGTAAAATAAACGATGTTCGGTTCGTCTTTGCCTCTAGTTTTTTTCGAAGGAGGGCTCATGACTTGTTATTGTTTTGTTGTTTGTTTGCATGTAGTGGTGTCCGGCACGACTTGGTCTATATGAGTAACATGGCGGGTGTCTTATAAGAGACAAAGACTGCTTAACCTTCGCGAGCACCTCTTGTATTGTTATGGCGTTCGTGATGTTCGTTTTTTTCAGTATTCTGTGTTGTGTTGTGTGCGTGTTTGTTTTCTTATTTTACTTTTTTGTTTTTGTCCTGTGTGCAAATTGTTGTCAGTATCTCTGGATTGTCTATTCTTGATTGCCTCTTAAGTTTATTTATGTACCTTAATTTCGTGTCGGAGCATCTATATGAATGTGATCGTTATCATTGCATAATAACCAATTATACACAGCCAAACGTCATGTGTCTTTCATGTCATTGACGAAAACTTAGTTTAACATTATTGACTTATTTGACCTTGTCCCATATTTCCTATTTGGGGCAGATATGACCAGTTTATTGTAAATGTTATTTCCTTTCAAGTATATTAACATTTTATATATGCTATAAAACTTCAAACGAATGTTTTTTATTATTATTTTGTAATAGTGAACATGATATATCAAATTCAAACAGGTAATAGAACAAAGAGAACAAATTGATACCTTGCATGATCAAGATAGTACATAAGCTAATTCTTCCTGAATAGCCGTATATACAAGTGTATTGTTGTGTACCTCTCTAATACACATCGAGGAATACCCTAAGATGTGCATCACATTATATGATTTTCACATGACAAACTATGTATAATCCATACGTAAGACAAATTCTCTTTAATAATTTTTACTATTCTCCTCTCTCAGGTATAGGTGTTACCTGTCCTGTTTAAGCACTTCCGTTTTCTTGCTCACAGAAACTTTAAAATTAGTTCGTTTTTCCAATCTTTTGGATTTGAGTGATGAAGATTACCCCAGGAACACGTCGTGCGAACTAAATTAGATATCTACGTTTGTATTATTATAAGTTGGTTGAAGATTGTACTTATAGTTGATAGTTCCACGGATATCACAGGCTAGACAATATATAACACCAATGAATTGCATCCACCTTCATTACTTTGTTATATATCAACCATTCAATCCCAGAGTTGGCTTTATGGTTTATGATGTTTAACGCTACTTTCAACAATTTTCAGTTTTATCGTGGAGGTCAGTTTTATTGGTGGAGGTCAGTTTTATGTGTGGAGGTCAGTTTTATTGGTGGAGGAAAGCGGAATACCCCGAGAAAACCACCGACCTGTCGCAAGTCACTAACAAACTTTATCACATAATATTGTATCGAGTACATCTCGCCATTGATATGCATGTACCATTGTGTGTTCAATGTAACATTAAATAATTAAAATATATCAAGAATTATAAAAATAATATATCAATATATTACTTAAACATTACTCATCATATCAAACATAACGTGGACACGCCCTTGCCGTTTTTATACATAAATGTGATTTCTCTCACATTTTGCTTTTGAATATAATTTTATTTCATATTTTAAGCTTATTTATTAAATGAAAAGAAGGTGTTATATGATTGACAGATCATTTAAATGTATTATAAAGTTGACTTGCTTCAAGCATTAGCATCACTGGGTGGATACTTCTGCTTGGTGGACTATAAGACCCCGGGGGATATCATCCACCCAGTAGCCAGTTCTTCGGCATTGACATCATTCATTAGTCATCAGATTATTCATATTTGAAATTTACAGTTCCTATATAAAAATACTTTATTAAATCTACGGTCAATTTCACTCAAGCATAGGCAACTTTGGCTGATTATGGTTATCAAATGTAAGCCTTTTTGTTAAATTTACGGTCAATTTCCCTCAAGAATAGGCAACTTTGTCTGATTTTGGTTTTCAAGTGTAAGCCTTTTGGTTAAATCTACGGTCAATTTCCCTCAAGTATAGGCAACTTTGGCTAATTTTGGTTATCAAGTGTAAGTCTTTTGGTTAAATATACGGTCAATTTCCCTCAAGTATAGGCAACTTTGGCCGATTTTGGTTTTCAAGTGTAAGCCTTTTGGTTAAATCTACGGTCAATTTCCCTCAAGTATTGGCAACTTTGGCTAATTTTGGTTATCAAGTGTAAGTCTTTTGGTTAAATCTACGGTCAATTTCCCTCAAGTATAGGCAACTTTGGCTAATTTTGGTTATCAAGTGTAAGTCTTTTGGTTAAATCTACGGTCAATTTCCCTCAAGTATAGGCAACTTTGGCTGATTTTGGTTATCAAGTGTAAGCCTTTTGGTTAAATCTACGGTCAATTTCCCTCAAGCATAGGCAACGTTGGCTGATTTTGGTTATCAAGTGTAAGCCTTTTGGTTAATTCTACGGTCAATTTCCCTCAAGTATAGGCAACTTTGGCTGATTTTGGTTATCAAGTGTAAGCCTTTTGGTTAAATCTACGGTCAATTTCCCTCAAGTATAGGCAACTTTGGCAGATTTTGGTTATCAAGTGTAAGTCTTTTGGTTAAATCTACGATCAAATTCCCTCAAGTATAGGTAACTTTGGCTGATTTTGGTTTTCAAGTGTAAGCCTTTTGGTTAGATCTACGGTCAGTTTCCCTCAAGTATATATAGGCAACTTTGGCTGATTTTGGTTATCAAGTGTAAGTCTTTTGGTTAAATCTACGGTCAATTTCCCTCAAGCATAGGCAACTTTGGCTGATTTTGGTTATCAAGTGTAAGTCTTTTGGTTAAATCTACGATCAATTTCCCTCAAGCATAGGCAACTTTGGCTGATTTTGGTTATCAAGTGTAAGCCTTTTGGTTAAATCTACGGTCAATTTCCCTCAAGTATAGGCAACTTTGGCTAATTTTGGTTATCAAGTGTAAGTCTTTTGGTTAAATCTACGGTCAATTTCACTCAAGCATAGGCAACTTTGGCTGATTTTGGTTATCAAGTGTAAGTCTTTTGGTTAAATCTACGGTCAATTTCCCTCAAGCATAGGCAAC
This sequence comes from Bathymodiolus brooksi, assembly GCA_963680875.1. Lineage (NCBI taxonomy): Eukaryota > Metazoa > Mollusca > Bivalvia > Mytilida > Modiolidae > Bathymodiolus > Bathymodiolus brooksi. The sequence goes on along the minus strand of OY804585.1, from coordinate 69,863,996 downwards.
TTTGGCTGATTTTGGTTATCAAGTGTAAGTCTTTTGGTTAAATCTACGATCAATTTCCCTCAAGCATAGGCAACTTTGGCTGATTTTGGTTATCAAGTGTAAGCCTTTTGGTTAAATCTACGGTCAATTTCCCTCAAGTATAGGCAACTTTGGCTAATTTTGGTTATCAAGTGTAAGTCTTTTGGTTAAATCTACGGTCAATTTCACTCAAGCATAGGCAACTTTGGCTGATTTTGGTTATCAAGTGTAAGCCTTTTGGTTAAATCTACGGTCAATTTCCCTCAAGCATAGGCAACGTTGGCTGATTTTGGTTATCAAGTGTAAGACTTTTGGTTAAATCTACGGTCAATTTCCCTCAAGCATAGGCAACTTTGGCTGATTTTGGTTATCAAGTGTAAGTCTTTTGGTTAAATCTACGGTCAATTTCCCTCAAGTATAGGCAACTTTGGCCGATTTTTGTTTTCAAGTGTAAGCCTTTTGGTTAAATCTACGATCAATTTCCCTCAAGTATAGGCAACTTTGGCTAATTTTGGTTATCAAGTGTAAGTCTTTTGGTTAAATCTACGGTCAATTTCCCTCAAGTATAGGCAACTTTGGCTAATTTTGGTTATCAAGTGTAAGTCTTTTGGTTAAATCTACGGTCAATTTCCCTCAAGCATAGGCAACTTTGGCTGATTTTGGTTATCAAGTGTAAGCCTTTTGGTTAAATCTACGGTCAATTTCCCTCAAGTATAGGCAACTTTGGTTAATTTTGGTTATCAAGTGTAAGTCTTTTGGTTAAATCTACGGTCAATTTCCCTCAAGCATAGGCAACTTTGGCTGATTTTGGTTATCAAGTGTAAGCCTTTTGGCTAAATCTACGGTCAATTTCCCTCAAGTATAGGCAACTTTGGCTAATTTTGGTTATCAAGTGTAAGCCTTTTGGTTAAATCTACGGTCAATTTCCCTCAAGTATAGGCAACTTTGGCTGATTTTGGTTATCAAGTGTAAGTCTTTTGGTTAAATCTACGGTCAATTTCCCTCAAGTATAGGCAACTTTGGCTAATTTTGGTTATCAAGTGTAAGTCTTTTGGTTAAATCTACGGTCAATTTCCCTCAAGTATAGGCAACTTTGGCTGATTTTGGTTATCAAGTGTAAGTCTTTTGGTTAAATCTACGGTCAATTTCCCTCAAGTATAGGCAACTTTGGCTGATTTTGGTTATCAAGTGTAAGTCTTTTGGTTAAATCTACGGTAAATTTCCCTCAAGTATAGGCAACTTTGGCTGATTTTGGTTATCAAGTGTAAGCCTTTTGGTTAAATCTACGATCAATTTCCCTCAAGTATAGGCAACTTTGGCTGATTTTGGTTTTCAAGTGTAAGCCTTTTGGTTAAATCTACGATCAATTTCCCTCAAGTATAGGCAACTTTGGCTAATTTTGGTTATCAAGTGTAAGTCTTTTGGTTAAATCTACGGTCAATTTCCCTCAAGTATAGGCAACTTTGGCTAATTTTGATTATCAAGTGTAAGTCTTTTGGTTAAATCTACGGTCAATTTCCCTCAAGTATAGGCAACTATGGCTAATTTTGATTATCAAGTGTAAGCCTTTTGGTTAAATTTACGATCAATTTCCTTCAAGCATAGGCAACATTGGCTAATTTTGGTTATCAAGTGTAAGTCTTTTGGTTAAATCTACGGTCAATTTCCCTCAAACATAGGCAACTTTGGCTAATTTTGGTTATCAAGTGTAAGTCTTTTGGTTAAATCTACGGTCAATTTCCCTCAAGTATAGGCAACTTTGGCTGATTTTGGTTATCAAGTGTAAGCCTTTTGGTTAAATCTACGGTCAATTTCCCTCAACTATCGGCAACTTTGGCTGATTTTGGTTATCAAGTGTAAGTCTTTTGGTTAAATCTACGGTCAATTTCCCTCAAGTATAGGCAACTTTGGCTGATTTTGGTTATCAAGTGTAAGTCTTTTGGTTAAATCTACGGTCAATTTCCCTCAAGTATAGGCAACTTTGGCTGATTTTGGTTATCAAGTGTAAGACTTTTGGTTAAATCTACGGTCAATTTCCCTCAAGTATAGGCAACTTTGGCTGATTTTGGTTATCAAGTGTAAGCCTTTTGGTTAAATCTACGGTCAATTTCCCTCAAGTATAGGCAACTTTGGCTGATTTTGGTTTTCAAGTGTAAGCCTTTTGGTTAAATCTACGATCAATTTCCCTCAAGTATAGGCAACTTTGGCTAATTTTGGTTATCAAGTGTAAGTCTTTTGGTTAAATCTACGGTCAATTTCCCTGAAGTATAGACAACTTTGGCTAATTTTGGTTATCAAGTGTAAGTCTTTTGGTTAAATCTACGGTCAATTTCCCTCAAGTATAGGCAACTTTGGCAGATTTTGGTTATCAAGTGTAAGCCTTTTGGTTAAATCTACGATCAAATTCCCTCAAGTATAGACAACTTTGGCTGATTTTGGTTTTCAAGTGTAAGCCTTTTGGTTAAATCTACGGTCAATTTCCCTCAAGTATAGGCAACTTTGGCTGATTTTGGTTATCAAGTGTAAGCCTTTTGGTTAAATCTACGGTCAATTTCCCTCAACTATTGGCAACTTTGGCTGATTTTGGTTATCAAGTGTAAGTCTTTTGGTTAAATCTACGGTCAATTTCCCTCAAGTATAGGCAACTTTGGCTGATTTTGATTATCAAGTGTAAGTCTTTTGGTTAAATCTACGGTCAATTTCCCTCAAGTATAGGCAACTTTGGCTGATTTTGGTTATCAAGTGTAAGCCTGTTGGTTAAATCTACGGTCAATTTCCCTCAAGTATAGGCAACTTTGGCTGATTTTGGTTATCAAGTGTAAGCCTTTTGGTTAATTCTACGGTCAATTTCCCTCAAGTATAGGCAACTTTGGCTGATTTTGGTTATCAAGTGTAAGCCTTTTGGTTAAATCTACGGTCAATTTCCCTCAAGTATAGGCAACTTTGGCTGATTTTGGTTTTCAAGTGTAAGCCTTTTGGTTAAATCTACGGTCAATTTCCCTCAAGTATAGGCAACTTTGGCTAATTTTGGTTATCAAGTGTAAGTCTTTTGGTTAAATCTACGGTCAATTTCCCTCAAGTATAGGCAACTTTGGCCGATTTTGGTTTTCAAGTGTAAGCCTTTTGGTTAAATCTACGGTCAATTTCCCTCAAGTATTGGCAACTTTGGCTAATTTTGGTTATCAAGTGTAAGTCTTTTGGTTAAATCTACGGTCAATTTCCCTCAAGTATAGGCAACTTTGGCTAATTTTGGTTATCAAGTGTAAGTCTTTTGGTTAAATCTACGGTCAATTTCCCTCAAGTATAGGCAACTTTGGCTGATTTTGGTTATCAAGTGTAAGCCTTTTGGTTAAATCTACGGTCAATTTCCCTCAAGCATAGGCAACGTTGGCTGATTTTGGTTATCAAGTGTAAGCCTTTTGGTTAATTCTACGGTCAATTTCCCTCAAGTATAGGCAACTTTGGCTGATTTTGGTTATCAAGTGTAAGCCTTTTGGTTAAATCTACGGTCAATTTCCCTCAAGTATAGGCAACTTTGGCAGATTTTGGTTATCAAGTGTAAGCCTTTTGGTTAAATCTACGATCAAATTCCCTCAAGTATAGGTAACTTTGGCTGATTTTGGTTTTCAAGTGTAAGCCTTTTGGTTAAATCTACGGTCAGTTTCCCTCAAGTATATATAGGCAACTTTGGCTGATTTTGGTTATCAAGTGTAAGTCTTTTGGTTAAATCTACGGTCAATTTCCCTCAAGCATAGGCAACTTTGGCTGATTTTGGTTATCAAGTGTAAGTCTTTTGGTTAAATCTACGATCAATTTCCCTCAAGCATAGGCAACTTTGGCTGATTTTGGTTATCAAGTGTAAGCCTTTTGGTTAAATCTACGGTCAATTTCCCTCAAGTATAGGCAACTTTGGCTAATTTTGGTTATCAAGTGTAAGTCTTTTGGTTAAATCTACGGTCAATTTCACTCAAGCATAGGCAACTTTGGCTGATTTTGGTTATCAAGTGTAAGTCTTTTGGTTAAATCTACGGTCAATTTCCCTCAAGCATAGGCAACTTTGGCTGATTTTGGTTATCAAGTGTAAGTCTTTTGGTTAAATCTACGATCAATTTCCCTCAAGCATAGGCAACTTTGGCTGATTTTGGTTATCAAGTGTAAGCCTTTTGGTTAAATCTACGGTCAATTTCCCTCAAGTATAGGCAACTTTGGCTAATTTTGGTTATCAAGTGTAAGTCTTTTGGTTAAATCTACGGTCAATTTCACTCAAGCATAGGCAACTTTGGCTGATTTTGGTTATCAAGTGTAAGCCTTTTGGTTAAATCTACGGTCAATTTCCCTCAAGCATAGGCAACGTTGGCTGATTTTGGTTATCAAGTGTAAGACTTTTGGTTAAATCTACGGTCAATTTCCCTCAAGCATAGGCAACTTTGGCTGATTTTGGTTATCAAGTGTAAGTCTTTTGGTTAAATCTACGGTCAATTTCCCTCAAGTATAGGCAACTTTGGCCGATTTTTGTTTTCAAGTGTAAGCCTTTTGGTTAAATCTACGATCAATTTCCCTCAAGTATAGGCAACTTTGGCTAATTTTGGTTATCAAGTGTAAGTCTTTTGGTTAAATCTACGGTCAATTTCCCTCAAGTATAGGCAACTTTGGCTAATTTTGGTTATCAAGTGTAAGTCTTTTGGTTAAATCTACGGTCAATTTCCCTCAAGCATAGGCAACTTTGGCTGATTTTGGTTATCAAGTGTAAGCCTTTTGGTTAAATCTACGGTCAATTTCCCTCAAGTATAGGCAACTTTGGTTAATTTTGGTTATCAAGTGTAAGTCTTTTGGTTAAATCTACGGTCAATTTCCCTCAAGCATAGGCAACTTTGGCTGATTTTGGTTATCAAGTGTAAGCCTTTTGGCTAAATCTACGGTCAATTTCCCTCAAGCATAGGCAACGTTGGCTGATTTTGGTTATCAAGTGTAAGCCTTTTGGTTGAATCTACGGTCAATTTCCCTCAAGCATAGGCAATTTTGGCTGATTTTGGTTATCAAGTGTAAGTCTTTTGGTTAAATCTACGGTCAATTTCCCTCAAGTATAGGCAACTTTGGCTAATTTTGGTTTTCAAGTGTAAGCCTTTTGGTTAAATCTACAATCAATTTCCCTCAAGTATAGGCAACTTTGGCTAATTTTGGTTATCAAGTGTAAGCCTTTTGGTTAAATCTACGGTCAATTTCCCTCAAGTATAGGCAACTTTGGCTGATTTTGGTTATCAAGTGTAAGTCTTTTGGTTAAATCTACGGTCAATTTCCCTCAAGCATAGGCAACTTTGGCTAATTTTGGTTATCAAGTGTAAGTCTTTTGGTTAAATCTACGGTCAATTTCCCTCAAGTATAGGCAACTTTGGCTGATTTTGGTTATCAAGTGTAAGTCTTTTGGTTAAATCTACGGTCAATTTCCCTCAAGTATAGGCAACTTTGGCTGATTTTGGTTATCAAGTGTAAGTCTTTTGGTTAAATCTACGGTAAATTTCCCTCAAGTATAGGCAACTTTGGCTGATTTTGGTTATCAAGTGTAAGCCTTTTGGTTAAATCTACGATCAATTTCCCTCAAGTATAGGCAACTTTGGCTGATTTTGGTTTTCAAGTGTAAGCCTTTTGGTTAAATCTACGATCAATTTCCCTCAAGTATAGGCAACTTTGGCTAATTTTGGTTATCAAGTGTAAGTCTTTTGGTTAAATCTACGGTCAATTTCCCTCAAGTATAGGCAACTTTGGCTAATTTTGATTATCAAGTGTAAGTCATTTGGTTAAATCTACGGTCAATTTCCCTCAAGTATAGGCAACTATGGCTAATTTTGATTATCAAGTGTAAGCCTTTTGGTTAAATTTACGATCAATTTCCTTCAAGCATAGGCAACATTGGCTAATTTTGGTTATCAAGTGTAAGTCTTTTGGTTAAATCTACGGTCAATTTCCCTCAAACATAGGCAACTTTGGCTAATTTTGGTTATCAAGTGTAAGTCTTTTGGTTAAATCTACGGTCAATTTCCCTCAAGTATAGGCAACTTTGGCTGATTTTGGTTATCAAGTGTAAGCCTTTTGGTTAAATCTACGGTCAATTTCCCTCAACTATCGGCAACTTTGGCTGATTTTGGTTATCAAGTGTAAGTCTTTTGGTTAAATCTACGGTCAATTTCCCTCAAGTATAGGCAACTTTGGCTGATTTTGGTTATCAAGTGTAAGTCTTTTGGTTAAATCTACGGTCAATTTCCCTCAAGTATAGGCAACTTTGGCTGATTTTGGTTATCAAGTGTAAGACTTTTGGTTAAATCTACGGTCAATTTCCCTCAAGTATAGGCAACTTTGGCTGATTTTGGTTATCAAGTGTAAGCCTTTTGGTTAAATCTACGGTCAATTTCCCTCAAGTATAGGCAACTTTGGCTGATTTTGGTTTTCAAGTGTAAGCCTTTTGGTTAAATCTACGATCAATTTCCCTCAAGTATAGGCAACTTTGGCTAATTTTGGTTATCAAGTGTAAGTCTTTTGGTTAAATCTACGGTCAACTTCCCTGAAGTATAGACAACTTTGGCTAATTTTGGTTATCAAGTGTAAGTCTTTTGGTTAAATCTACGGTCAATTTCCCTCAAGTATAGGCAACTTTGGCAGATTTTGGTTATCAAGTGTAAGCCTTTTGGTTAAATCTACGATCAAATTCCCTCAAGTATAGACAACTTTGGCTGATTTTGGTTTTCAAGTGTAAGCCTTTTGGTTAAATCTACGGTCAATTTCCCTCAAGTATAGGCAACTTTGGCTGATTTTGGTTATCAAGTGTAAGCCTTTTGGTTAAATCTACGGTCAATTTCCCTCAACTATTGGCAACTTTGGCTGATTTTGGTTATCAAGTGTAAGTCTTTTGGTTAAATCTACGGTCAATTTCCCTCAAGTATAGGCAACTTTGGCTGATTTTGATTATCAAGTGTAAGTCTTTTGGTTAAATCTACGGTCAATTTCCCTCAAGTATAGGCAACTTTGGCTGATTTTGGTTATCAAGTGTAAGCCTGTTGGTTAAATCTACGGTCAATTTCCCTCAAGTATAGGCAACTTTGGCTGATTTTGGTTATCAAGTGTAAGCCTTTTGGTTAAATCTACGATCAATTTCCCTCAAGTATAGGCAACTTTGGCTGATTTTGGTTTTCAAGTGTAAGCCTTTTGGTTAAATCTACGGTCAATTTCCCTCAACTATCGGCAACTTTGGCTGATTTTGGTTATCAAGTGTAAGTCTTTTGGTTAAATCTACGGTCAATTTCCCTCAAGTATAGGCAACTTTGGCTGATTTTGGCTATCAAGTGTAAGACTTTTGGTTAAATCTACGGTCAATTTCCCTCAAGTATAGGCAACTTTGGCTGATTTTGGTTATCAAGTTTAGGTCCTTTGGTTTACTTGCTCAGAAAAACTTTAAATTATTTAGCTTTCTGACCTTTAGACTTTGAACGTACCCCATAAAGGTTATTTCAGAAACGCATCGTGTGCACTAAATTAGATATTTACTTCTTTATCATCTTATCTATGTGAACAGTTAGAGTAATGGTGTTTAGCACCACTTTCAACAATATTTCAGTTTTTTACATTTTAATTATATGAAGAAAACAATTAACATCAGAGCAAGAATGAAGATTGCAGAGGCTATTATTTGATTGGTTGGTTGGGTTAACGCCACTTTCAACAATATTTCAGTTTTTTACATTTTAATTATATGAAGAAAACAATTAACGTCAGAGCAAGAATGAAGATTGCAGAGGCTATTATTTGATTGGTTGGTTGGGTTAACGCCACTTTCAACAATATTTCAGCTATATCATGGCGGTCAGTTTTATTGGTGGAGAAAACCGGAGTATACCCCGGAGAAAACCATGTGAAAAGTGTCTAAATCGAAGATTCACTTATTTACATATATTACCCCACTTTTTTTCGTCAAGGACACATCAATTTCATATTATATAAGAATGGGTTCATAAAGTCCGCCATCTTTAAATCATTTCTTTTTTAGATTTCTAAGTATATTGGAAATATGTCAACTTCCTGGTATACTTTTAAACTTAACAATAACGATTCACAGGGAAAACACAATAAATAACCCATAGAATATTTCCTCGCTTTGCTTCACTAATATTCAAATTCAAAATTTCATATTGACCATTTTTGCCTTGACTATCTAGTCATTGTAAATCTGAAACCAATTTAATACTATCCTTGCTAATACATTTTTAGCTAGGAAATACCTGCTGGTGGGTCTAATTTGTAGTTTTCTTTGTTTTCGATAGTAAGATCAAAACACAAAAAATGAGACACATAAAATATCGAGTAAATCATATTTTTCCATGTGTTGCATTAACATAAGGGGCCGTCGTAGGCGTGATCGTATTGTAGTTGGATTTACAACTATGTATACAATCAGATTCTATCACCACTAAAGTTGTGAGCTGAAATCCCGCTCAATACAACATTATGTGATAAAGTTTGTCAGTGACTTGCGGCAGGTCGGTGGTTTTCTCCGGGTACTCCGGTTTATTCCATCAATAAAACTGATCACGATATAACTGAAATATTGTTAAAAGCACCATAGCCCTTTGTTGATATCGAATACTAATACTTTGACCTCTGTTTTTTCGTTTCAGAATCATAGCCATGCTGCATTATATTGTATGAGTTGCTTTATTGCTTAAGTCTTTTGGTTAAATCTACGATCAATTTCCCTCAAGTATAGGCAACTTTGGTTGATTTTGGTTATCAAGTGTAAGCCTTTTGGTTAAATCTACGGTCAATTTCCCTCAACTATCGGCAACTTTGGCTGACTTTGATTATCAAGTGTAAGTCTTTTGGTTAAATCTACGGTCAATTTCCCTCAACTATCGGCAACTTTGGCTGACTTTGGTTATCAAGTGTAAGCCTTTTGGTTAAATCTACGGTCAATTTCCCTCAAGTATAGGCAACTTTGGCCGATTTTGGTTATCAAGTGTAAGCCTTTTGGTTAAATCTACGGTCAATTTCCCTCAACTATCGGCAACTTTTGCTGACTTTGGTTATCAAGTGTAAGTCTTTTGGTTAAATCTTACGGTCAATTTCCCTCAAGTATAGGCAACTTTGGCTGATTTTGGTTATCAAGTGTAAGCCTTTTGGTTAAATCTACGGTCAATTTCCCTCAAGTATAGGCAACTTTGGCTGACTTTGGTTATCAAGTGTAAGCCTTTTGGTTAAATCTACGGTCAATTTCCCTCAAGTATAGACAACTTTGGCTGATTTTGGTTATCAAGTGTAAGCCTTTTGGTTAAATCTACGGTCAATTTCCCTCAAGTATAGACAACTTTGGCTGATTTTGGTTTCCAAGTGTAAGCCTTTTGGTTAAATCTACGGTCAATTTCCCTCAAGTATAGACAACTTTGGCTGATTTTGGTTATCAAGTGTAAGCCTTTTGGTTAAATCTACGGTCAATTTCCCTCAGGTATAGACAACTTTGGCTGATTTTGGTTATCAAGTGTAAGTCTTTTGGTTAAATCTACGGTCAATTTCCCTCAAATATAGGCAACTTTGGCTGATATTGGTTATCAAGTGTAAGCCTTTTGGTTAAATCTACGGTCAATTTCCCTCAAGTATAGGCAACTTTGGCTGATTATGGTTATCAAGTGTAAGCCTTTTGGTTAAATCTACGGTCAATTTCCCTCAAGTATAGGCAACTTTGGCTGATATTGGTTATCAAGTGTAAGCCTTTTGGTTAAATCTACGGTCAATTTCCCTCAAGTATAGGCAACTTTGGCTGACTTTGGTTATCAAGTGTAAGCCTTTTGGTTAAATCTACGGTCAATTTCCCTCAAGTATAGGCAACTTTGGCTGATTTTGGTTATCAAGTGTAAGCCTTTTGGTTAAATCTACGGTCAATTTCCCTCAAGTATAGACAACTTTGGCTGATTTTGGTTTCCAAGTGTAAGCCTTTTGGTTAAATCTACGGTCAATTTCCCTCAAGTATAGACAACTTTGGCTGATTTTGGTTATCAAGTGTAAGCCTTTTGGTTAAATCTACGGTCAATTTCCCTCAAGTATAGACAACTTTGGCTGATTTTGGTTATCAAGTGTAAGTCTTTTGGTTAAATCTACGGTCAATTTCCCTCAAATATAGGCAACTTTGGCTGATATTGGTTATCAAGTGTAAGCCTTTTGGTTAAATCTACGGTCAATTTCCCTCAAGTATAGGCAACTTTGGCTGATTATGGTTATCAAGTGTAAGCCTTTTGGTTAAATCTACGGTCAATTTCCCTCAAGTATAGGCAACTTTGGCTGATATTGGTTATCAAGTGTAAGCCTTTTGGTTAAATCTACGGTCAATTTCCCTCAACTATAGGCAACTTTGGCTGATTTTGGTTATCAAGTGTAAGACTTTTGGTTAAATCTACGGTCAATTTCCCTCAAGTATAGGCAACTTTGGCTGATATTGGTTATCAAGTGTAAGCCTTTTGGTTAAATCTACGGTCAATTTCCCTCAACTATAGGCAACTTTGGCTGATTTTGGTTATCAAGTGTAAGACTTTTGGTTAAATCTACGGTCAATTTCCCTCAAGTATAGGCAACTTTGGCTGATATTGGTTATCAAGTGTAAGCCTTTTGGTTAAATCTACGGTCAATTTCCCTCAACTATAGGCAACTTTGGCTGATTTTGGTTATCAAGTGTAAGCCTTTTGGTTAAATCTACGGTCAATTTCCCTCAACTATAGGCAACTTTGGCTGATTTTGGTTATCAAGTGTAAGACTTTTGGTTAAATCTACGGTCAATTTCCCTCAAGTATAGGCAACTTTGGCTGATATTGGTTATCAAGTGTAAGCCTTTTGGTTAAATCTACGGTCAATTTCCCTCAACTATAGGCAACTTTGGCTGATTTTGGTTATCAAGTGTAAGACTTTTGGTTAAATCTACGGTCAATTTCCCTCAAGTATAGGCAACTTTGGCTGATATTGGTTATCAAGTGTAAGCCTTTTGGTTAAATCTACGGTCAATTTCCCTCAACTATAGGCAACTTTGGCTGATTATGGTTATCAAGTGTAAGCCTTTTGGTTAAATCTACGGTCAATTTCCCTCAACTATCGGCAACTTTGGCTGATTTTGGTTATCAAGTGTAAGACTTTTGGTTAAATCTACGGTCAATTTCCCTCAACTATCGGCAACTTTGGCTGATTTTGGTTATCAAGTGTAAGACTTTTGGTTAAATCTACGGTCAATTTCCCTCAACTATCGGCAACTTTGGCTGATTTTGGTTATCAAGTGTAAGCCTTTTGGTTAAATCTACGGTCAATTTCCCTCAACTATCGGCAACTTTGGCTGATTTTGGTTATCAAGTGTAAGACTTTTGGTTAAATCTACGGTCAATTTCCCTCAACTATCGGCAACTTTGGCTGATTTTGGTTATCAAGTTTAGGTCCTTTGGTTTACTTGCTCAGAAAAACTTTAAATTATTTAGCTTTCTGACCTTTAGACTTTGAACGTACCCCATAAAGGTTACTTCAGAAACGCATCGTGTGCACTAAATTAGATATTTACTTCTTTATCATCTTATCTATGTGAACAGTTGGAGTAATGGTGTTTAACACCACTTTCAACAATATTTCAGTTTTTTACATTTTAATTATATGAAGAAAACAATTAACATCAGAGCAAAAATGAAGATTGCAGAGGCTATTATTTGATTAGTTGGTTGGTTTAACGCCACTTTCAACAATATTTCAGCTATATCATGGCGGTCAGTTTTATTGGTGGAGAAAACCGGAGTATACCCCGGAGAAAACTATATGAAAACTGTCTAAAACGAAGATTCACTTATTTGCATATATTATCCCACTTTATTTTGTCAAGGACACATCAATTTCATATATAAGTATGGGTTCATTTTTAGATTTCTAAGTATATCGAAATATGTCAACTTCCTGGTATACTTTTACACTTAACAATAAAGATTTACATGGAAAACACTATAAATAACCCATAAAAAATTTCTCCGTTTTGCTTTACTAATATTCAAATTCAAAATACATATTGACCATTTTTACCTTGACTATCTAGTCATTGTAAATCTGAAACCAAATTTAATACTATCCTTGCTAATACATTTTTAGCTAGGAAATACCTGCTGGTGGGTCTAATTTGTAGTTTTCTTTGTTTTCGATGGTAAGATCAAAACACAAAAAATGAGACACATAAAATATCGAGTAAATCATATTTTTCCTTGTGTTGCATTAACATAAGGGGCCGTCGTAGGCGTCATCGTATTGTAGTTGGATTTACAACTATCTGTACAATCAGATTCTATCACCACTAAAGTTGTGAGCTGAAATCCCGCTCAATACAACATTATGTGATAAAGTTTGTCAGTGACTTGCGGCAGGTCGGTGGTTTTCTCCGGGTACTCCGGTTTATTCCATCAATAAGACTGATCACGATATAACTGAAATATTTTTAGAGTGGCGAAAAGCACCATAGCCCTTTGTTGATATCGAATACTAATACTTTGACCTCTGTTTTTTCGTTCCAGAATCATATCCATGCTGCATTATATTGTATGAGTTGCAATATTGCATTTATATAATAATAATCATATACGTTGATGTATATACTAATGATAAAATACAAACGTTCACATGTGTCTTGTCAAACAGTTTTGATATCTACATGTATGCATACATGTTGACATACATTACTACTCCATTTTATACTTCTCAATTTTTTCGGTTTCATCATGTCATGTCAGCGTATGGCATCCAAGGAAACTGTCGTGGATTAATAACTGCAGATTTATATTCGTAATAAAGATACATTGAATGTCGTAAAACTATTTCATACCTACCACGTGCTGATCACGTGTCAGTCAGTACAAAGTAAGATAATTTAACGTTCTTGATTTTTGTTTTGCCTATTTTTCCAGTTTCGCTTTTCTCATATTTTAGGGGGGTATTATCATTTAAATGGCTTCCCACCATTTTAGCATGTAATCCACAAAATGAGTTGTTTGAAGGAGGGCTCATGGCTTATAAATTTACGTTATTTGTGTTTGTTTGTGCATAGTGGTGTCCAACACATATGGCTTGCGTTTTTGTTTTGTTTTTCTTCGGTATTCTCTGATATTTATTCAAACGAAATATGCTTCCGTTTATCTTTGAAAGGTATTATTTCTTGTTCCCAGAATATGTATTTGTAATAAAAGAACACGTGAAATTCAAATATATAGAAACGTTACATTAACTATATAATTTAATAGTTTTGTTAGTTTTTTAATTTGTTTAATTGCCACCATATTACTGAAATATTGTTGAAAGTGGCGTTAAACACCAATAACCATCCATTTGTTTAAATATCAAAGTTGTTTAATTTATGTAGTAAGCTTAGCGAGTCGATTGCCCATCTTTGATTTAAAACTCTCTGTTCATGCTATCTTATAACAGGGTGTACAAAACATCTTTTTAAATAAAATTTTATTTATCCACGCTATGCACAAAGCATTGTATAGTGATTTACGGGACCGTTGCTCAACAAGGTTACATGTAATATTGGTATGAAATAAACAAACTTGTGTGTATTATTTATATACTGAATTCTTTGTAAAGTAGCAAGGAAATCTTATTAGCATATATGGAAAACAAAAGTAAAGATAATTTAGTTGAGGAATGGAACTCTGAATTAGCAAAAGCTTTAATTCCAAATGACGTGTTATTGTCGTTATACATAATTCTTGGCATTTTCGGAAACGTAACTGTCATATTAGTGTATGGATTGCGAATGAAGAAAAAGACAGAAAATCGTTATTTCATTCCGGTTTTGGCTGTTTCGGACTTAACAGGTGTGATAGTTTGTAGTTCTTTTGCACTAGCTTTAAACATGATGCAAGCTCAATTCTATAATACACATTTATGTAAGGCATGGTGGTTTTTTGCGGCACTTACAACATCCATGTCAATTTTTCTTTTATTAATAATCGCTGCTCAAAGATATATAACAGTATGTCGACCGGTGGGTTCACAGATGACGTTAATGCATAAACGTTTGGCAATTGGACTGTCTATTGGACTTGCAATTATAGTTGCTGGACCAACAAGTGCACTTTATGGATCTGTAGAATTTCCGAATTCGGATGGAAGTATTGTCGGGGTACGTTGTAGCAAGCTGAAGGACGTAAGTAAAGCAGGATCGCTTGTGTATGGAGTCGTTGTTGTCTTAGTGATACTAACATCAATTACTCTAATGATATACTTTTATAGTCGGATTGGGCATAAACTATTTATTCACTTTAAATACCGTACCACAGTTGATTCCGACAAACGACGACCGTCGTGTACAGAACAAGGCAGCTCTAACAGTGAGTCTGGATACGATAAAGAAATGTGTCCTTCAACGTCACAAGTCGATATGAATACAGCAGATCAGCATGAATCAAACACTGATGATGAAGTCGATATAAATACAGTAGATCAGCGTGAATCAAGCACTAATGAAGAAAAGACACCAACTTCCGTCGAAACTAAACAGAAGACATCCAGACAACACAAATCAAAGAAAGACCACGAACAAATAAATCGAAGAGTCATGCATAAATTAACAATTATGTTTATGCTAATTACATTCGTTTTTCTGATTTGTTATATTCCAAAAGTCGTACTTCTGCTAATTGAGGGACTGGATCCCAATTTTTGGGAGAACTTTTCAGATAGTGAACGTTCGGCAGTTCTCTTTATCTATAGGATATTTATTTTAAATAATGTAGTTAATCCATTTATTTACGCGTTCATGGATCTTGAATTTAGAAAGGAAGTAAAATCAATGATTAGATGTTAATCAACAATAGCAGACGACCAATTGGTAAACAGAACACCAATACATGTCTTTCATATAAAAAAAATGTCATTAAACATATTGATAAATGTTGGAGAAATAACTTTATATGTTACTAAGTTGACAAGTATTATACTGGTAAGAAATGTAGCCTTTTACACAATTTTACTGATAAATACTAGAGAAAACCGAAAAAGGGGGGGAAGGGCGGGTCAGGAATGAACAGTCCCAGAGACATAGACAATATTGGGCAGAAGATACAGAACGAAAACAAACAAAACAAAAACACAACATAGAATACAAAAAAAATAGCAACACGAACCCCACCAACAAAAAACCGGGAAGAATCCAGGTTTTTTGGCGATGGGGGAGTAAGTTTCGTCCTCAATTGTGAATCTCAAATTCCCATGTTAGATATGGGTCACATTATATTAGCTGGGTTAGCGCCCGACTTTGTAAATTACAAAAAATGGTGCACTCGACCCGCAAGTGATAAAGTTTACCAGTTGCTTGCCCATGGTCGGTGGTTCTCTCCGGGTACTCCGGCTTCTTCCACCATTACAACTGGTCGCCATGATAGAGCTGAAATATTGCTGAAAGTGGCGTTAAACACCAAAAAAATCAAATCAAATCAAATCATTTTAGATCCAGAATACATAACATTACGCAATCCTTCTGTGATACATTACACCAGACAGACATACATATGATTCGTATGGTGCTCAGAGTAAGCAAATAAACTAAACTGGATGTCAAAGTTTTCTATGCTACTCTAGGTTGTCTTTCCTTGTATATGTTAATGATCATTTAAAGAAAAGACTGCGGAATTTTAATAGAATCATCTATAATGTTGGGTTTTTTTTGTTGTTTTTTGCCATTTTCCATAAAAGCTAAGATTTATAAAAATCAAAGCGAAAAAGAATAAAAGACGTTTGACATCAAAAATAAGCTGTTGCATGTTAGAAAATAAAATCTTAAAGTAATTTATATGAATTGTGAATTGTATACCTGTAATTTCAAAACATTAATGAGTTTTACTTGCATGTATGTTTGACACAAAATACTCGCCGATATCAAGGATGGATAATCAATTGATGTCCCTGACATTTTGGTAAATATCAATATAAGTGTTTATTGGTTTGATCAAGAGCGAGACACGTTACTTTATTCGTTTTCTCATTCGCTTAAGCCTTTTAAATTAACTATAAATTATGATTAAAGGCTATGTGAATCATTGCATAGTATCTTGTACCACCACATTATGTATGTAATGGATATGTATCCGAAGAATGTTCGTGGACAAATAAAGTACAAATCGAGATTAATCTGACGTCAACAGAGTAATTGGGAGACATGATCTTTTATGAATGAATTAAGTACGTTCTGTTGCTTTTTAAAGATTTTCTTAGATTAACTTAAAACATGTCCATGGCTTTGAACTCGAGTACTTTTAATGCATTCTATATTGATTACGTAATACAAAGTTACAATAGCAAGGCTGGCGTGGCAATAACATATAAACAACATTATTATTATTTGATATTACTTAAACATCCTTATTAGCCAAGAAATAGTCGCATGGTCTTCCTTAAAAACACGTATTGACTTGAAAAATCACGTATTGACTTGGAAAAAACACGTATTGACTTCGGGAAAACATTCGTTTATTTCCGCCATTGACGGAATTAGTCGAGCACTTTTTCCAAAATTTCAAAACAAATTTCAAAAATTTCATAAAATTTCAACAAATTTAAAAAATTTTCAAAAGATTTCAAAAATTTCATAAAATTTCAACAAATTTAAAAAATTTTCAAAAGATTTCAAAATTTTCAAAAAATTTCAAAATATAAAATTTTCAAAAATTTCAAAAAAAAATTCAGTTTTCATAAAATTTCTAAATTTTAATATTTAAATAATAATATTGAAAAATCATAAAACAATTATAGCCTACTTTTTTCCAGTGTTACAAAAAATAATAAAGCAATTGTAGCCTTTTAATATCGGTTAATACATCAAAAGGCTATAATTGTATAGTAATGTCTAGAACAGCATCTTGTACTATTGAATAGACGTGGGTGTCAGATCAATCTAATAGCAAAAAATGGATATCAAAGTTAGTGCGAATGACGCGCCCACGAAGCAACCCCCATCAGGCACGCCCAAGGTCAAAATAGACCTTTGTTGTATCTTTTTTTATTTTATTTTATTTTATCGACGATACACTAAAATTTAATAACATCCAAAATGGTGTCATGTCAGCTGACCTTTGATTCATCGTTGACCGTTCAATCCTACACAACTGAGACATTTGAATATGCTGTTAAATCGGACAACAGCTCCTGGTGTGTGTTAGATTTTAATACTTCAAGAATTGGTAGGCTTATCACTGACTGGTCGGTTAAAATATGAATCCTGATGTGAGTCAATACGTGATGTCGTAAGATGGTAGTGTCTCGCCAAAATATGAATCCTGATGTGAGTCAATACGTGATGTCGTAAGATGGTAGTGTCTCGCCAAAAACTAAATATAAAAGATGTACAAGAAACGTGTAATTTTAATGTCAGTTTAATGTTAGTTTAATGTCAGTTTAATGTCAGTTTAATGTTAGTTTAATGTCAGTTTAATGTTAGTTTCTTTTATGTTCATCTACATCAAGATTCTTCCTTGCTAAAGGTATGAAAGTAATCACATCATATAAAAATTACAGAAAAAAATAAAATAAAACAAAAGCTCTAACAACACGAAATCAGACCAATATTCATATGCAAGCAGGTATCCCGAATTGCCTTGCGTGTTCTGTTCCCTGTGTGACCTCATCTATGTAATTATGAGACACATTTAAATGCATTTTGGTTAGAAAAATATATGCAATCATTTGACACAGTATTTCCTACGAATCAACAAGTTATCATTATTTTCAAAGTCGATTATATCAAATTACAATGTCAGTACAGCTGCACCCATTACTGTGTGTATGATACCCTCGGGGAGTAATAGTATCGAAATACATACGTTCAAAGAAATTCTTCTGGCATGTCCATCTGGTTCGAGGTAAAGAAACGTCTTGACAGTGATTAAGTTCGTTATGACCGACAATTAGCAAGATTGATGCTTCAATAAATATAATCAATCGGTGTATGTCGTATTGTTATATTTAGTGATTGATCAGGAAATTATCCATATTTCATTGCATTATCTGATATGAACACAACAAAAATGGCAACGAATTAATTGAATATGTGTTTGCGTTGAAAGAAAATCAAAATACCTTAAGCAATCATCCATGTGAAATTCAAGTATATCACTAAGCTATAAAAACAATAGAAGTCGTGAAAAAAAATCGTATATTCAGCAAGAAGAGTTTGAAGATACCAACAGGGTAATCAGAATCCGTAAATAGAAGAAGGACAGACACCACAACGGCCAAAAGAAAAAAGAACAGATCTACAAAATACACACATCAAACATAAAGATCGAGTAACATGAACCCCATTAAAAACCGGGGGTCAACTCAGGTGCTTCGGAAGGGAATGCTCCACTAGTAGCACCCGTCGTGTTCAAATTATAACCTCTGCTAACTTCATTTTTGCTCTGATGGTGTGTTATTGTTTTCTTCAGTTCATTATAATGTAAAATATGTCATCCTATTTATAAAAAAGAAAATGAACCCATTTGAAATGAAATCCTTATTTTGTACTGCAACAATTATGTTGCCACCAAGACCATCAACGAGACTAGATGTCATATGCCATGAAAATTTAGTGTTTTCTTGTCCCAGTTAACATTGAAACGACACCCCCACCCTACTAAATTCCTATCTATGTTAATTTTACACGTATAAATTACAATTTTTGTTAACAATATTGTTGTCTTACTTTACATTTGTCTGTTGTTTCCATTTGGAGGGGATGGAAAATATACGATTATTGCATTAATTTGAGGTGAACATTGAAGGTAGTCAACCCGAGAGGGTTTGTTTTCCCGAGGACTTTAGCCCGACGGATAGCAAACTCTCGATGGTTGACAACTTGAAGTGCACATCATATGAAGACAATAGCTGTTTAATTATACCGAAACTACCCTAAGATGTTTAAAACTTAAAGATGATTGCCTTGAATAAGACAACAAAATAATTTCCGGCTTTAAAAAATACAATTTCGGAATCGGACTGAAAAAAAAACTGATTTTCAAAACATTTCCGGTGATCATTGGTTGTAGACAGGGTGACAACCTATTGCTTCCCTCTACATTATATATGTTTGGTTTGTTCACCAGGTTGTTTCCCTCGTCATCAAATTTTCCGTAAGACATCCAAATTGTCTTACTACTTTTAGATAGTAAAAATATATAATATAAAAACAATATCGGTAGATTGCCGTCATCTATTTGTAATAAAGGTTATTTATATATTTGTTTAAATTATTTCTAAATTCATTTTTATTATCACTAAGGTTCACTCGACTCAGACATGGGTAACCTTAGACAATTTTGGCTATTTTGTTAAGGCTCTTGTTTTGTTTTGTTTTTGCTGTAAAATCATTATTAATTATTTGGTTTTCTAAATCTTTTGATCTTAAGTATACCCAATGAATGTTTTTCAGAAACGCATCGTGCGCACTAATTTAGATATCCACGTTTTTATTATAGTAGTTCTTTCAAATTTTTATAAAGGATTTTTTTTTAATACACTGGGATTTAAATACAATAAAAATATTCCATTTTCTTAATTGCTATATATGGTGATTAACCTGTTTTAAGCTTTTATAAAAAATGACCGACGGACATTAATTAATCAAATCATTTTGAGTAACGTTAAAATATTATTGTATCCCCTAGACATTCCTTAAACGTTTGAACTCTTATTTGATGGATAAGAATTGAAAATTAAAGTAGTATGTTCCCTGTGAACGTGGATCAAAATAATTATTGTTGGGGGGGGTTTTCTGATCGAAGAAATCTGAGATGAGATACAAACGTAGATACGTGATTGAGAGAACATGAAACGCTTCAGGAATAACCTTGATCACGTACGATCGAGGCCTAAGGATTGTAAAGCCAAAAAAACTTAAAATCTTTGGAACCAAGAAGATCAAAATGCCAAAGCAGGAAAGCAAAAATAGCCTAAGGTTGCCTTAACTTTAGAGAGAAGAATCTTAATTAAAGATATCAAATGTTATTAGAAGCCGTAAATCGAAGAAGACCAAACAATACAATGGCCTTAATAAAAAGGACAAAAGGACCAACATGATCTATAGAAAAGCCAAGATGAACCAACACGAAACTCACTAGAACCCAGAGACGAACACGGATGATCTACAAGGGTACACATGCCTAAACACGGACTACTACGAACGATATTCGCGTGGACTACCGTACTAGTGATTGCTATATAAAAAGTAGATATGACATCAGATAAATTGTTTGTCGTTGTGACCTTTTTCTTTTGGCTATTGTGTTGTCTGTACTTCGATTTTCGGCTTCCGATTACCTCTTTGGTATCTTCAAACTTTCTTTTATAACTTTATTTATACAAAGTATATCCTTTGTGCAATAAGATGGACACAGGTGTTACACTATCTGAAATATAATATATAATGTAAACATATACTGTATGTAATACCGGTGTGTTAACTCAATGACGTTTTGTGGTCATCACGTAGTATGGCATTATATACTTTACATGTAAAATATGGAATAAGACATGTGTTCCCTGTCTAATCTTTATATTTTACCCTTGTTTTAGACGCCATATGTTTTTAATCTGGTAAATCTCTACTGTAAACAAAAAACATGAGAAGCTTATTCTTTCAAATCAATTATTATTACTTGTGTGAGTGTTATTGATTAGTTGATGTTAATCATTATCACAATTATGATCACTATTTATAATATTATATTTGTTTACATGAATTGTATTTATCAACAATCACAATACTATGTTCAATACTAGTTAACATAAACCGTTAAAGAAATTATAATGTATTTTGTATATTTTCATTTCATTGCTCATTGATATTTCTACTTCTACTTCTATAATATAATTCAACTAACTGAATATCCCGCCAATTACGTTGGGTACTGCGTTTCACGCTCTAAAATTTACAATTTTACTTTGGAAAATTAAATTTAATGAGTTTTTTTTTTACTTTTGATTTTAAGATAAAACTATATACAAGATTTTTGATGGACTAGTGGTTAATGAGTGAGACAGCTGATTTGAATGACTCAACAGAGTCACTATTCACAGTGTTCAGGGGGAGACTGTTCCAGTTTCGTATTGTTTGCGGAAAGAAAGATTGCTGTCTGAGTTGTAAGCGTGTTGGTGGTATTTGGTATGAGAGTGAGTGCATCTTCCTGTAGAATCTAAATGGGGATATGAGTATGTCTGTTTTGGGGATAGCTACTAGTTCATGCGAGATCTTATATAACATGACTAGGCGTCCAGGCGTAGCACATTATTATTATTTTCTAAAAACGATAGAAAACTACAGTTTCATAGGATTTTTCAAGTGTTACAAAACAATTGCTGGGGAAGTAAATAGATGTTTTGCATTTATATTGTTATATTCCAGTTAGATGTGTCTTGGTGTTAGGGTTATGGCCATGGTGTTCAACGCCACTTTCAACAATATTTCAGTTATATCGTGGCAGTCCGTTTTATTGGTGGGTGGAAGAAACCGGAGTTCCCGGAGAAAACCACCGACCTGCCGCAAGTCACTGACAAACTTTTTCACATAATGTTGTATGGAGTACACTTCGCCTGAGTCTTTAGTGAACTATTCGTTTCTAATACGAGCACAGTAGTGTCCGTAACATATATTCAGTTTTCCTTTGTTTAACAAGGTAATTACCCAAAATATCATATTCAGAAAGGTTTGAAGATATCAAATGAGGTATTCATAAGTTGTAAATCGAATGACAGACAACACAAAGACCAAAAGAACAAGAACAAAATGAGAGACAATGATCTACAATACACTACACCGAAAACTAAAAGTTGAGCAACACGAACCCCACTAAAATCTGGAGATGAACTCGGGAGCTGCAGAAGAATAAACATTTCCTGCTCCAATAGTGACATACCCGTCGTGTTGCTGCTAAACGACACGAAAAAGCCATACCAATGGGTAGTCCCCTTAACTTGACACCTATATTCACGACAATACAACGGAAATCCTATTCCATATAAACTCTCTAGTTCCCTAAATATTTTATGTAAATTTCAAAATTAGGACTCGGTGTTTTTTTTATAACAACGCTGTTAAATCAGTTGTATGTCAAGGTTGGCATTTTACTGACACGTGGTTAATCATGACCGCATCAGTTCACTAAGAAGGGAAGTTTGTTCCCATGGAAACAGCTTAACCTCGCGGAAGAGTGATCGGCCATAAATATATGTTAGTGCTATTAAGAAGAGTTTAAAAATATTAAAGGGGTAATCAGAATCCGTATATCGAAGAAGAACAGACAACACAATGGCCAAAAAGAAAAAGTACAAAAGGACAAACAACGATCTACAAAACATACAAATAAAACTAAAGATCGAGTAACACGAACCCCACTAAAAACCAGGTGTGAACTCAGGTATTAATTGAGTGGTATTCATTTCGGCTCTGTTTGTACGATTTCCCGATTATATTATGCAACGATTCTGACGATGTGGTATTATTGTATTTTCAATTTAGTCCATATAAGCCGTCACCACATTAAACCATCCAAACGTATCATTTTATTATACTTCTATTTTACCATATAGTGTAAAATGCAATGTGTTATAGTTTTATTTATTAAAATGTATTGATTTTGTTCCTAAATCCAATAAAATATACAAAGACATATACCTTATGTAAACGTAATATTTGAAGTTACCAGGTACTGTAACAGTTGGTTGTTATGACCCGCTATAGATTTTCACAACAAATACTTGTGATTGTCGTAGACAGCAAAAATGATCAAGTTTTTGTTTTGGGTTGGATAATGGTGTTTAACGCCACTTTCAACAATATTTCAGTTATATCGTGGTGGTCAGTTTTATAGGTGGAGGAAACCGGAGTACCCGGAGAAAACCACCGACCTATCACAAGTCACTGACAAACTTTATCACATAATGTTGCATCGAGTACACCTCGCCATGAACGGGATTCGAACTCACAACTTTAGTGGTGGTAAGCACTGATTGCACATGTAGCTGTAAATCCAACCACCAGACGATCACGACCACGACGGTTTTGAATTACACGTTATCTTAATAGTACAATCACACGAGAATGTATCTTATAATGCAGATGCATTATGCATTGTGTTTGACTCATTAGACATTAGATATTATACCAATATCGAAGAATGAGAAAACATTGAGTAAGCAAACAATTACTGTCTGGGAATTTCCTGCACATCACTGCCTATTTGTGTTTCATTAGCAGTTATTTTCTTTCTTCATTATCAATATTCATAGACATGAAAACATTCCAACTCCTATTTAGTAAAATACAATAGCATTGTTACAAAGTCAAACACGTGTGTATCTTACAGCATTGATTTAATTGTTACGTCGTGTGTTGTCTACGACTATGCTGTGAAAATAATAATCATTTTAAGATATATAAAAACATCTACTTCAGCTGTTGTGTGTGACATCAATTAAAAGGCAACTATAAAGTGTATTTCTTTGAGCAAATCACAATAAAATTGAACAGCTACATTTTGTATTCCGGAGGCGTAGCTATCAAGTTACAAATATCCCCATGGAAACCCGTGTACATATAAATGGGGCCTAGTTTCCCCTCTACTAAAAGGCCGTCGACGACAAAGATGTCAATTTACAATTATCCCCAAAGAAAACCCGTGTGTATAGAAGTATGCCTAGTTTCTCCACTATGGGTATAATCCCAACTAAAAGGGCGTCGTCGGAGGCGTAGCTATCAATTTACAAATATATCCATGGGAACCCGTGTGCTTAGAAACTAGGCTTAGTTTCTCCGCTGCGAGATCGATTCCACCCTAATACGTGGATCCGCTAATTTTGCTGAGCGAATGGTATGCACAACTCGCTATAAGATCGGGACATAAACAAGTGCCCCCATGTATGAACAATGTCATACTCCTTGTAGGTAAACGACAACTTACAGCAGCTCAATAAAAGAAATATAATGTTGTGAGTCGTCGTTCTTTGCCCTTTACAAGGCTTAATTGTTCATCCATATTCATTAAGCTATCGTTTTTTATCTGGCAATCGAAACTTGTATCCAACGTTTTCACCTTTTTAAATACATAATTAACTATTTGTAAATTTGTTCTCGTCATGAATATATGTACATGTACTGCTCACTTGCCGTTAAACAGCAATTAATCAATCAAGCAATTTAAAACTTGTAATATGTGTAAATATATCTATTAATTAAAATAAAATATTGTACATGTAAATTACATTGTCCTAACAAGCATAGCAAACGATAGGGGTTAGGCTTATGATGTTCAACTCCAAAGAAGAATGGAGGGGGTTATGGTATTTAACGCCACTTTGAATAATATTTCAGCTATATCATGGCGGTTAGTTTTATTGGTGGAGGAAACCGGAGTACCCGGAGAAAACCACCGACTTGCCGCAAGTCACTTACAAACTTTATCTCATACTGTTGTATCGAGTATACTTCGCGGGATTCGAACATAATATATAGAATATAGCAATGTGATCTTGACCAATGACTTGGCATAGGAAGTTGTATTAAATTGTGAAGAAGACAATAAATCACGTTCTTATTAGGGGATTATGTTATATTGTTCTGCACACAGAATAACTACATGTACAACAAAATACTGCCCCAGGCAATTGACATCAAAATACTGTAAATACATCTTACAACTTAAATTTTACTAGCTGAGATTAATTCGTGTGCATAAAAGTCAGTACTTTTGATAACAATTCAATATTAAATACAGAAAAATATATAATAAAGCAGTTGCATATATACAAACAAGTTTTTTTCTTTTTTCTAAATTGAATCCCTCTTAATTAAATTGTAACAGAATAAGAAGGAATATCGTTCTTTCTTGAACACGGAATTTCTCAGCTTATATATACAATATTATTGCAGTGTCTAAAAATATAAAGTTTATGTGTGTGAGGCTTAAAAACTGGGATATGTTCACCATAGTATTGAGTAGTAATTGGGTAATCTTTCATGGGATATATCAATTGCAATAATATTAAGAAATGTTTCCATCACCAGACAATTCTTACCTTACTGACAGGTACATCCTATCAGATTCATGATCACGATATAAAAGGTAGGTTCCTATTGCTTCAAATCTCAGAACAGATTCAGCGTCTTCTTTGCTGAATAATATTGCGCTTAATCTGTAAAAGAGAGATTTTCGATTATTATAATAATTAATCATTGATGGTAACATCATGGTAAAATTTTCGTGATGTCGATTGCATTTTCCAAATAAACGTTAGAGAATACCGAACGGTCAGTCACAAATGGACAATCCAGCGAAACTGGCAGCATAAGGTGCACAAGTCGATCGAAAACAAAACAAAAAAACAACACAAAATAGCATTTCAAAATTGGAATAAGCGCAACCTTTAGTTTTCTGCGTATTGTTTTGTAGGTCATCGTTTGTCTTTTTCTGTTAGCCATTGTATTATCTTTCCTTCTTTTTACGGCTTGTAATTACTTCTTTTGTATCTTCAATCTTTACTTATGATGAATTGTAATGAAGAAAACCTTGAATAAATCCATTTAATTACATGTGTCCTTTTTGTCCAAAGAAATTAATCCCAATCAAATCCGTGAAATAGCCATGCAACTTCACCATTCCTTTATCCACTATTCAATATCACCACCTGCTGGTGTTCAAGATTACATGTTTCTAGCATACAGGTCTATGTAATAGTGTCAGTAGGTTTATGCCTTAAGTAGTAACACATCTATCTCTATATTCATAATAATGTGTGAGGTCATGACTGTTCCCAATTTAACCATTTGCATAATGACCAGAACAAAATGGTCATATTTCATTATTAATAAGGTAATAAAATTGGGAATATGATGTGTGAGAATATTTAATGAGAAAAACCTGCAATACGTTTATATAAATTTAGTATTCATTGTTGTGAACATACTACAACAAAGTTTTGCAGATACCGAAGAGGTAATCAGAAGTATTTCATGGAAGGACAGACAATGCAATGGTTAAAAAAAGGACAAAAGGAAAAACAATTATCTACAAAACACTGCACAGAAAACTTTCGAGTGAATCGCACTAAAAAGGTAAGCAGTTCCTGCTTAATTACTGGGACCCGTTGTGTTTCTCTTTGTGCAAACCCGTTTAATTAGGAATATCAGAAATCCATTTGTTCAAAGGGTATTAGGACTGCAGAAAATAGATTTCGGTGTAAATCAAAACAGAACAAAAACTAAAACCAGTAAAACGACATGTATTATCCATCGTTGGTATGACGGTACTGATTATGTGCTAGATAAACAGTATTTCGCCAGAGGTCATCTTCGAAACTACCCAGATAAAAAAAAACATCGGTGCAAAGGCGAATGTAAAATGAACATTAAAGAATAGCATTATGCGTTAAGCGAGAAATCATTCATGATCTTAGAGATTCACAAACGCCTACTGGAAATATGTATATATCAGCTATAATACGTATATTTCATATTTATCTGTAATTTAGACAATTTCCCTTTGATCTCAAGGAGCAATATTGTCAGTATCTACGAATTGACTCAAAAACATTAGAAGACGCTACCAAAAAAAAACCAAACAATATCGTCAGTTTGTTAGGTCTCCACAAATGTTATCAGCCGTTTCTTGGCGCGTCTAGTAGTGCTAATATCTGGCGCGCGACCATCAGAATTAAACTGCCGTTATATTATATATGTATTAACCACCTGAAGCGATAACTACATATATTATCATTGTTATTTTCTCATTATAATGTTAATGTGCACATAATGCTATAATTTGCTGACAATGTACAACGTATTATGTCATCGTGTTTGCTATGAGTGGAATGTACGGAAATATGTTTATACTATATTTTATACCCTAAGAAACATATAGATCTAACACCTAGTTCTACCATAAATTGACCTTTAAAACAACTTGGACAAGATGATCCATTTCTGGGCTCTGATTGACAGTTGTTACTTTGTCATCATGTTCACAATAAAACTGTCAGTGGTACCAGAACACTAGCTGATCATGTACTAAATTATTCGGAAACATATGTCAGACTGTTTTGGGACAAATGTATACTTATAATAATTGATTATGATTAATTGTGTTTTCACACCATCTTTAATACATTTTAGGGACCTGCCATAACAACTAGCAAGCTTTATCATTCGAAAGTTATCTTCAAATAATTCTGTTTCAAAAAGCAAAGTGAACCAAAAAAAACATTCTTTCATTCTAATAAACATCACTGAACATATATGAAAAATGATAGGTAGAAGAATAGCTGTGTTTGTCTGATTATTATTGTGGTTTCTTTTTCTTCGTTTACAAATCTTTTTTCACTTTATGCCTTCTAACCTTGGGACATATTTCGGCATATAACATGGACAACACAATATTATTGTTATTATTACTCTGAATGTCTTTGGTGATTATAAAAAATAAAATTTGTCTAAAATGTATTGATAGTATAAAGATTGGCAAATAATTTTCATTTAAATTCAAGAAATATTTAATTTCAACAATAACAATGAATTGTTAAATATTTAATTACCAAACCTGGAACTGTCCATTGTTTTGACAGACGAGAGCATCAACGTTAAAGAAAAACGTATAATACATTGTAAATTGTACACTGTTAAAAGCGCTCAGGTAATCCCGTTTAGACTCCGCCTATTTAAATGACGTAACATTGTTCTAAGCTCCACCCATCAGAATAGTAATGACTCCAACAATAGTACTATGCGAGTGCATAGTTCAACGACGCTATTTATTCTTTGTAAAATTATGTTTCGATAATATCATGTCAATTATAATGAAAGTTTCTTACATGAAGAGTAATAATATGCGAGCTTAAGCGAGCTCTTTATGGTATAAAATGTGTACTTAGGATTTTTTAACAAACATGGCTGAGCATACTGTCGAAGAAAAAAAATGCGATGCTTTGTAAACACCGGTTTCCGTGTAACACACTAACACACTCAACTAATGAAGATCTTCTTAACATAAAGCGCAAATGTGATCCTGAAGTCTCGTACCCTCTCTCGTACGTCCGATACCACTGAAACCCGGAACCCGTGTGTAATAAAAGAAATTTTGTTAACTTGTTTTACTTATATTGATATTTTTTAATTTATTAAATCTCTTCTGACATACTGACAAGAATTTTTGTTTCAACGCGGAAGTTAACTTTTGAGATTTCGTAAGGAACGATAACTCGAATAAAGGAACGACAGCTCGATTGAATGAGACTAGATTCGGCCCTAAAAAAAAGTCGTCCCCAATATATCTCGGCCCAAAAAATCTCGACACTTTTTGATGAAATTGCCAGATAATTTTCAGATGCGCGAGCATTCAAGGCCGTGCCGGTTTCATATTACAGAATATTTACATCCTAACCTCAATCAATACGACAGTTCGGAGTTAGGGGAAGAGTTATGTCCCGTGTCTAGCTTTTTGCCGTTAAGAGTACATAAGGTGTACATCCGGGTCTCATTTTCGGACACTTTTTTAAGATGGTTGCCGCCCATAGAGCTGTCATTATCAGCAGAGAAAAAAGTTTCCCTTTTATACCTTACTGGGTAGTGGTTGCGTGTTAATTTCATATTCTAGTGTTATCACTGATCATTGCCTGGCTAGGATTATTCATCAGAAGCTGAAACTGCAGATAAAGAAACTTTGTAATATTGTGCAGTATCGCCGCATCGGATGTAATGACAATGTACAAATTTAGTTACCGTAGATGACACTGAACATTTCAGGTGTAAAATTCCCTGCTTTATGAAAAATTGAGCAGACTATATTTAATGAAAATGATTGACATTTTATGATTTTAGTTGTCACATTAAAAGAAACATACTTCTTTTTTTTACGAAGGTATTTTCCCTGTACAAAAGCTTTATCAATGTTAGATTTACAGTAGCATAATATACAGACAAACCAATTATTATTTGTCATATTAGAAAGAATACATAAATAGCTGTGGGTATTATTTTTTAAATATTTTCCTGCATCAATGTTCAATTCAAAGGAACATAATACAGAGTAAAACCCACCATTTTGAATAAACGTCCAACGGCGGGAAATATAATAGTACTATTTTACCTCCTTCACAAAAGACTTCCTAACTCCGAATTCCCGTATTGTAAATTGTCAACTTTCCAAAATTATCTGTTGTCATGGCGACTGACCCTAATTACACCTTGTGACTAATTTATATCACAATTCTACAGGTAGGGGGAATAACAAATTCCGATATGGTTTGTTGGTCGGAAAGAAAATAGACATTTTAATTTTGGGTAGAAGTGAAATAGAAGATGAATTTCATTATGTAATGATCATGTCTAAATCTATATGTTATAATATGAAACCGGCACGGCCTTAAATGCTCGCGCATCTGAAAATTATCTGGCAATTTCATCAAAAGTGTCGAGATTTTTTGGGCCGAGATATATTGGGGACGACTTTTTTTAGGGCCGAATCTAGTCTCATTCAATCGAGCTGTCGTTCCTTTATTCGAGTTATCGTTCCTTACGAGAGAGGGTACGAGACTTCAGGATCACCTTAGCGCTTTATGTTAAGAAGATCTCCATTAGTTGAGTGTGTTAGTGTGTTACCCGGAAACCGGTGTTTACAAAACGTAAGGAACGATAACTCGAATAACAAATACAAAACGTAGAATTTTTTTTTCTTCGACAATATGTTCAGCCATGTTTGTTAAAATATCCTAAGTATAGATTTTATACCATAAAGAGCTCGTTTAAACTCGCATATCACTCATAAGCCTATTTTAGATCCCCTACATAAATCGTTTGAGTTTCTTGCTCGAAAAAGACTTTTATATTACAATGGTTTGGCTTTCCAATATATTTACTTTGAGCGTACATATGATGTAAGATATTCAAGAAATACACTGAATATAGCAAATAGTTCATGGCACTGAGGGTCATATGGCAGTAAATGGACCGGTCCGTCACCAAAAAAATAGTATATGGATCGAAGCTTCTGAGGTCCATATAATATTTTTTTGGTGTCGGACCGGTCCATATACTGCCATATGACCCGAAGTGACATGAACTATTTGCTATATTATACTTTTTATCTAAAATAAGGCAGGTACCTGGCCGGTCCATATACGAAAATATTACATATGGTGTGGTTTTCATACAATTTCATTGGCTAAATCAGTCACGTGATATACAGAATATTTAATGTATTTTTTCCACTGTGAAGAAACCAGACGCCTTGTTTCTATTTTTAAAAAATATTGACGCTATGTTTCTATTTTTAAGTATATTGACCGTCAATATAGCGGCTATGTTACTAAATTTAGATCCGGATATTGTCCGTTCCGGACCGCGTTTACACTCCTTCTGTAGTAAACAATTTTTCTAGTTTTATTGTGTTCTTAAACAATAAAATAATGATGTGTTAATATTTTAGTTTCAATGACACGAGTAATACATTACATATGTAATATAAAAATTAAGGACTTTTTACTCTGTCAATATGTTATATATGGACCTCCTAAAAAGTCCATAATTGATAAATAGTGACCGGCTGCGCTTACAAAGACAATTAGGGAAAATAAAAACGTAAAGTGTAATATTAATAGATATACATGTATACGTGGTCGCTGACTATGCTGATGGACTAGTAGTCCACGAGGGTATCATCCATCCAGTTGTCAGTACTTGGGCATTGACATGGTTTATTTGACTAATAGGTTTACTTGCTCACAAAAACATTTAAAATTTTTGGCTTTGAATATAAGTGTGTCTGATGAAGGTTATTCTAAAACTATGTCCAGCGCACTACATAAACTATCTACGTTATTATTAAAATATGAATCCAATCATCTACAATAGTTGTGTAAGATATACAATATATGAATATTCTTTTATATATACAATGTATATATATTTTTTTTTCTGTGGTAATAAGTGTTACAATAACTGCTCTTCATGAAGATATATAGAATCTAACACTGGCAAAAGTGCAAGACAGGGAAATCTCCGACACCCTCGGGTAAGATTTCAATCGTTCGCTGACGAGGCTACACCCGAGGGTGTCGGAGATTTCCCTGTCTTGCACTTTTTGCCGGTGTTTGATTTTATTTCTCACTTTTTATCAGCTGTCTTTAGTTTCGTGTTTGTTTGTAAACAGAGTTATTTCCCCTTCATGTCAATCAAAAAATTAGTTCCGTATTTTTGTGTATTGCGTGAAGGTTATTATGTAATAATATGGCTGATTGTTAGGATTTGCGTGTTTATAAAGGATTGAAAACTTATATACAGTGAATTGTTTATTTTAAAAAGGAAAAACATGGAGAATTGGGGGGTGGGGGGGACAGTTGACATAAACTGTACAGCATGCATTTCCTGGTAATACGCACGTGATTTTTTTTGTCTTGCACTAGTGCAAGATAAGAAAATCTCACATCGCTAAAAATAGGAACTGGTCTGTCTCAAAAGTGAGAAATTATGCTGTTAAAATATCGCTTTTTGCAATAAATAGCCTCGGTGTTATAATGCTAGCATGTTCGCAGCAAGCGTGTAGGTCTTTCGTTGGATCCCCTATCGGGTCAAACCAAAGGATGTAAAATTGGTATTTGTTAATCTACTGCTAAGTACGCAGCATTAAGGAGTAAAGGCTGGTTAGATTGGAAGCATGATCATGTGCCTGTTTATCTTACGACTGTTGTTTCAGTGATATAGAAATATAAATATCCTACAGAGCGTCTGGGTCTAGTTCAAATTAGACAGCAACAGCGTTATATCAATAAGAAAATAACTTGTTCTCGCCATCGCATAGCTGAACAATTGATTCCCTGGAGATAACCAGCAAGCACTCAGTCAAGCTGACCGTAATTGTATATAATATATTCTGTATTAACTTTCAATTATCAGACTTAATTAGGATAATTATATTAAAAACATAGCATTATTCTATTGCACGGGGAACTAAATTTGTTTCTGCGTTCAGTATCATGAATGACATGCGATTCTGTAAACAAATGTGCAAGTATAAATAGATTTATTGGCGAAGTGACAACGATGAAAAAAATAATACAAATGGAATTTCTAAGTTACTGTTCCGTTTCCAATCTCAAATTAATATAGATATTCATGTTTTTGGACAGAAATACTTGGTATCGGGTATAATGGACACGTACAATTTCTTCTCTTCTTTATCTGCTTTACTTACTCCAAGGGACTGAAATGTTTAACTTTGCTCATTATCGAAACATACACTTTAGCATGCCCAATATTTAAAATTTCTCAATTTAGTATCTATAAACCATCAAACCATAATTCATTTTTGTTAATATCCTACATATGTTTAATTATCAGGGCGAACGGACCCACTTTTAGGGCGAACGGACCCAGGGCGAACGTGCATTAGGGCGAACAGGTAATAGAGCGAACGTGAATTAGGGCGAACAGGTAATAGGGCGAACGTGCATTAGGGCGAACTGGTAATAGAGTGAACGTGAATTAGGGCGAACGGACCCGGAACAGAAATACTTTATAGCAACGAAACATGTCAAACAACACAAAAGCCAAAACAATCCGTTTACACGGAATGAAACAGCTTCGTCGAACAATGTACAACGTTTACACGGAATGAAACAGCTTCGTCGAACAATGTACAACGTTTACACGGAATGAAACAGCTTCGTCGAACAATGTACAACGCTTACACGGAATGAAACAGCTTCGTCGAACAATGTACAACGTTTACACGGAATGAAACAGCTTCGTCGAACAATGTACAACGTTTACACGGAATGAAACAGCTTCGTCGAACAATGTACAACGTTTACACGGAATGAAACAGCTTCGTCGAACAATGTACAACGTTTACACGGAATGAAACAGCTTCGTCTAACAATGTACAACGTTTACACGGAATGAAACAGCTTCGTCGAACAATGTACAACGTTTACACGAAATAAAACAGCTTCGTCGAACAATGTACAACGTTTCTAATGTTGACACATGCAAAATTTAATGTGACCAGTTGTTGGACATTAATAGAATATATATATATTTTGTTTGAAATCTACCCATTTACAACGGAGCGACCATTAGCGAGATATGTACTAATGACTGCGTCTTACAGTACAAATTCGTGCATATAAATTATATATAAACATAAATATTTAGTACAATAGAAAAATACATGACTTTAAGTGGTTGTTCAGGTGAAAATAATTTATGTATCAGATAAACCTCCCAGTGTAAAAAGTCCTTGACACTCGAATGGCCTTTAGATTATACAGTTGTTTTTGAGAGGAACGGGGTGGGGTGAGGGGGTTGAGGTCAACAAACATATAAGCGACTTATTCACCACAGTCAAACCAATTTGATTATCATTGCCATTCAAGACGTATCTTCGAGTTCGAGAATTCTCTGTTTCAGTAATAAAATAAAAATAAAAAAATATCAACACGGTTGGAACAGTTCCAAAATCCAATAGAAAATCGTAGAAAGAGACAAAATCGATACCCCTAAGGCACATATACATGACCGCTTGCGGTTCGTAGCTTGGTACAGATTCTTAAATATTGAAAAAAAGTGGCGGTGCTAAACTAGTTTTATGAGAAATTCTACATCCGCACTTATCAAGAATGTTTCAACTTCGTTATTAGATTGGTTGGTTTATGGTGTTTAACGACACTTTCAACAATATTTCAATTAAATCGTGGCGGTCAGCTATGTTGGTGGAAGAAACCGGAGTACCCAGAGAAAACCACCGATCTGTCGCAAGTCACTGACAAACTTAATCACATAATGTTGTATCGAATCGTTATTAGAAAGTGGTATTTGACATTTAGGAACTAAAATATGAAAACTATTTCTAAAAAATGACTTTCAAATAATTGTAATTTTTGTTAACTTACTGCCTATTAAAAGCGCTTATTTTCATTCCTAGTATACGAGAAATATTCATAAATCCTTTTGATAAAACAATAGTATATTATATTCCGAAAGTGACATAACCAACGTCCGGTGTGTATCGTCCCACTGTCAGTATCTGAAAGCCACAAACATCCGAACGACCATGTACAATGGCTGTTTATCAATCATACTTTCAGTCCGTTTTTCTGATTATTTTATTGATTTTTGAGCATCATAAATACATGTTTTTTTGACACGGTAAGACTAATGACACCTGTTACAAGTTTTAAGTC
The DNA here is from genome assembly GCA_963680875.1 of Bathymodiolus brooksi. NCBI lineage: Eukaryota > Metazoa > Mollusca > Bivalvia > Mytilida > Modiolidae > Bathymodiolus > Bathymodiolus brooksi. The sequence continues at coordinate 69,829,733 of OY804585.1, read as the reverse complement.
ATTGTGTATAATAAAATGTACGTATGGAAATAAAAATACATGTATACAATGTAAATTACAGAAATAGACAATTTATAATGTAAACACCTACGGACCTTGTACGATTATGTTTCTTTCAATCAACAAACATCGGACCTCATTAATTCTATATGGTCCCCAAAACAAACATAAATTTATTGTAGTAAACACCTACGGTCCTTGTACGATGTTTCAATCAACACACTATCGGACCTCATTAATTCAATGGTCCCAAAAATAAACGTGAATTTATTAATTTGCGACAGAAAAACGATTTTTTGAAAATTCTTTTGACATCTTATTGACATTTTAATTATACGATGTCATTAGTATCGTACGCTTATATCGTAGAAAACGCCTATTACTTTCCATATTTGGTCTAGAACGTCTATATATCAACTTGGGTCACTCTGATATGAATATCATCCTAATTAATGACCTGCTTGTGTAGCCTGAAGGTACTTATTAGACTTAATAATTTTTAATTATCAGAAATGGAAAGAACTACTCCAAAATTGGTGTTCAAATATAGGACACTTTATGATTATCAAAAGAAATTTTTAAAAGTGATGGTCAACAATTCCACCAATTCCAGCAAGACGAACAATCAACACTTACCTCAAGTTATTGAACACAAGAAAAAGATCATGACATATGACTTGGAACTCCAGGTTGTGGCTTGAAACAGGCACAAAAATGTGGCGGGGCTAAACCAATTTGGGAGCTAACAGTAGAACTAAGGACAATAAACCATGTATACTACAAATTCATGCATGTATTGTTGACTATTATATTTTGTTTATTTGTCACAAAGTATAAATAAAATATTTTATTATCAATACAACATTTGATTTGAGGGTATATATTCTTTAAGAAAAATATTATATTGATGAAGATAAAATAAAATAGAGTTTTTAAGAATTTCTAGGAACTTTTAGAAATTATGATGATCTAGAAAACATTATGTTTTAGCATTTCAATAGAAAATGTGCTTCATCTTCTATTAGATTACAAGAGGAGCAGATCTATTTTCTTTGAGGATCTTTAAACTTGGGAAGATCACTAGTGGTTCAGTCATCGTTTTCCAGTCAAGGAAAATGCTTTGATTTGATTTGATTTTTGGTGTTTTAATGCCGCTTTCAGTAATATTTCAGCTATATCATATGGCGACCAGTTTTAGTGGTGGAAGAAGCCGGAGTACCCGGAGAGAACCACCGACCATGGGCAACCAACTGGTAATCTTTATCACTTACGGCTGCGAGTCGAATGTACCGTTTTTTGTAATTTACAAAGCCTGACGCGAACCTACGCCGTATTGGTGATAGGCTTGTATGAGTTGTTAGGTAATCCAACTACCTAACTCATTGCACCACCCGGGCCCTTAAGGAAAATGAGTGTACATGAACATCGCATTTATGATGATATATACATTGTAATTTAATTATAGGTTGTCTCTCTTCATTGGTTCGTGTAAATTAAATTAGTACCTTCAGATCTAAAGTTAATAAATAGTATAATTAAATTAGCATATTGTTAAATTAAAGAATGCGTTGGTGTACCTATTTGAAATGTATTGCAATGTAATATCAACGGTAAATGCTAATTTGAGCATCCAATATATAGTATTCTGAAAGATTATCACATTTTTGTTGTTTTATTTGATGGCAAAGAAATAAGAATGAATCAAAAATGTTATATGAAATGATGTTCAAGCTAAATATTGTTTATTTTAATGTCCAAAACAAGACGTCAAATGCAGACAGATACAAGTTGGCCATCTTAAATTATCTAATTTTCACTTTACTTTCCTGAAGCAGTTTGTATATACTACATGTCTTACATGTTATAAATGGTTCCTCGTTTTTGTTATTTGCAACTAACTGAAGACAAATTATGTTTAAAATTTCAATCGCACTGAAAAAGGAGAGAGAGATGTCGAAAAACCTATGTTTTCAAAATCTAGAAATTATGTTTTTTAAGTGAAAGATACATTTTGTTTGTAGATCGAAGGAATTCATGAAAAAAATGTAGATGAAAATATATGTGTGCCCACCAAGCTAAAAACAGTGACCATTTTCTACCTTTTCGTCGTCATTGTTTCATTTTTTCAAATTCTAAATAAGTTCTCCTAGTTCAATTTATTCTATTTACAAAATAATAGCATACAAAAGATGTTTGTACAAATAAACATGAAAGGACGAGATTTTGATAAGAAACGGGATAATTACATTTATCCATGAATAAGAACGTGTCGTCCAACTAACAATTCGATATTAGAAAAATACATATATTTAAAAAATCATTTGACTAGTTTAACACCGCCACTTTTTACTGAAGTATCTGTACCAAGACAAGAAATTGAGCGGTCATATATTATATGTGTTAGAGGTATTGATTTTGCTGCCGTTTCTATGATTTTTCCATTAGGATTTGGAACTGTTCCGACAAAAAAGTATGATATTTTTTGTCTTCCATTTTATTGATTGTCAGCATTATTTATAGAATACCATTGATGTATTGATGATAAAACATGACGTGAAACTTCAATTATTTGGACCACTTATCTAACATAGATTTGGTTTTAAGTCAAGATCGATTATTTCCTTTACCTCTGGTTAAAGTTCACATTATATGCAGATACCAATCTAATCTCTTAGTCTTGATATACAATAATCAAATACTATGGCCTAAAGACATATGTATGTTGTGTATCTGGATATGTATCTATGCAATATCATATGCTAACTAAACAATCTAGATTTAACATAGCTTAAAGGGAGAAGTTGTATGTAAAATGTAGATCGTTGCATCGAACTGGATTAAATGCCAAGTGAGCAATTTATTTCTGCTATATCATTGCGGAAACAAGTTACATTTCAATGAGAAAATGATGATGCCCGCTTTGCACTAGACCAACACGCTTAGTTTGTACTACATATATTGCCATCTCACTGAAACAACAGTCCACGGGTATAGATGTCGCTCCACTCGGAAACATTACCCTGGTTCACAGCCACACAGTCTTTGCTCTTAATCCTTAGTGCTACGTGCTTAGTGGAAAAGCAACACATACCAATTCTATAGTTCTTCGATTGACCCAACCGGGACTCGAACCAACATTTTACCGAACTCGAGACGAGCATGCTAACCATTTCGCTACCAATGCAGAATAGCTATCAATGTGAGTTGTTTCCACATGACAACTGTAAAATGCCAATTTTTTGCTATCGGCATTTGATGATAATCTCCTTGAGAATCAAATACACAACTTGCCATTAGGGTGGAACGTAAATCAGAACTCCATGTATGGAGAATGCCACACTTATTGTACATAAAAGAAAACTTGCAGCAACCCATGATCAGCAACAGCTTGTTAGGAGTGGTCGTTTGTGGTCCGTTACAAGATAAATAGACCCAATCATATCTATCATATTCCTCTTATCCCTATATGTTCGTAATCACTTCCTGGTCCTTTCCTCATTCACGACTTATCACCGGGTTTGTAACTAGATTAACCCGACGGCAACACTAGTGGAGCAAGAACTGCCTACCCCTCCGGAGCACCTGAGTTCACCCCCGGTTTTTATTGGTGTTCGTGTTACTCGATCTTTAGTTTTATGTGTATGTTTTGTAGATCGTTGTTTATCCTTTTTTTTCTTTTGGCCATTGTGTTGTCTGTCCTTCGATTTACGGATTCTGATTACCCCTTTGGTATCTTCAAACGCTTCTTTTAACTAACCTTGGGCACATATGCCAATTTCAGTAAGTAACAAATATTTACCTACATAATAACGATAGCTGGAGCTGAACTTGGATAGGTTACAAATACCGGGAAAAGAACAGTCCCAAAATTGCACACATGCAAATAAATCATTTTGGAGAGTTATTTTCCAAAGTAAAACGAAATTTATGTTATTTTTTAATTATATATTTTAAAATGATAGTTTTAATGTCAGTCGCTAAAAGAAAAGTTTGAAAATACCTACCAAAGGTGTAATCAGAAGCTGTAAATCCAAGAACAGACAATACGATGGCTGAAGGAAACACAACAAAAGACAAACAATGGTTGTCAAAACACTACACAGAAAACTAAAGATGGGCGACAGAAAACCCACTAAAAACAAGATTAGACTCATGTGCTACAGAACGGTAAATCATTATCTTTTATATATATTTTCTTGAATATCATTACAAAAGATGTCATAGTCATCAATATATTTCATCCGCTTTATTATGTAGATTGGTTCACACCCTCCTCCTTCGTTACATTTAAGACTTAGCAATAAAGACAAAAAAGACATTATTTATCTTTTAATATGGACCTTGCCTGGTTTTTTTCTCGAACGAAACTTGAGTCAAAAGCCGATTTGTTTATTGAAAATGAAGTCGAGAAATCGGAGCAAACAGCATTTATTATACTTATTTTCATTTTTTACTGATTTTATTTTATTTCTTTTTGGTCAATACTAACATATTTTCCCAATGATTGAGTAACCCTGTCAGTTTTATATTTAATCGAGTATAATTAGATGAATTATAGATAACAGAAACTTGCTTAGATAAATAACTACTACGTCCCTATATCTACTATTTTCCTTATTTGAATATACGTAAGCCCACAAAGCAAAGGGTGGTGACCATCCTGTATTTTTTCTCATTATTTCAGGGTTTTTTTTAATAAATATCAGTTCTCCTGCAATTAAACATCTGTCGCTTTTGTTTTGAGTTTGTTTGATTGTTACAATACGATACATTTTAGGGCTCAAATCTTTTCTTCCCCCATGTAAACCCATTTTGATCGCATTGATTATATGCAACAGATGTTCATGTCTGCTTACTACCACGTGCGCTGAAAATGGCAAGTTTATTGATGAAGAATATTTATAATAACTTTATAAACTTTATCGGTTTGTTTGAAGAAAAATAACTTGTGTAAACTATGAAAGAGTGCGAAAAATATGTATTTAAGTAAACATTAAGCACCATATTGACAGTCTGTCTTCGACTGCATCGATGGTTCTATTAAGCACATCCACGTTGTTTTAAGATCTTACCGCTTTAATTACTTTACGAATTATTGGTGGAACCTGATTTTTGTCAACGTAAAATGCATATGGACCATTGATAAACGATATTACAGATGCTTATCCATGATCGGATAACATTTATGAATCGATCTATTAGACATTGCTAGACAAAACCTATTATCAACCAACCCCAAGTGAACATCGGTGTATAGGAATAGACATAGTTTTTCCGCTGCGGAATGCAATCCCTCCGAAAGGGGTGTCATCATAGTACGGGACACAAATGTATGCCTCGTAAATGGAAAATGGCATGCTCCTTAAGTAACGGCTGTTAGGAGTGGTCGCTTGAGGACCTTTACAGGGCAAATTTCACGACAATATCCCATATATTCGTTGTGGGGATCTAAATTTCCTTCCACACGCTGATCCAAATGTGACCATTTTACCTGTTAGATTTATTATTTGTAAACTTGTTCTCGCACTGAATATAGTTGAAATACTGTTGTCATTTCGTTAACCCATAATCAATCAATATATCAACCAAAACAAACATGAACAATGTTATCTCACATAACACGAGAGAGACTACCACAAAAAAGTTTGAAACATCACAAAAATATGCATGGAGTGACAAGTCTATTGTTTTTTATTATGATAACAGACATCAGAGAAAATCTAGTTTTTATCTTACATACCAAGCAAGGTCATGCATATTAATATTATCGTCCCTTTACAATTAGAAGCAACTCTTTATGAAATGTAACTATCACAATAGACAACTTTTTCTAACCACACTGGTTAGTTCTCCCCAGTACAATGGGGGAATTCATAATAAACTATTACGTTTATCTTTATCTAACCGCACATTTAGGGATCAAACTGTGCTTGTTTACTCGTGACGTTATGATTTAACGACAATGAGCTAATGAACAATGGAATAAATATGAACTTGAAATTTTGTGACTTGGTTAAGAAATTACAGCATTTTATATAATAACCATGAATATATTCATATATAAAATCCCTACATGATTGTATTTTCTTTCGTATCTTTTGACTTCCCTATAATTACGATGACCGCACATGTCTCGATGCACGAGATTTGATTCATCAGTTGATTGCAGGTCTCTGAGTTTGTAAGGAATTTTCGTTTCGTCCTCTACAAATGGGAATTGTGACACGTTTTTCTACAAACATTATTAAATACAGTTTGATAAGTAATTGTAGTCGCTTGTCCTAATATGTTGGTTGCACAAGTCAAAATTCAAAAGGACAAACCTAGCTATAATACCTAAAATAAATTACAAAATACATCAGTAAAACATTAAATACCAATCAAAGATAACATTCCAGATGGACAAAACAACACCAGTGAAAAAGAGAAATGCCAGTTAGAGGTCAGAGTACAAATAATCACAATCTGGATAGACAAGCAACAGATGAAACGAACATAATGTCGTTAATGTGGTTCACGATAGATGTTCCACCCTCCTCACTGAATTTGGTACTGCTTTGACAACTATTTTACCTATTTTGTTCCAGTATTGTTATAAATACTGTTATAGTGACAGCCGGAACCTTTGAGCCGTAATGAAAGCGGGAGGTTTGGCGCTTTAAAATCTGATTCAACCCACCATTTCTTTAGAAATGTCTGTACCAAGTAAGGGTCATTACGGTTTTCACAGTTTTCCGGTTGTTGACTGATTTTGTTTGTTTATATACTTATGAGTTTTGACTTTCCATTTGGAAGATTGTTCGGAGTTCGGTAATTTTGTTATTACCCTTATTTAACGTAAACAGACACAGCAGTACCTCACATAACACATGAATTAGGTCCGAGGACAACACTAACTCCACAAAACTGGAAACTTAGGTATGAGATGGGGTTCTTTGAAAAGGGTAGGATTCTGCTGCACTACGCATAGTTTAGACATTTCTGACAAATTCCATAGAAAGAATACAGGTTACGTCCATTTAACTTCTACAGTATTACTCCATGAATTGTCTCCTGTTTATTGTATATCTCTTACAAAGGGGTCATTATATATTTCTTACAGAGACAGACATTTCCATTGATACCATATATAGAAAAATTAATCTTGTGCATGCCTTCATGCTTGTGCTGAGTATAACTCGTCTAGCGTTATACTTTAAAACTTTTCCTGGAAAGGGGATGTTGCATTGACATTTGTTATTGATTTTGGTCCTCCGGAAAACTAGATCCATCATAATTTTTTCACACACAAAGTAACCTCTACTCAATAAACGTTAGATAGCACCGAAGGGGCAATCAAAAATGGACAAGCCAGAGAAACTGTCAACATAGGATACACAAGACGAGGAAAAACAAACCAAAAACACAACACAACACAATATGTGTTGGACACCACCACGCGCAAACAAATACAAATAACGTAAATAAGACATGAGTCCTCCTACAATTAATATCATGGTCCATTGATTCTGTTAAAGTTTGTTGCTTAAAATGCCATTGACACTGACTTAAAGGTGTGTGGGAAAAGGGGGTATGGGGGCTAATAAAAGAAAGTAAATTACAAATAAAAACATTTTCACATGCAAATCAAATTTCAATCTATAGGAAGCAAATGTTTTTGTGTTAAGCGATTAAATTGAAGTTATTTGCAATTGGAATATTTTTTGTTCCAAATATACAGTCAAAAGGTTAGGGTTAGGGTGTTTAACACCACTTTCAACAATTTTTCAGCTACATCGTGGCGGTCAGTTTTATTGGTGGAGAAAACCGCCGACATGTCAAAAGTCACTGACAAACTGTATAGCATAATGTTGTATCAAGTACACTACGCATGAGCGAAATTCGAACTGATAGGCACTGATTGCATAGGAAGCAGTCATAAATCCAACTACCATGCGATCACGACCACGACGGCCCCAAATATACAGTCAAATCTTGAACAGGGATACGTCTTTTTCCTTGGATATCTCAAAGTAAACATTTCATTCATTCGTAGTGACTTCCGGCTTATCATATTTCGAATAACTAGAATATTATGATTACTTTATCAGTTCTATTTCAACACAAGATTTGTTACTGTACATATCGCAACGTAATTTAACGTAAATTTGCAATTATCAGAGTGTGTCTTGCTTACGCCACGATATAGCTGAAATACTGCTAAAGTTGGCGTTAAACACCAATCAATCAATCAATCAAAGTGTGTTTTGTTTGCATTATAGCGACCTGGTTATTACATTTTGCAATATTAAAAGAAAATATACATTTGAGAATAAAAGAAAAACAATTAAAAAAACTTTATATTTAAAAATAAAAGGCGTGAGTGACTTGGATCAGACAGTGTGGTATTTTATGATTTTCATTTTATTACCCCTCTCAACACACTCAATGAACACAGTCAACATAACAATAGCTACATGTATATGAAATAACAGTCAATGATACTAATATAAGACTCTCTTAACTGATCCTGTGTTAGAGAAACATATCGCTTTTAAATTAATAATACGTTGAACAAGCCAAAGCTTGACACGTCGGAAAATTTATTTTAATAAATATTTTAGATATGTTGTTTTAGGAGAGATTTACAGCCGCAAACGAAATAAATAAAAGCCAATAGAAATAAATTAGATATTTGGTTTCAACATGTATATTTCGTGATTAGAAACTATATATATATCTTTACTTGAAATGAGTACTTGTTTAAACAAGCTTAAGATAAAAAGTAATGTGCCTATAACATTGACATACAGTCGTATCTACCCTTTTGATAGCCAATGGTTCAATAATGGCGATAACCCCAAAAAAACATTCAAAATATTTTTGAGGGCAAAACTCAAAACATAAATTACGAAAAGTTTGAAGGTACCGAAGGGGCAATTACTAATTAGAAGCCGTAAATCGAGTGAGTGATTGTTGTTTAACGCCAATTCAGCAATTTTTCAGCTATATTATGGCGACTGTAAATCGAAGAATAGACAATAAAATGTTCAGTAGAACAAAGACAAACAATGATCTATAAACACTTCCGTTTGCTATCTTCACATTCTACACATTGTTCTTAATAAGGACAGCCACATCCCCTCTGACACACTATGTGAATATCCGTTCGTATAAATCGGGCATAACGTATAGAATAAAAATATTTAATGACTTGTCGAAGGTGGGATGTCTTTGCCATCAATCATTGTTAATTGTATGTGTTGTACGTAATGGTCAATATGGAAAACGTAAACAACCAAACAATAATATGTAGACAAAGACAACACACGTGGACAATGTAAGACACGATCTTGTTACATGTGTTACAACACATAATCGACCAGGTTACATCATACCGGAAGAGAGAAGTGTTCTTCGAAAATCTTAGTACATAATACTATTAATGAGGTAAAAGTACACGACACGACACGTTTCTAGTACAACAACCTTCAACAGGCACGCTCATAGTCAACATATTTGAATGCCAACTAATTTAAAATTCTTTAGAAGCTAGTAAACAACCAAAATAGGCAAAAGCCAAAATCGGTTAAGGATATATACCGGAAAATGATTGACATAAATTTCAATATTTAGGAACTATAGATATAAGTATACATAACTTTAGTCTAATAAGTCATGTTAGCTCACAAGCGGTGACCCTCGTGCGAATGAAACCCTCATGGAATAGTCCACCAGAGGAGTATAGTTGGTACATATGATTTTTGTCCTTGTTGCAATGTATACTAGGCATTCAACACATACCTTACACGGACAATGCCTCAATATTTCCCCTATTATAATTGGTTAACAATATCATTTTAAATGAAGACCAGATATCACTATGACATATATAACCCTTATTCTATACTTTCAATACCTCTCCATAAATTGACTGTTACATATTGTTTCTGTGCATATCGTATAGTCCATAGTACATTTATAATTGATACAACGTAATAAACAATACATAAATGTTCAACTCCCTTCATTTAGCATTACCTTGCTACGTTTTCTACCCCTTTTTCTTACCTTGCAACGTTTTCTGGTACTTCACTTATCACAACCTGTTTACTGGCTCCAAATCCCATACGAAATGTTAACAAGAAAATCTTTGTTGTTTTAAATGAATAAAATCCTAAAAATAATAATTGTTTATCTAACTAATGAGCGTTGTACGTCCTGATATGTGCAGTGTCTTTTCTCTGTACACCATAAATAAAAGTTTCTTTTTTTCACATGGTGTGGTCTAATATTGGTTTAAAACACTATATCTGCTTACACAGTAAGCACTTTTATTATGCTTATATTGGCTCTTCAACATGTAAGCAGCCTAACAACTTTGGCTCAGATTGTAGATCACTAACCGCACCCTTCTGATATAAAACAAATCTGGAAACCTTCCATATTTCTCCCCGCAACGATCCGTCAATAACAGAAGGGGTATAAATGTTTTATTTACACTAGATATATATCTTATAGATTATCTTTTTTCTCCTTCACGTCAAGTTATACAAACGTATTGACCGAATTGTTGTACAATCCTAAATCAATTTTATTTTGAACGCATTTTTTCTCTCTCTATTCTCTACACACAATTGTATTTCCTTTAGATGTCATCACATCTGATTCACGTTTTCCCCCTTTTGTTGATGATGATGCATCGTTATCCAGACGTTTTAATTCAAATGTCAAGTGAACGTATATTTAAACATTCAAATGATTAAGACGTTTTAATTTTCTGTTGACACTTGTTGCATATTGAAAAATTGGAAATCCATAATGTTTACCTGCATTTTCTAGATAAGTTAATCAAAATATTCATTATATCATGGAGATAACAGTAAAGATGTCCTATATGAATAATACATTTATTTTACCTAGGTTTACCTGAGTATGTATTGATCTTTCATACTAAACATTGATTATTGAATGTGTGTCCGAAATACCGAGTTACTGTTGTTCTAGTCTTGATGTCATAAAAGTGTCGTGTGTAGTAAATAATAAATAAATAAATAGAAATAGAAACAAGGCGCGTACCATGTACACAGCAATAAGAACTATATAAAGAGTATTGTTTTCACTTTTGAGACGGTCAACTATTGAAACTTCCATAGAACAAATTTGTATGACATGGGACACATTTGACTGTCACTATATGGCAACTTTGTTATTGCAACCAGTGCATGTTTTTGTTTCCCTGATTTCCTTTTTTTATAATTGCAAATATATAAATATTTGGAATACACTTAGAAGAAATAGTCGACAATATAACTACCCACAACAAGACAAGCTTCTCCTCGGGCAAATCACAAACTCTTCAATTCATGACAACAACAAATATGACATAAGTCTAAATCTAAGCCTAATCGAACCTAATATGTATTTTGCTTTCATAAACAGGAATGTCCGCATTTTCCTCTTTTTTTCCCATTTTTTTGGATGTATGCATTTTGCATAGCCAACATTTCAAAGTTTCACATTGAAACATTCTTATAACAATACAGAGAAATATTGAAAGTTGCAATGGCAAAAATAATGAAATTGTCAACAGTTTTTTGTTGCATTCTAAAAATGATTTCTTCAAATTTCTATAGAATTCGAATAGCAATTGACATGTGGTTAGTTTCGAAGGCAAATACTAATACATCGAAGATTAAGGAAAATATAAAATACGAATTGGAATGGATGATATATAATAATTAATCCTGCACCAGCCCTACTCTGTTTTTTTGTATCATTGTAAATGTCATCTTGATTTTCAGTTTATGTTATACCCGTATTTACTTTGATATTCTGTGTTTGCATTGTTGTTATATTATCCAGATTTTCACTCTATATATATATATACTTAGTGGCTTCATCTTCCGATGGTAACTTTATGTTACTTTTGTACTCAATGTTTGTATCTTAGCTATATCCAAATTACTTCCTTGTATATGTCTCAATTAACAGTGATACTATTATGTTGTCTTAAATGGAAGAGAAGCTGCCTACCCTTCCGGAGCACCTGAATTTACCCACAGTTTTCTTTGTGAGGTTCGTGTTGCTCAATCTTTAGTTTTCAATGTAGAATTTTGTAGTTCAATGTTTGTCCTTTTGTTGTATTTTTGTTGGCCATTCTATTGTTTGTCCGTCGATTGACGGCTTTTGATGACTCCTTTGAAATCTAATTTTTGTCAGAGTGTCACAAAATTATCAAACAAGTAATATTTTGATTCTTATTTAAATTTTACCTCATTGAAAATGTGGCTACATCAATTACATGTATGTTCCTCTTGTTTTCACCGCATAAACAACACATATATAATGTCCAGAATTTAATTATGAAATTATTTACACTTTAAATTCAATAATAGTAAAAACAAATATCAATAAATATAGCAGGTGAAAAACAGGTGCGGATTTAAACAGATAATTCTAATCTATTCCGGGTCATAGTATCATTAATATCATATTCCACCGTCATACCCAGCATTGCTAAAATTGTTTTGACCACCACTAAGATTACCGGATTGTCGTTTACGGCAGTTCAAGCAACCTTCATGATCAAATGTCGGAGACACCGGCATATATGAACAGCATTTGATTTTCTTTAAATGTTTCGTAATGAATGACAGTCCATAAACATCTTCTACTGATGCTACATCAACCGTGCTTTCAGACTGCAAATTTTCTCTCCACTTCAAAATGCCTCTCTCTTCTGCAGTGCCTGGAACATAAATAATTATATTTAAATCATGACACAAATTGACTACAGTGACATATGCAACTTAAACTGTGAACTTTGTCATAGAAGTGAAAGGACGACACATTTCTGTCAACAATGTTTTTCGTTTTTCCCTTGAATTTGAAAATATCATTTAGCATTAGTGCATATGTTGTCTATCAAAACAGTAGATATCAAATTATGATGCCTGAAGGAGATTTGACAGTACATTACTTAGGAACTGTAAGTGTCAAACATAAATATATCAAACAAACGATGCTAGTGCCGAAGCACTGACTACAGGGCGCATGATACCATAAGGGTAATAACAAAATTACCGAACTCCGAACAATCTTACAAAGGGAAAGTCAAAACTCATAAGTATATAAACAGACAAAATCAGTCAACAACCGGGAAACTGTGAAAACCATAATGACCCTGACTTGGTACAGGCATTTCTAAAGAAATGGTGGGTTGAATCAGATTTTTAAGCGCCAAACCATCTGAGACTAATAGTCAACCAACAGAGGCGGTAGTGATAGTAATAAAACCATATATATCTAATTTGGTGCACACGACGTGTGTTTGGAATAACCGTCATCAGTTACGCTCATAGACATAAGATTGGAAAGCCAAATAAATAAAAAGTATATAGGGGGGCTGTAAACCAAAGGATATAAACCGGAACATGAAACTCTTCTGGTTAACCGTTACGGAATATAAGTGTCATAAATGTGTAGCATTTAGTATATCATTGTTTGATCTTTGTCTTTGGTCACTGTATTACCTGTCCTTCTTCGATTTACGGGTTCTGATTACCCGTTCGGTATCTTCAAAATTTTCTTTTGGAAAAGATGACACTTCAAAACACACAACATTGGAATTTCCACGTGTGTGCCAGATAACGCTTAGGATGTTGTACTAGCCAAATTACTTAAGAAAATAGTATAATTAGGAAGGACAATACCCTGTTGTTTGTAATGTTTTCATTGGGTAATACTAACAGACGAATTACACATGTATAATACAGAACACAGACGTATTTAATAAGTCAATTGTTCCCTCGTTAGTTTTTTTCTGCATAGCTTATTCTTTAGAAATACCTGTACCAAGTCAGGGCATTACGGTTTTCACAGTTTTCCGGTTGTTGACTGATTTTGTCTGTTTATATAATTATGAGTTTTTACTTTCCCTTTGTAAGATTGCTCGGAGTTCGGTAATTTTGTTATTGCCCTTAATTATATTTCTTTTATACAATGAAATCTGTATCAACCGAACCTCCTTGAGACCAACTGCTGTTTTCGGAATATAGAAGTTCAATTTATGAAAGTTGAATTAACAAAACATATTCTCATCCATTGGAACATCATTATTATTTTAAAGGTCATTATATACAGGATACTGGTTTATTCTTGAAACCGAAATATTCCATACTTGTAACACTTGTTTCGTTTGATAACAATCAATATATTTATATTCAATGTGTTTTCAGAATACATACATTTTGGCCAAGATGACGTTAGTCATTCGTTTTTGATACAATTGATTTTACTCACATGTGGAAAAGACTTAATTAAATTCTCTATTTACTTAACAAGGATTGCTGACAGCCAATGGCTACGAGCTGACAGCCAATTGCTACAAGCTGACAGCCAATGGTTACGAGCTGACAGCCAATGGTTACGAGCTGACAACCAATTGTTACGAGCTGACAGCCAATTGTTACAAGCTGACAGCCAATGGTTACGAGCTGACAACCAATTGTTACGAGCTGACAGCCAATTGTTACAAGCTGACAGCCAATGGTTACGAGCTGAAAACCAATGGTTACGAGCGTTTTTACAAAAGACACCTTCCTAACCACATCATTTAACAATGAGGGGTAGTTTTGAATCAGTTCCGACAGTGTGTATTTTTTGTTTTCCATTTTATTTGTAAATCAACATATAACTTACCTGGGACAATATTATCAAGTATAAATCCTATTATGCCTCCAACAAACATAGATGTTCCTAATAATACTCGTATAACATCATCCAGCTCCACATACCCTGTAAAGTACAGTATTGTAAATAAGGGTAATAACAAAATTACCGAACTCCGAGCAATCTTACAAAGGGAAAGTCAAAACTCATAAGCATATAAACAGAAAAAATCAGTCAAAAACCGGAAAACTGTGAAAACCGTAATGACCCTGCTTGATACAGGCATTTCTAAAGAAATGGTGGGTTGAATCAGATTTTAAAGCGCCAAACCTCCCCCTTTCATTACGGCTCAAAGTTTCCGGCTGTCATTATAACAGTATTTATAATAATACTTGAACAAAACAGGTAAAACAGTTGTCATAACAGCACCAAACTCAGTGAAGTGAATGTAAACAATGTAACTTTCCTCGTTACGCGTTACATGACATAATTAATCGCTCATCCGTAGCAATCCTCTCTCTTAGCTTTTATGATGGTTTATGGTATTTAACGCCACTTTCAACAATATTTCAGTTATATCGTGGCGGTCAGTTTTATTGGTGGAGGAAACTGTAGTACACGGAGAAAACCATCGACTTGTCGCAAGTCACCGACAAACTTTATCACATATTGGTGTACCGGTGTTCGAACTCAAAATTTTAGTGGTGACAGGCACTGATTGCACGGGTAAATCCAACTACCACACGATCACTACCACCACGGCCGAGAAATATAAGTAAATTTAGTATGCTCTAGTCGTTTTATTGTATATTATTGACAGTTAGACTTATTGCCAAACATATATCATGGATATGAAAGGAAATGGAGACTTTATGTTATTGATAATCACAGTATTTACAATGCAATAGTCCCTTCCAATAGTAATTGCAATATCTCTGTTTGGAAATTGGTTTGTTTTGTCAGCGGTTGTTAGTCCGTACATGTTTATCGGCGGACTTGCATACGTATCGTACAATAGCTGTAGGATAATATGAAATTAAACATACAGATGTTGTGTAAACACCTGCGGCCAAATATGTTATCAAGAACAGTGAAAGTATGATTTTTGCATATCATTAATTTCATTGAACGTAATAACTATACCTGTATTTTTTACAATGTTCTATACAATTATTACTTTAAAGCCTGAACCTGTATTACTTTAAAGCCTGCACCTGTATTTATTTTGTCTGGATGTTCTGATATCCAATCAGGAATACTGAGTCCTAGTATAAAGGAAAATCCGAGAATTGTCAGGTTCCGAATGGACGATAAATCTATGAACTGCAGAACGGAGATCCCAACAGCGGCTACCATTCCAAATAATACAGTCAGTGTTCCTCCTATTATGGGAGTAGGAATTAATGTTAGAATTGCACCAAATTTTCCAATGATTCCTCCAATCAACAGAATTATGCCACATATTTGGAAAACACGCCTACTAGCCACCTGCAAAGGTAATTGATATAGAGTTGTAGATAAAAAAAAACACAAAAAATTGAAATGAACAAAGATATCAGGAAAGTTTAATGTGTTAATGTAGTTAATAGTTCGGTAATTTTGTTGTTGCCCTTATTTAGTTCAAACTTTGCACTAGCTAACAATTAATGGAATGGACATAATAGATGTTTAATTTCACTTCCAATCATTTTTCAATTATATTGTGTCGGTCAACATTACGGAGGCGGGACCGAAGTACCAGGGGAAACAACAAGGAACTTCCGTATGACGAACGTAGAATTCCTATGTTCAAAGGGCATGTTCTAGTAAAAGAAGTGGTTCCAATCACAAATTAAGAAAAACAAATAAAATTGTAGACATAAGTAAAACAAAGCAAAATTTCCACTCACAACAAGAACTCCCATAAAAAACCTGGAAGTCCGAAGGTGTTGTCCAAACTGGCTAGTATGCTTTGCTCTATAGTGGTTTATGTTGTAAGTTTTTAGTTTTTGTTTTTAGTTACCTGTTATGTTGTCCATTATCAAATATTAATGATAATATATCTTCAGTATTTCCTTATGGATACATTTTTAACTAATATTTATAAAAAATAAGCTACGTTACTATCAGTACAATACCGGGTTATAGTAAAGGGAGATAACTGATAATATTCAAATTACTACCTTTGTTATACCAATTGCTCCAATGTTCCCACTATATGATGTTGTAGGGTGACCAGCTCCAACTAGACTGGAAAATATGCTACATAATCCTTCCACAGCAATCCCCCTATTGATGGCATGTGGTGGTGGTGGAGGTGCTCGAGACATGCGTGCACATGCGTGGTAAT
The DNA here is from genome assembly GCA_963680875.1 of Bathymodiolus brooksi. Classification (NCBI taxonomy): domain Eukaryota; kingdom Metazoa; phylum Mollusca; class Bivalvia; order Mytilida; family Modiolidae; genus Bathymodiolus; species Bathymodiolus brooksi. The sequence continues at coordinate 69,812,752 of OY804585.1, read as the reverse complement.
CACCAATAGATTCAATGGTGGAAGCAATCGTTGATGCAAGCATGCCGACAAATCCGGCGATGGTCACTGTTGGAATTCCAAATTGACCTACATGAAAAACTTTAATTAATTTAGAAGGGAGTAGATGAATAAACTATATTATAATTGCTTGTTTTACATTTTATTTTGCAACACAAAGACAGATTACCCAGGTCAGGTATGGAACGATCCAAATACAAAAACAACAATAGTATACTCATTCAGTTAACAGATAATGTACAGTTTGAACATCACGAGTTCCCACAAAACTAGAAAATTGTGGCTAATTAAACACACTAAGCATTGTTTGTTGTGTTGGCAATATGTTTGTACATTAACGTCTTCATCCTGCCTCAGGTGTAGGTAACCTGAGGTGAATTTGGTTATCCTGTATTGTTTATTTTCTATTTGGTTTTTTGTTGGGTTTTTTTTTTGGGGGGGGGGGGGGGGTTTATGCTTTTTTTTTTTCTTGTTTCTTTTTGTTGCACGGAAAAATTTTAAATCGTGTGACTTGCCAATATTTTGTCTAAGAACATATATCAGGAAAGTTATTCCAGAAACGAGCATTGAACTTAATTAGATATCTACGTATTTAAGCACTCTAAGCTGTGTTTATTGTGTAGGCAATAGTTTTGCACATAACCATCATATTATATAATATAATATACTAAATAATTTTCAAACAGTAAATACGTGCTTCGAAAATACTCTAGCGTCATCTGAGTAGAGTAAATTTCAAAAGGTCGGCAATAAATGGCTGCAACTAACTTAATGGTATAAAATCCCAAAGACAAATACGTTGTGCCACACAATCACAATATTAGGTCGACTTAAGGTTGACCGAGTTCATAGTTTTACTTTTAATGATTAATTGACATGACCTACTTTCTACATTTGACAGGTGTCATGCATTAAACATGTCCGATTTTTGTTATTTTATTTCTCTTAAAACTTAACTGTTGTCGTGCCTGTCTGAACTGTGATTTGTTTTCCTGGTTCTTCTATTAGGAATAATAAAATATTATTTTCTTGTGTTTGTGTTATTGACATGTATCGTATCTTTCAGCAATTAGTTAGCTATATTAGACTAATGGATGAGGAAAGTCCAGATATATATTACGAACTGTCAGGTGTCCGGACACCTTAACATAGTCAAGTGGATATAGGGGTGCAAATCCACGATAGTGGTGTAAGACTTATAGGCAGAGGTTTCACGGAATAATCACGAATTATTCCCTATCAGCATTAATAAAGATATTTAATTTAATGCGCACGACCTTATCATGTGTACTCAAAGTCGAAAGATTGGAACACCAAATACATATACAGAAGGTGAAGGTTGGCTTGGTTGGTTGGATTGGATGGATTGGTTTATAGTGTTTAACGCCAATTTCAACAATTTTTCAGTTATATCATGGGTTCGAACTCACAACTTTAGTGGTGATAGGCACTTATTGCACAGGTAGTTGTAAATCCCCTCAGAGAAGGTAAAGGAAAATAAAATAATGTAATTTAAAAGTTACATGGGTATGGAAAATAAAACCATGGCATTGATTCCAGTACATCTAACTTGGCGTCAGTTCGTGCATAATATGATGGATCTGTTGTGTTGCTTGGTATTACATCTGTGATTGTTAAGGCATAGGACACTATCCACGTAATCCCTATACTTAATATCACCTACAATTATAAACAAAAAATTAATATGCAAAAGAATATTTACTACATTGGCTCCCATTGGATATTTGGTAAAGGAAAGGAGTTCGTATTACTGTTAATTTTTATTGAAGTGTCTGTACCAAGCCAGGAAAGTCAGGATCATGTAATCTGTTTCTACGACAATTTCGGACAGTGTGGATTTTTTTTTCTTTTTTTCAAATGATATTGGTATATAAGACTTTATAAAAACACAAATGTTCGTAAAAAATTAATACAGACGATAGAAGTATTGTTCCTTATGTGTGTAAATAGTATGATGCTATATGACCGCTAATAAATGTTACTGCTATGTTTAGCTATGCCACGAGTGCACCTTACGTTTCTTGCAGCGATATCACTGGCGACATTTTCTATACATTGATACATAGAAAATAAATACACATGTATATGAGCTATATAAGCATTAGAGAAAACCGAAGGAGTAATCATGAATGGACAATCCAGAGACATTGGGAACATTGAGCACACGAAGACAAACAAACCAAAGCAAAAATACACAATACAGGAAACTTAAAAGATAAGCAACACGGATCCCACCAAACAACAGGGGGTGAAATAAAGTGTTTGTTAATGGTAAGCAGTGCCTGTTTCTTATGTTTATTTGATATTGAAGGTCAACTGTCGATCTACATTCTATAATAAAATGTAAAACAAAATATATCACTCCATCAGAATATTTCTCAAGAATCATGATAGCACTAATTAGTCGATCCAGCATAACATTGCTGAAATTGACGATGCTTAATGGGCTTGGCTTATGGTGTTTAACGCCACTTTCAACAATAGTTCAGCTATATTGTGGTAGTCAGTTTTATTGGTGGAGGAAACCGGAGTACCAGGGAAAAACCATCGACCTGTCGTAAGTCACTGACAAACTTTATCACATAATGTTGTATCGAGTGCGCCATGAACGGGTTCGAACTCACAACTGAAATTGGCGATAAGCACCCATTAACTACACAGTAGAAAAATAATACAACTTACAGATAGAAGAGTGAAAATGGGTATCTTCGTTGTGTGACATTTCTGTTCCGTTGTATAACTTATACATGGCATATTTATTTTTCCAAGAAACAAAGAAAATATGGCGATTAATACCATAGTCCTGAAATAATACCAGTAATTTCACTCATGAGTCATGACAGCAGGATTTGTTTTACTATATATTTAGTATATTATATACATATGGATTGGAATGTAGTATTATGAATTCACTGACTATCCAACGACACGAAAACAAACTTCCTATATATTGTATATTTTCACATTCCAACTGTATAAAATATTAATCATTTATAATAATACAGTTGAATCATTGCATGCATTGCGCCATAAGTGAAGAAGGAACTGCTTCTGGAGCACTTGTGTTTACTCTTGACTTATAGCTTCTGGAGCACTTGTGTTTACTCTTGGTTTATAGTAGAGTTCGTGTTCGTCTTTAGGTTTCTGTGTACTGTTTTTCAGGCCAATATTTGTCTCCAGTATGGTATTATGTATTCTTCTTCGTCTTAACGGTTTATAGTGGCGTTCGTGTTCGTGTTCGTCTTTAGTTTTCTGTGTAATGTTTTTCAGGCCAATATTTGCCTCCAGTATGGTATTGTGTATTCTTCTTCGTCTTAACGGTTTATAGTGGAGTTCGTGTTCGTCTTTATTTTCTGTGTAATGTTTTTCAGGCCAATATTTGTCTCCAGTATGGTATTGTGTATTCTTCTTCGTCTTAACGGTTTATAGTGGCGTTCGTGTTCGTCTTTAGTTTTCTGTGTAATGTTTTTCAGGCCAATATTTGTCTCCAGTATGGTATTGTGTATTCTTCTTCGTCTTAACGGTTTATAGTGGCGTTCGTGTTCATCTTTAGTTTTCTGTGTAATGTTTTTCAGGCCAATATTTGTCTCCAGTATGGTATTGTGTATTCTTCTTCGTCTTAACGGTTTATAGTGGCGTTCGTGTTCGTCTTTAGTTTTCTGTGTAATGTTTTTCAGGCCAATATTTGTCTCCAATATGGCATTGTGTATTCTTCTTCGTCTTAACGGTTTATAGTGGCGTTCGTGTTCGTCTTTAGTTTTCTGTGTAATGTTTTTCAGGCCAATATTTGTCTCCAATATGGTATTGTGTATTCTTCTTCGTCTTAACGGTTTATAGTGGCGTTCGTGTTCGTCTTTAGTTTTCTGTGTAATGTTTTTCAGGCCAATATTTGTCTCCAATATGGTATTGTGTATTCTTCTTCGTCTTAACGGTTTATAGTGGGGTTCATGTTCTTCTTTAGTTTTCTGTGTAATGTTTTTCAGGCCAATATTTGTCCCCAATATAATATTGTGTATTCTTCTTCGTCTTAACGGTTTATAGTGGCGTTCGTGTTCGTCTTTAGTTTTCTGTGTAATGTTTTTCAGGCCAATATTTGTCTCCAATATAGTATTGTTTATTCTTCTTCGTCTTAACGGTTTCTGTTTACCCTCTTTGTTATCTTCATTCTGTTTATATATTTAAAATATACTATATAGTTGGATTTACAACTAAATATACAATCAGTGCCTATCACTTACGTTGTGAGTTCGAGGCCCGTTCATGGCGAGGTGTACTCGATACAATGTTATGTGATAAAGTGTGTCAGCGATTTGCGACAGGTCAGTGGTTTTTTCCGGGTACTCCGGTTTCCTCCACTCATTAAGCTGACCATGATATTACTGAAATAGTAATGAAAGTGGCGTTAAACAACATAGCCCTAAATCAAACCATCCATAGACAAAACAACAAAACAATTATAAAATGTACATTTTCATTATGTATGTGTCCATTGCTTTAATGGAGTATCTTAAATTTGTTTATTTATTTTCAAAACAGATCGAAGATTATAATTATGCATAACATATATGCGTACTTGATGAAGGTTATTCAAAAAACGCGTCGTACGCACTAAACATCTACGTTTTTATTAGAAATATAGCCTAACACAATATACAGTTAGTATGTGTCAGATGTCATATGAAATTGGACGACTATTTGACGAAATTCAAGTTGACATACGATTCAAATATCCCATCATGTTATTTAAATATAGGCAATGATAGTGATTATAATACAAAATAGCATTAGCATTACCCATTCAGGGACTGCAGAACAGTATATAAAATAAACGTTAGAGAATACCGAAGGGGCTTTTAAATATGGGTAATCCAAAGAAAATGGCACCATAGGTAACCAAGACGAAGAAAAACAAAACTAGAACACAACACAATATGTGTTGGACACCACTATACGCAAGCAAACACAAATAACGTAAATAAGACATGAGCCCTCCTACAAACAACTGGAGGCAAAGACGAAAATAAAAAATAAGAGACAAAAGATTGCGAACATGCTAAAAATATACGCTAGAAATTCATAGGGTGAAATGTACTATATTTTCATAGTTTTTTAGTAATGTTTTTGATTATGACTTTCTTGTGAATAAATACCGTGAAAATATTAGAGTTGTGTGTTATTTAATACGTTATTTTATATGTCTTATTTACGTTATTTATGTTTGTTTACGTATAGTTGTGTGTCTTTTTCTTTTCTTCTTTGCTTTCGTCCTGTGTCTTGTACACCCAGTGCAGTCAGTTTCTCTGGATTGTACATTTGAAGATTGCCCCTTCGGTGTTTTCTAACTTTTATTTAATATCTGATACCTGTCTACACTTTTTGATTCGTACTATATGCCATTAGTGAATGTGTGAAGGTTTCTATGGTAAGATGATTGCGAAATGTAGAGCAGCAACTAAAGCGAAGGGTTTTTTTTTACTTTAATTTGTGTCTGAAGCAGCAACAAATGCGCTGTTCTTTTACTTTAAGTTGTGTCTAAGTGTAATGTTGGATAGTCTCTCATGTTCATTGACATCCATATCCTTTCTTACTACAATCTGTTCGTTTACTTTCATTTGTGTCCACGTGTACTGTTGAATAATCTTTCATGTTGCTAATTTATACTAATTTTCCATAATAAACACGTATTTGTATATGTCATTAGTTCTTGATTCTTTCTACTTTTCTTTTCTTTTTGTTTTGTTCTTATTTAAGTAAATTGGTGATATGTTTATCCTTACAAAAATGCTAGTCCCCCAGTGAACTTGATTGAAGTTAGTTGCGCTATGTGTTAATGACAGTCCTATCAACGATATAGTTGGGGCTATGGTAAGAGGTCCTATAAATCTCATAAGTAGTCCTACAAGTCCAAATGACCCAATAACCAGCTGGAATAATGAAGCTAATACCATTCCACCTTGGACCTAAAACAAAATGAAAAACAACAAAATTTCACTCTATCAGAACAATTCCAAAATCCAATAGAAAATTCGTATAAACAAATGCAAAATATATACCCCCAATACACGTACATATGACCGTGTATTTTCTTGGCACTTCAATAAAAAGTGGAGGAGATAAGCTAGATTTTTTAAATTCTAGTACAGTCATTTTTCATTGATATTGTTAAAACAAAGTACATGCTTTCTTGTGATAAGGGCCGTCGTGGCAGTGATCACATGGTTGTTGGATTTATAACTACCTATGCAGTCAGTGCCTATAGCCAGTAACGTTGTGAGTTCGAATCCAACTCTATACAACATTATCCGATAAAGTTTGCCAGTGACTTGCGACAGGTCGGTGGTTTTCTCCGGGTACTCCGGTTTCCTCCATCAATAAAACTTACCGCCACGATATAGCCAAAATATTGTTGATGGTGGCGTTAAGTACCATAACCCTAACCATTTCTTGTGCTAAGCCGGTATTGGACTAATTAACATCTAAATATATTTCATGTCTTCTAGTTGCAACTATGTGTCGAAGATATTAAATTTAATTATTTATTACGCCCATAATGATGACTTCACAGCGTATCCTGATTGCATGTTAAAATGGATTAAGCTATAGACATTGCATAAATCATAGGGATGTTCCAGGTGTCTGACATACAATCAGAGATGAACATATTATACGTAAGTCCACAATAATGTGCATAAATTAATTAACAACGTAAAGAGTAATGTGGTGATACTTTGTATTTTTTTCTCAATGTTTAGTCACAACGGAATGTTTCAGTAGGTGAACTTGCACTGACTTACTTTGTTATTTTTACAAAATGTACAAAACCACAATTATTTTTATTAATGACAGCGTTATTTTTGCTACAATGACTGACTACACAGCTAAGCCCTTGCTGAGTTGTGAAGTCAATGTTTGAACTCTTACCAAATTAGCCAAACATTTTAGCCATGCATTCCTCCTTTCTGACGACCGAAAGGTAACATTATATATTTAAAAAATATTTCCTTCGTAGTCTCAAAAATAAGTATTCCTCTTTTTGTGAATAAACCCTGTTTTGGTGACAGAGATGGTAACAATCACAAGATATAATTGAGGTGTACTCTATACAACAGTATGTGATAAAGTTTGTCAGTGACTTGTGACAGGTCGATGGTTTTCTCCGGGTACTCCGGTTTCCTCCACCAATAAAACTGACCGCTACGATATAGCTGAAATATTGTTGAAAGTGGCGTTAAACATCATAAACCTATATTCACAAATCACAAAGTAATGTAAAAGGCATAGTAGATAGACATTTATTTTGCTTTGCTACGATTATGTAATAACATATGCTTACTTCACGCATTCGGTATTGCCATAGCTCTTTAATAGCGGCATCACTTGAGTTACCCTGTAATAGTGCTATAAAGAGAGGTCATTACAGTTATAATAGTTCTTTTTTATACCAGTTAATTTATTAAAAAGCTGTTTATCAAACCTTTAGTTAAAACAATTGCCACTAGTGACAAAACATTTCCAAATAGTGTTCATATCTTCCAAAAAACATTTTGAAAGATAAGATGAAAATCGTTGAGTTCTCTCTGGATTTTAGTAGGTTTCGTGTTGCTGAATCCTTAGTTTTCTGTGTAGTGTTTTGTATATCATTGTTTATACTTTTGTCCTTTTTCATTTGGTCATTGTATTTGTCTGTCTTCCTTTGGTCATTGTATTTGTCTGTCTTCCTTTGGTCATTGTATTTGTCTGTCTTCCTTTGGTCATTGTATTTGTCTGTCTTCCTTTGGTCATTGTATTTGTCTGTCTTCCTTCGAGTTACGGTTTCTCATTACCACTTTGATATCTTTAATATTTTCTCGACTTTGTCTTAGTACTCAGTAGATATTTCACAACTCATGCGTATACGTTACACTCGAACTTGCAGTTTAGACACTTTACAATAACAACGTCTTCCGAGTACATAATTTTAAGTTAACTAATCACACCAGGATATGTGTGTTGGGTGTATCGATTTTCCAATTTGATTTTGGAACTGATCTCACGGTGTATTATATTTGTTTATCATTTATTGATAAATAACTCTAAACTAAAAAAAACAGCTGTGAAGGGAGGGAACTCTAGTATAGCCATGATAACATTTTCTGTATGTTTATTCTGGTTTTCAACAATATTTCAGCTATTTCGTAGCGGTCAGTTTTATTGGTAGATGAAATCGGAGTACCCGGAGAAAACCACCTTAGTGGTGATAGTCACTGATTACACAGGTAGTTGTGAATCGACCGCCCTATGTTTATTCTGAATGGTTCGTGCCAGCAGTTGATTTTTATCTGATATAATAGATACAGTCGTCGCCATCATATTACTATGAATTATATACCAGGTATCGGCAGGCAATGTCTAGTAATTCTAGTATTCTAAATTAAAATGTTAAATAATTTATCAATGGAAATTCCTGCACAAAATCTCCATGAATATCGATAGTCTATATCTCGACAATAGTGTAGATTGCCTAGATGTTAGAACGTAAATCGAAGAAGGGCAGACAATACAATGACCAAAGCAAAACAAAAAGGCAATAGGACAAAACATTACACATAAAACTAAAGATTGAGAAATATGAGACCGACTAAATACTGGTTAACTCGGGTGCTCCGGAATGGTTAACAGTTCCTGTTTAACTAGTGGTACCGATTGTGATAGTTAAACGACACAGACATCATCTGATATAGAAATTGGGTACCTGTATATAAATAAATACACATAATATGAATGAAATATACCCCCCACCCCACCCCAATCGTAGTTAAGACGAACCGAACATCACATTTACGTGGAAATCGTACTGGATATCACAGCACGGAAGTAACAAAATGAAAATATGTAATTGGACCTCGAATCCCATTATAAAGGGAGAATTGAAATCATCTTTGTTGTAAGATTGTGCTCTTAACCAACCCTCGCTGTCAATGTATAGGCGGTGTTTTTCTCCGGGTACTCCGGTTTCCTCCATCAATAAAATTTACCACCATGATATCACTGAAATAGTGTTGAAAGTGGCGTTAAACGCCATAAACTGACCAATCAAACCATCAATGCTTAGGTGTATGTTCAAATATTTTGAACCGCAAAAAATATATCAAAATATGACGTTTTCAAAAATGATATTGGACATCAATAAGAAACTTAAATGTTTAAAGCTCAACCAAATCAAGAATATTGGTTACTTGATATCTATGATATTAATAATAAATACATATATTGAAATATTGAATTTGGCATGACCGAATAGCATGGGAAACAACAATTAATAACATAATAGTAAATTAAAATTTGGGCATGTACATATTAATGGCTGTAATTTGATGAATGTTGTCGATAAAACACAACATAACAAGTCAATTATATGATTGATAATAGCAAAAACAAACTTGCAATACTGTACATAATTGTTTCTAAATATGTGTGATATAGCACAGAACGGAAAAACAAAAAGAAAAATAAAGACCTCTTAAACTATGACTGAACAAAATTAATTATTGTAGTATTTTGATTTTTTTCTTCTCATAAATAAATATAATTTTTTACAGAGAAAAAAATATTGAGGTATTTTGATATGTTTCTTCAATAAATAAATTGCAAAAAAACTCGCAATACAGTGCATATGTACATAATTGCTTCTAAATATGCTTAAAATAGCACAGAACCAAAAAAAAGCAAAAAAAACACAAACACAAACAAAGACCTATTAAATTATCACTGAAAAAAATTAATTATTGTGATATTTTAATTTTTTTCTTATCCATAAATAAATAGAGATTACAGGAAGTACCAATGAACAAAAGGGTTGCTTCTAAAACATTATCGGATCACGCCACGATATAGCTGAAATATTGCTAAAATTGGTGTTAAGCACCAATCAATTAATCAATCAATCGAATCATGCCAATTGAATTGAAAATTGTCGCAGCTTATCTTAAATCAAAAGCAACTGTTACTTGGAAATAGACAACGAGTTTGTTTTATCTTGACATTTGTGGTGTACGGATTTTTGTTGTTGGGTAATATGACTATTTAACAAAAGAAGCGATACGCGATAATCGTTAATATTATATTATATTCATATTTATAATTTAGTGTTTTATTCCTCTACATAAATATCTGGGAAATAAAGAGTCTAAAGCCATACTTTAGCTTTAGTTAACGTTAGGTCACATTTCACAAATTGATGTTTTCCCCAAAAAAGGATCTGAGATATGAAAACATATCTGAGATCCTCCTTTTCAAAACTATTTTCTGTCATGGACACTCTGCATTGCTCTTAATGTGGAAATAAAATGTAATAAACTAGCATAGGAGATGAAACAAGAGTCATATATAAACCCTCGTCTTGAAACATGTGTATGCCTGTCCCATGCCAGGACCAGTGAGTTACGATGAAAAATGATTGTTCTTTTTGTTGATATTGGTGGAATTGTTGACCATCACCGTTTAAACTTTCTTTTCATAGACGTTAGAGAATACCTAAGGTGCAATCAAAAAATGGACAAACCAGAGAAACTAGCAACATAAGGCACACAAGACGAAGAAAAATAAAACAAAACAAAACACAATATGCGCTGGACACCACTATGCGCAAGCAAACACATTGAACGTAAACAAGACATGAACCGAACATCGTTTTTATGCGGAAATCATAATACGTACTTATATCTACCTTCCATGGAATCACTGTTTAACTGTCCCCTTTTTAATTTTATAAACTTATTACAATGATAAATATCGTTATTAGCTTTATGTAACAACATATTTACAGAGCAGTACATACCTGAAATATCTTCTGGTTCAGGACACTTCGTCAATGCCATCATTGCAATAACTGGTGCTATAAATACATGGGAAGCACCCTGTACGATTCCTAACCTATAATATACAATTATCACCCTTGTCGGAGTGTGACCCGACGGTTTGTTTCCCAGAGAAAAGTAAGGTCACCCGAGGGCTTGCCCTAGAGTGACCTAACTTTTCGAGGGGAGACAAATCGTCGGGTCACTCTCCAACAAGGGTGATAATTGGTATATTATATCGAATATTTTTGCATCAGACACCAAGTAATAGAATACCTGCGGCTTTGCGAAAATGTTCGATATAATATATAAAATTTCTTCTTCGCCTACAGCGACGAACCTGTCGCTGGGCGTCATGTTTGTTGTCTGTTGAATCAAGGGAAGTAACTATAATTGGAAACACGTGAGGCTGACGTGGGAATTTTTTGGGATTTCCTCGCGAGCGGTGGACCTTACTATGAGACCTTACGATTAGCGGTTGACCCAACGAATGGATAAATATCACGTGACAGTGTTTTATCAAATCGGATTCAAGCTATTTATATGAGTATATAATATATAATAGTTCATGTATCAGCGAAAACCACTGACCACTGACATGCCACCTCACAAGTCACTGATAAACTGCACCAATCACCACGCATCTACCGGTGACAGATGCTAACTGCATAAGTTGATGTAAATCTAATTATAATTCGATGCTCACCCAGTCATATGTGAGTGTTGATATTTTACTCACATGTAGGAAACACTTACATGACCTCATTACAATTAGAGGGGAGGTTTCGGCGCATAAAACTAGCTTAAACCTGTCACTTTTTATTGAAGTGCCTGTACCAAGCTATGCAAATTAATGGTCGTGTGTGTTAGAGGTTGGGGGTATCCTTTTTTTTGCGTCTGTTTCTACGAATGTTTCACTTGATTTTGGAACTGTTTCTCTAAAAAAATATGATTTAAGCAAAGAATCAAAAGCCATGAGTGATGTACCACCTACCTTACACCGAACGTTGTCTGTACAATAGTAGCTGCACCAGTCATAAACATAGTGATACTCAACAGTTCAGATGTTACTTCTGCCTTATTTACTACACAAAGTAGTTCAGCCAAGATAAAAGGCACATTGAGACTTCCTCCGAGACAAAGTAGTGCTTGCTAAATATGTAAATGATTGTAACATTATAATGCGTTTCTAAACACAAACAAAAACCAAAAGCTTGCTTACACATTATTGAAAAGCCTGCTGTGACTGTGAAATGTAGAACAGCTGTGAAAGTGTTCTTTTTTTCTTTACTTTGATTTGTGTCTAAGTGTAAAGTTGGATAGTCTGTCGTTTTAATTTACATCCATTTTCTCTCCTATTAATTATAGATATGTTAAAACTTATTTTGAATTTTAACGAATACAACATTTTACCATAAACAAAATAACCGGGTTCCCATGACAACTGATATTAATACATCAAATTCAATATTCAATTTCTCTTTTGACTGGTTGGTACCATATTTTACATATATGTATGTAAATAGTGTGCTCATTTATGCAATGATTTCTTATTAGGATGATGAGTTCTAGTGTAAACATTCAACAAATCACAAATTATGAGCAAATCAGAATTATGACTTATATTGTTGCCAAACACCATTTCCCTTAAATATCATGGTTCCGTATTGCCGAATTGCTTAGTTAATGTATTCAAACATTTAAGTATATCAAAGGCTCATTCCCCAATCATATTTTACATATTAATGTTCTTCATAGCCTTTTTATGTAGAAAGTTTGACTATAAACTTCCTTTAAAAAAATAAACATTCTTAATATTCAAAAGTTATCACCAATTAAAATCATAAAAATATCATTTATAAATTTACGAATATTTAAAGTGCAATGATTTAGGATGAAGCATGTTTACTAACATTTTGTTTGTATCTATCCATAAGACTATACAACATGAAATTATGCAATTGTATTAAGATACTGCAACCACATCGGTGTTGTAATGGTTAGCGTGCTGGTCTCGAGTGTGGTAGATCGTGGGTTCGAGCCCCGGTCGGGTCAAATCCAAGACTATAAAATTGGTATTTGTTGCTTCTTCGTTAAGCACGCAGCATTAAGGAGAAAGAGAAATTACTGGTTGGCTCTGAATCAGGATAATGCGTCCGAGTGGGGCGACATGTCTATCCGCAGACTGTTGTTTCAATGAGCTAGCAATATAGAAATCCAACTAAGAGTGTTGGTTAGTACAAAGCGGGTATCATCATCATCTCATCGAAAACGTAACATATTCTCATGACATCGCTGTAAACTTGCTCATTTGACATGAAACAACAATCACTCTCTCGCCATTAAAACATTGCAATAGATGTGAGTGAACAAGTCTAATTTCATAAAGGAGGGCATGTACTTTTATACAGCTTCTAAATGTGTCGTTTTGAGTCTCCCATTATCCTCAATTATATCCACAGTAAAATGCAAAAAATAAAACTGGACACAAGCTTACTTTTTGTCTAATTCTAGTAATAATGTGCAGACATGAAATTTCATACACCATCAAAATGACAAACATACTCAGTTGTGTCGTTTAACCATGGATGTAAAGAGTATTGCTCAGTTACATTGGATAGTCTCTCTGGTGCTCATCTACATCCTATCCTTTCTTACTAATTTCATTTAAAACAGCTAGATTGATGATACAAATATAGCTAAAATTAGTTATTGATATAACGTTTCTAATTGAATGAATTGAATTTGAATTAATTGAATTTGAATTTTGGTGCTTAACGATACTTTCAGGAATATTTCAGCTATATCATGGCGACCAGTTTTAGTGGTGGGAGAAGCCGGAGTACCCGGGGAGAACCACCGATCATGGGCAAGCAACTGGTAAACTTTATCACTTGCGCTGCGAGTCGAGTGCACCCTTTTTGTAATTTACAAAGCGGGGCACGAACCCACGCCGCATTGGTGATAGGCTTGTATGAGTTGCTAGGTAATCCAACTACCTAGCTCATTGAGCCACCCGGGCCCTCAATTTCTAATTGAAATGTATTGATTACCTATGTATATATAAGTAAATACCTGCAATCCAAACAGGAAGCACAGGTGTGGTGGAGGAACATCTTCTACACCATAAAACATGTTCTCCTTGATTTCCGTCGCTACACATTTTTCAGACACAACATCCCTTTTCATGTCTTCTTCCTCGCTAAATGCAGTTGTGTCTGTAACAATTTGTCCATTATCATTTTGTTTTTCATTCTTTTCTGTGTTGTCTGCCATTGTACTATACCTGTCAGCTAACTCGTTGTAGACTTTATATACAAGTAATATCAACTTTCACATTACCACAGGTAAATTCATGTTACCTGAACGTCAGTCATCTTAAAAAACATAACAAACAAGGCAATATTATTATACATTTGTAACATGTTCTATTATATATATGTAAACTTGTAAAGGCTAAAACAAGGTACATTCAAATGGTTTGGTTGAAAACGGTTTCATTATCAGAGAAGATGTTGTCTGGGGCCATATATCTAGAATATGGTGGCTTTGGGTTCATAAAAGTAGTTTATTCCGTCACGTTTGCTTAACCTCTGCACCAAGCCAGGAAAGTACGCGATCATGTAATGTGTTCTAGGGATATATATATTGCCTCTTTTTACGACTTTTTTCTATTGGATTTTGGACCTGTACTGCCAAGGTGGTATTTGTTTGTTTTTCATTTTGGTAGGATTGGACCTGTACTGCCAAGGTGGTATTTGTTTGTTTTTCATTTTGGTAGGATTGGACCTGTACTGCCAAGGTGGTATTTGTTTGTTTTTCATTTTGGTAGGATTGGACCTGTACTGCCAAGGTGGTATTTGTTTGTTTTTCATTTTGGTAGGATTGGACCTGTACTGCCAAGGTGGTATTTGTTTGTTTTTCATTTTGGTAGGATTGGACCTGTACTGCCAAGGTGGTATTTTTTTGTTTTTCATTTTGGTAGGATTGGACCTGTACTGCCAAGGTGGTATTTTTTTGTTTTTCATTTTGGTAGGATTGGACCTGTACTGCCAAGGTGGTATTTTTTTGTTTTTCATTTTGGTAGGATTGGACCTGTACTGCCAAGGTGGTATTTTTTTGGTTTTCATTTTGGTAGGATTGGACCTGTACTGCCAAGGTGGTATTTGTTTGTTTTTCATTTTGGTAGGATTGGACCTGTACTGCCAAGGTGGTATTTGTTTGTTTTTCATTTTGGTAGGATTGGACCTGTACTGCCAAGGTGGTATTTGTTTGTTTTTCATTTTGGTAGGATTGGACCTGTACTGCCAAGGTGGTATTTGTTTGTTTTTCATTTTGGTAGGATTGGACCTGTACTGCCAAGGTGGTATTTGTTTGTTTTTCATTTTGGTAGGATTGGACCTGTACTGCCAAGGTGGTATTTGTTTGTTTTCATTTTGGTAGGATTGGACCTGTACTGCCAAGGTGGTATTTGTTTGTTTTTCATTTTGGTAGGATTGGACCTGTACTGCCAAGGTGGTATTTTTTGGTTTTTCATTTTGGTAGGATTGGACCTGTACTGCCAAGGTGGTATTTTTTGGTTTTTCATTTTGGTAGGATTGGACCTGTACTGCCAAGGTGGTATTTTTTGTTTTTCATTTTGGTAGGATTGGACCTGTACTGCCAAGGTGGTATTTTTTTTGTTTTTCATTTTGGTAGGATTGGACCTGTACTGCCAAGGTGGTATTTGTTTGTTTTTCATTTTGGTAGGATTGGACCTGTACTGCCAAGGTGGTATTTGTTTGTTTTTCATTTTGGTAGGATTGGACCTGTACTGCCAAGGTGGTATTTTTTTGTTTTTCATTTTGGTAGGATTGGACCTGTACTGCCAAGGTGGTATTTTTTTGTTTTTCATTTTGGTAGGATTGGACCTGTACTGCCAAGGTGGTATTTTTTTGTTTTTCATTTTGGTAGGATTGGACCTGTACTGCCAAGGTGGTATTTTTTTGGTTTTCATTTTGGTAGGATTGGACCTGTACTGCCAAGGTGGTATTTGTTTGTTTTTTCATTTTGGTAGGATTGGACCTGTACTGCCAAGGTGGTATTTGTTTGTTTTTCATTTTGGTAGGATTGGACCTGTACTGCCAAGGTGGTATTTGTTTGTTTTTTCATTTTGGTAGGATTGGACCTGTACTGCCAAGGTGGTATTTTTTGGTTTTTCATTTTGGTAGGATTGGACCTGTACTGCCAAGGTGGTATTTGTTTGTTTTTCATTTTGGTAGGATTGGACCTGTACTGCCAAGGTGGTATTTGTTTGTTTTTCATTTTGGTAGGATTGGACCTGTACTGCCAAGGTGGTATTTTTTTGTTTTTTATTTTGGTAGGATTGGACCTGTACTGCCAAGGTGGTATTTTTTTGTTTTCATTTTGGTAGGATTGGACCTGTACTGCCAAGGTGGTATTTTTTTGGTTTTCATTTTGGTAGGATTGGACCTGTACTGCCAAGGTGGTATTTGTTTGTTTTTCATTTTGGTAGGATTGGACCTGTACTGCCAAGGTGGTATTTGTTTGTTTTTCATTTTGGTAGGATTGGACCTGTACTGCCAAGGTGGTATTTGTTTGTTTTTCATTTTGGTAGGATTGGACCTGTACTGCCAAGGTGGTATTTTTTGTTTTTCATTTTGGTAGGATTGGACCTGTACTGCCAAGGTGGTATTTGTTTGTTTTTCATTTTGGTAGGATTGGACCTGTACTGCCAAGGTGGTATTTGTTTGTTTTTCATTTTGGTAGGATGGACCTGTACTGCCAAGGTGGTATTTGTTTGTTTTTCATTTTGGTAGGATTGGACCTGTACTGCCAAGGTGGTATTTGTTTGTTTTTCATTTTGGTAGGATTGGACCTGTACTGCCAAGGTGGTATTTGTTTGTTTTTCATTTTGGTAGGATTGGACCTGTACGCCAAGGTGGTATTTTTTGGTTTTTCATTTTGGTAGGATTGGACCTGTACTGCCAAGGTGGTATTTTTTGGTTTTTCATTTTGGTAGGATTGGACCTGTACTGCCAAGGTGGTATTTGTTTGTTTTTCATTTTGGTAGGATTGGACCTGTACTGCCAAGGTGGTATTTTTTGGTTTTTCATTTTGGTAGGATTTGACCTGTACTGCCAAGGTGGTATTTGTTTGTTTTTCATTTTGGTAGGATTGGACCTGTACTGCCAAGGTGGTATTTGTTTGTTTTTTCATTTTGGTAGGATTGGACCTGTACTGCCAAGGTGGTATTTGTTTGTTTTTCATTTTGGTAGGATTGGACCTGTACTGCCAAGGTGGTATTTGTTTGTTTTTCATTTTGGTAGGATTGGACCTGTACTGCCAAGGTGGTATTTTTTTGGTTTTTCATTTTGGTAGGATTGGACCTGTACTGCCAAGGTGGTATTTTTTGGTTTTTCATTTTGGTAGGATTGGACCTGTACTGCCAAGGTGGTATTTTTTTGTTTTTCATTTTGGCAGGATTGGACCTGTACTGCCAAGGTGGTATTTTTTTGTTTTTCATTTTGGTAGGATTGGACCTGTACTGCCAAGGTGGTATTTGTTTGTTTTTCATTTTGGTAGGATTGGACCTGTACTGCCAAGGTGGTATTTGTTTGTTTTTCATTTTGGTAGGATTGGACCTGTACTGCCAAGGTGGTATTTTTTTGTTTTTCATTTTGGTAGGATTGGACCTGTACTGCCAAGGTGGTATTTTTTTGTTTTTCATTTTGGTAGGATTGGACCTGTACTGCCAAGGTGGTATTTGTTTGTTTTTCATTTTGGTAGGATTGGACCTGTACTGCCAAGGTGGTATTTTTTTGGTTTTTCATTTTGGTAGGATTGGACCTGTACTGCCAAGGTGGTATTTTTTTGTTTTTCATTTTGGTAGGATTGGACCTGTACTGCCAAGGTGGTATTTTTTTGTTTTTCATTTTGGTAGGATTGGACCTGTACTGCCAAGGTGGTATTTTTTTGTTTTTCATTTTGGTAGGATTGGACCTGTACTGCCAAGGTGGTATTTTTTTGTTTTTCATTTTGGTAGGATTGGACCTGTACTGCCAAGGTGGTATTTTTTTGTTTTTCATTTTGGTAGGATTGGACCTGTACTGCCAAGGTGGTATTTTTTTGTTTTTCATTTTGGTAGGATTGGACCTGTACTGCCAAGGTGGTATTTGTTTGTTTTTCATTTTTGGTAGGATTGGACCTGTACTGCCAAGGTGGTATTTTTTTGTTTTTCATTTTGGTAGGATTGGACCTGTACTGCCAAGGTGGTATTTTTTTGTTTTTCATTTTGGTAGGATTGGACCTGTACTGCCAAGGTGGTATTTTTTTGTTTTTCATTTTGGTAGGATTGACCTGTACTGCCAAGGTGGTATTTTTTGGTTTTTCATTTTGGTAGGATTGGACCTGTACTGCCAAGGTGGTATTTTTTGGTTTTTCATTTTGGTAGGATTGGACCTGTACTGCCAAGGTGGTATTTGTTTGTTTTTCATTTTGGTAGGATTGGACCTGTACTGCCAAGGTGGTATTTTTTTGTTTTTCATTTTGGTAGGATTGGACCTGTACTGCCAAGGTGGTATTTTTTTGTTTTTTCATTTTGGTAGGATTGGACCTGTACTGCCAAGGTGGGTATTTTTTGGTTTTTCATTTTGGTAGGATTGGACCTGTACTGCCAAGGTGGTATTTTTTTGTTTTTCATTTTGGTAGGATTGGACCTGTACTGCCAAGGTGGTATTTTTTTGTTTTTCATTTTGGTAGGATTGGACCTGTACTGCCAAGGTGGTATTTTTTTGTTTTTCATTTTGGTAGGATTGGACCTGTACTGCCAAGGTGGTATTTTTTTGTTTTTCATTTTGGTAGGATTGGACCTGTACTGCCAAGGTGGTATTTTTTGGTTTTTCATTTTGGTAGGATTGGACCTGTACTGCCAAGGTGGTATTTTTTTGTTTTTCATTTTGGTAGGATTGGACCTGTACTGCCAAGGTGGTATTTTTTTGTTTTTCATTTTGGTAGGATTGGACCTGTACTGCCAAGGTGGTATTTTTTGTTTTTCATTTTGGTAGGATTGGACCTGTACTGCCAAGGTGGTATTTTTTTGTTTTTCATTTTGGTAGGATTGGACCTGTACTGCCAAGGTGGTATTTTTTTGTTTTTCATTTTGGTAGGATTGGACCTGTACTGCCAAGGTGGTATTTTTTTGTTTTTCATTTTGGTAGGATTGGACCTGTACTGCCAAGGTGGTATTTTTTTGTTTTTCATTTTGGTAGGATTGGACCTGTACTGCCAAGGTGGTATTTTTTGTTTTTCATTTTGGTAGGATTGGACCTGTACTGCCAAGGTGGTATTTTTTTGTTTTTCATTTTGGTAGGATTGGACCTGTACTGCCAAGGTGGTATTTTTTTGTTTTTCATTTTGGTAGGATTGGACCTGTACTGCCAAGGTGGTATTTTTTTGTTTTTCATTTTGGTAGGATTGGACCTGTACTGCCAAGGTGGTATTTTTTGGTTTTTCATTTTGGTAGGATTGGACCTGTACTGCCAAGGTGGTATTTTTTGGTTTTTCATTTTGGTAGGATTGGACCTGTACTGCCAAGGTGGTATTTTTTGTTTTTCATTTTGGTAGGATTGGACCTGTACTGCCAAGGTGGTATTTTTTTGTTTTTCATTTTGGTAGGATTGGACCTGTACTGCCAAGGTGGTATTTTTTTGTTTTTCATTTTGGTAGGATTGGACCTGTACTGCCAAGGTGGTATTTTTTTGTTTTTCATTTTGGTAGGATTGGACCTGTACTGCCAAGGTGGTATTTTTTGTTTTTCATTTTGGTAGGATTGGACCTGTACTGCCAAGGTGGTATTTTTTTGTTTTTCATTTTGGTAGGATTGGACCTGTACTGCCAAGGTGGTATTTTTTGTTTTTCATTTTGGTAGGATTGGACCTGTACTGCCAAGGTGGTATTTTTTTGTTTTTCATTTTGGTAGGATTGGACCTGTACTGCCAAGGTGGTATTTTTTTGTTTTTCATTTTGGTAGGATTGGACCTGTACTGCCAAGGTGGTATTTTTTTGTTTTTCATTTTGGTAGGATTGGACCTGTACTGCCAAGGTGGTATTTTTTGTTTTTCATTTTGGTAGGATTGGACCTGTACTGCCAAGGTGGTATTTTTTTGTTTTTCATTTTGGTAGGATTGGACCTGTACTGCCAAGGTGGTATTTTTTTGTTTTTCATTTTGGTAGGATTGGACCTGTACTGCCAAGGTGGTATTTTTTTGTTTTTCATTTTGGTAGGATTGGACCTGTACTGCCAAGGTGGTATTTTTTGTTTTTCATTTTGGTAGGATTGGACCTGTACTGCCAAGGTGGTATTTTTTTGTTTTTCATTTTGGTAGGATTGGACCTGTACTGCCAAGGTGGTATTTTTTTGTTTTTCATTTTGGTAGGATTGGACCTGTACTGCCAAGGTGGTATTTTTTTGTTTTTCATTTTGGTAGGATTGGACCTGTACTGCCAAGGTGGTATTTTTTGTTTTTCATTTTGGTAGGATTGGACCTGTACTGCCAAGGTGGTATTTTTTGGTTTTTCATTTTGGTAGGATTGGACCTGTACTGCCAAGGTGGTATTTTTTGGTTTTTCATTTTGGTAGGATTGGACCTGTACTGCCAAGGTGGTATTTTTTTGTTTTTCATTTTGGTAGGATTGGACCTGTACTGCCAAGGTGGTATTTTGTTTGTTTTTCATTTTGGTAGGATTGGACCTGTACTGCCAAGGTGGTATTTTTTTGTTTTTCATTTTGGTAGGATTGGACCTGTACTGCCAAGGTGGTATTTTTTTGTTTTTCATTTTGGTAGGATTGGACCTGTACTGCCAAGGTGGTATTTTTTTGTTTTTCATTTTGGTAGGATTGGACCTGTACTGCCAAGGTGGTATTTTTTTGTTTTTCATTTTGGTAGGATTGGACCTGTACTGCCAAGGTGGTATTTTTTTGTTTTTCATTTTGGTAGGATTGGACCTGTACTGCCAAGGTGGTATTTTTTTGTTTTTCATTTTGGTAGGATTGGACCTGTACTGCCAAGGTGGTATTTTTTTGTTTTTCATTTTGGTAGGATTGGACCTGTACTGCCAAGGTGGTATTTTTTGTTTTTCATTTTGGTAGGATTGGACCTGTACTGCCAAGGTGGTATTTTTTTGTTTTTCATTTTGGTAGGATTGGACCTGTACTGCCAAGGTGGTATTTTTTTGTTTTTCATTTTGGTAGGATTGGACCTGTACTGCCAAGGTGGTATTTTTTTGTTTTTCATTTTGGTAGGATTGGACCTGTACTGCCAAGGTGGTATTTTTTTGTTTTTCATTTTGGTAGGATTGGACCTGTACTGCCAAGGTGGTATTTTTTTGTTTTTCATTTTGGTAGGATTGGACCTGTACTGCCAAGGTGGTATTTTTTTGTTTTTCATTTTGGTAGGATTGGACCTGTACTGCCAAGGTGGTATTTTTTTGTTTTTCATTTTGGTAGGATTGGACCTGTACTGCCAAGGTGGTATTTTTTTGTTTTTCATTTTGGTAGGATTGGACCTGTACTGCCAAGGTGGTATTTTTTTGTTTTTCATTTTGGTAGGATTGGACCTGTACTGCCAAGGTGGTATTTTTTGTTTTTCATTTTGGTAGGATTGGACCTGTACTGCCAAGGTGGTATTTTTTGGTTTTTCATTTTGGTAGGATTGGACCTGTACTGCCAAGGTGGTATTTTTTTGTTTTTCATTTTGGTAGGATTGGACCTGTACTGCCAAGGTGGTATTTTTTTGTTTTTCATTTTGGTAGGATTGGACCTGTACTGCCAAGGTGGTATTTTTTTGTTTTTCATTTTGGTAGGATTGGACCTGTACTGCCAAGGTGGTATTTTTTTGTTTTTCATTTTGGTAGGATTGGACCTGTACTGCCAAGGTGGTATTTTTTGTTTTTCATTTTGGTAGGATTGGACCTGTACTGCCAAGGTGGTATTTTTTTGTTTTTCATTTTGGTAGGATTGGACCTGTACTGCCAAGGTGGTATTTTTTTGTTTTTCATTTTGGTAGGATTGGACCTGTACTGCCAAGGTGGTATTTTTTTGTTTTTCATTTTGGTAGGATTGGACCTGTACTGCCAAGGTGGTATTTTTTGGTTTTTCATTTTGGTAGGATTGGACCTGTACTGCCAAGGTGGTATTTTTTTGTTTTTCATTTTGGTAGGATTGGACCTGTACTGCCAAGGTGGTATTTTTTTGTTTTTCATTTTGGTAGGATTGGACCTGTACTGCCAAGGTGGTATTTTTTGTTTTTCATTTTGGTAGGATTGGACCTGTACTGCCAAGGTGGTATTTTTTGTTTTTCATTTTGGTAGGATTGGACCTGTACTGCCAAGGTGGTATTTTTTTGTTTTTCATTTTGGTAGGATTGGACCTGTACTGCCAAGGTGGTATTTTTTGTTTTTCATTTTGGTAGGATTGGACCTGTACTGCCAAGGTGGTATTTTTTGGTTTTTCATTTTGGTAGGATTGGACCTGTACTGCCAAGGTGGTATTTTTTGGTTTTTCATTTTGGTAGGATTGGACCTGTACTGCCAAGGTGGTATTTTTTTGTTTTTCATTTTGGTAGGATTGGACCTGTACTGCCAAGGTGGTATTTTTTTGTTTTTCATTTTGGTAGGATTGGACCTGTACTGCCAAGGTGGTATTTTTTTGTTTTTCATTTTGGTAGGATTGGACCTGTACTGCCAAGGTGGTATTTTTTTGTTTTTCATTTTGGTAGGATTGGACCTGTACTGCCAAGGTGGTATTTTTTTGTTTTTCATTTTGGTAGGATTGGACCTGTACTGCCAAGGTGGTATTTTTTTGTTTTTCATTTTGGTAGGATTGGACCTGTACTGCCAAGGTGGTATTTTTTTGTTTTTCATTTTGGTAGGATTGGACCTGTACTGCCAAGGTGGTATTTTTTTGGTTTTTCATTTTGGTAGGATTGGACCTGTACTGCCAAGGTGGTATTTTTTTGTTTTTCATTTTGGTAGGATTGGACCTGTACTGCCAAGGTGGTATTTTTTTGTTTTTCATTTTGGTAGGATTGGACCTGTACTGCCAAGGTGGTATTTTTTTGTTTTTCATTTTGGTAGGATTGGACCTGTACTGCCAAGGTGGTATTTTTTGTTTTTCATTTTGGTAGGATTGGACCTGTACTGCCAAGGTGGTATTTTTTGGTTTTTCATTTTGGTAGGATTGGACCTGTACTGCCAAGGTGGTATTTTTTTGTTTTTCATTTTGGTAGGATTGGACCTGTACTGCCAAGGTGGTATTTTTTTGTTTTTCATTTTGGTAGGATTGGACCTGTACTGCCAAGGTGGTATTTTTTTGTTTTTCATTTTGGTAGGATTGGACCTGTACTGCCAAGGTGGTATTTTTTTGTTTTTCATTTTGGTAGGATTGGACCTGTACTGCCAAGGTGGTATTTTTTTGTTTTTCATTTTGGTAGGATTGGACCTGTACTGCCAAGGTGGTATTTTTTTGTTTTTCATTTTGGTAGGATTGGACCTGTACTGCCAAGGTGGTATTTTTTTGTTTTTCATTTTGGTAGGATTGGACCTGTACTGCCAAGGTGGTATTTTTTTGTTTTTCATTTTGGTAGGATTGGACCTGTACTGCCAAGGTGGTATTTTTTTGTTTTTCATTTTGGTAGGATTGGACCTGTACTGCCAAGGTGGTATTTTTTTGTTTTTCATTTTGGTAGGATTGGACCTGTACTGCCAAGGTGGTATTTTTTTGTTTTTCATTTTGGTAGGATTGGACCTGTACTGCCAAGGTGGTATTTTTTTGTTTTTCATTTTGGTAGGATTGGACCTGTACTGCCAAGGTGGTATTTTTTTGTTTTTCATTTTGGTAGGATTGGACCTGTACTGCCAAGGTGGTATTTTTTTGTTTTTCATTTTGGTAGGATTGGACCTGTACTGCCAAGGTGGTATTTTTTGGTTTTTCATTTTGGTAGGATTGGACCTGTACTGCCAAGGTGGTATTTTTTGTTTTTCATTTTGGTAGGATTGGACCTGTACTGCCAAGGTGGTATTTTTTTGTTTTTCATTTTGGTAGGATTGGACCTGTACTGCCAAGGTGGTATTTTTTTGTTTTTCATTTTGGTAGGATTGGACCTGTACTGCCAAGGTGGTATTTTTTTGTTTTTCATTTTGGTAGGATTGGACCTGTACTGCCAAGGTGGTATTTTTTTGTTTTTCATTTTGGTAGGATTGGACCTGTACTGCCAAGGTGGTATTTTTTTGTTTTTCATTTTGGTAGGATTGGACCTGTACTGCCAAGGTGGTATTTTTTTGTTTTTCATTTTGGTAGGATTGGACCTGTACTGCCAAGGTGGTATTTTTTTGTTTTTCATTTTGGTAGGATTGGACCTGTACTGCCAAGGTGGTATTTTTTTGTTTTTCATTTTGGTAGGATTGGACCTGTACTGCCAAGGTGGTATTTTTTTGTTTTTTCATTTTGGTAGGATTGGACCTGTACTGCCAAGGTGGTATTTTTTTGTTTTTCATTTTGGTAGGATTGGACCTGTACTGCCAAGGTGGTATTTTTTTGTTTTTC
Source organism: Bathymodiolus brooksi (assembly GCA_963680875.1). Taxonomy (NCBI): domain Eukaryota; kingdom Metazoa; phylum Mollusca; class Bivalvia; order Mytilida; family Modiolidae; genus Bathymodiolus; species Bathymodiolus brooksi. The sequence goes on along the minus strand of OY804585.1, from coordinate 69,788,275 downwards.
ATTTTGGTAGGATTGGACCTGTACTGCCAAGGTGGTATTTTTTTGTTTTTCATTTTGGTAGGATTGGACCTGTACTGCCAAGGTGGTATTTTTTTGTTTTTCATTTTGGTAGGATTGGACCTGTACTGCCAAGGTGGTATTTTTTTGTTTTTCATTTTGGTAGGATTGGACCTGTACTGCCAAGGTGGTATTTTTTTGTTTTTCATTTTGGTAGGATTGGACCTGTACTGCCAAGGTGGTATTTTTTTGTTTTTCATTTTGGTAGGATTGGACCTGTACTGCCAAGGTGGTATTTGTTTGTTTTTCATTTTGGTAGGATTGGACCTGTACTGCCAAGGTGGTATTTTTTGTTTTTCATTTTGGTAGGATTGGACCTGTACTGCCAAGGTGGTATTTTTTTGTTTTTCATTTTGGTAGGATTGGACCTGTACTGCCAAGGTGGTATTTGTTTGTTTTTCATTTTGGTAGGATTGGACCTGTACTGCCAAGGTGGTATTTTTTTGTTTTTCATTTTGGTAGGATTGGACCTGTACTGCCAAGGTGGTATTTTTTGGTTTTTCATTTTGGTAGGATTGGACCTGTACTGCCAAGGTGGTATTTTTTTGTTTTTCATTTTGGTAGGATTGGACCTGTACTGCCAAGGTGGTATTTTTTTGTTTTTCATTTTGGTAGGATTGGACCTGTACTGCCAAGGTGGTATTTTTTTGTTTTTCATTTTGGTAGGATTGGACCTGTACTGCCAAGGTGGTATTTTTTTGTTTTTCATTTTGGTAGGATTGGACCTGTACTGCCAAGGTGGTATTTTTTTGTTTTTCATTTTGGTAGGATTGGACCTGTACTGCCAAGGTGGTATTTTTTTGTTTTTCATTTTGGTAGGATTGGACCTGTACTGCCAAGGTGGTATTTTTTTGTTTTTCATTTTGGTAGGATTGGACCTGTACTGCCAAGGTGGTATTTTTTTGTTTTTCATTTTGGTAGGATTGGACCTGTACTGCCAAGGTGGTATTTTTTTGTTTTTCATTTTGGTAGGATTGGACCTGTACTGCCAAGGTGGTATTTTTTGGTTTTTCATTTTGGTAGGATTGGACCTGTACTGCCAAGGTGGTATTTTTTGTTTTTCATTTTGGTAGGATTGGACCTGTACTGCCAAGGTGGTATTTTTTTGTTTTTCATTTTGGTAGGATTGGACCTGTACTGCCAAGGTGGTATTTTTTTGTTTTTCATTTTGGTAGGATTGGACCTGTACTGCCAAGGTGGTATTTTTTTGTTTTTCATTTTGGTAGGATTGGACCTGTACTGCCAAGGTGGTATTTGTTTGTTTTTCATTTTGGTAGGATTGGACCTGTACTGCCAAGGTGGTATTTTTTTGTTTTTCATTTTGGTAGGATTG